>OU343220.1:131357501-131894436 GCA_910596185.1 Chrysanthemum makinoi
ATCGTCATTGTCAAGTGCTTCAAGATAGGGATCATCGAAATCAGGGAGAATTTGTATGTGAACGGGCATAGTGGGAATGTGATCAGGATATGGAGGTATCGACATGATGACTATAATAAGAAACTTTGATGTTCTAAAACTCTCTCTCTTACTAGGGGCGATCTTCTGCCTCCAGCCGCCACCCCTACCTCCCTTTTCCGGCCATTAACAGCCTCCTATCTCGTATCTCTACCTCTAATCTTTTATTATTTTGATCAATTCGTTCGTTCATATAACTAGGGTTTTGGTATGCAATCGGGTTTGTGGCAGTATAATCTTAGGGGTGGTGGCTGTAGAAATCGTTATATTATATTATCTAGTGTTTCGTCCCTATTTTTTTGAAACCCTAAATCGCATATTGTTTAATTGGTTACACCTTTTAGGGTTACCGATTTATTATTAGGGTTTCTTGTAGCTTGGTGATTGATCGTATTCGTTATACACGCCTTATCTTCGTGGTACGATCCTGTATGTGGTGCTGGTAGTGACCCTCGTTTTTAGGGTTTGTATGTAAACTCTTTTGTGGGTTTTGATTTCTGGGTAAGTGTGTGGTCGATCTACACTGATTGTGGGTTTGAGAGAGTGTTATATTGATGATTCATAGACCTGGAACGATTGATTCGTATTCTTTAAGAGGTCCAATTATGATTCTGGCTGTTATGGCTGTATGGCATTGAATCTGGTAGTTCTTGGTCATTGGAAGTCGACTTGACCTAGATTATGATTTTGTTATGTACAATTTTCTGATGTGATCTTGGGGTTATGTCGTGTGTTTACGTATGAGGTTTTCTTCAGCATACATGTTTCTACGTACCTGGTTGGATTCCTATTACATGTACGTGAGCTTATGTTGTGGGTTGAAGAGATATTAGTCGGTACTCCATCGGGTGTTGCGGGTTGGTGTTAAAGCTGGAAGTTTGGACTACTATGACGACTTGAAGATTCAAGTATTTGCCTACTTGAATTGCATTTCATTTGTTTTTTATAGTCTTCGTAGTTCGATGTTCAATGTTTGTTATAAGTGTGGTTTGTCACGCTTATATGAGTGTCTGTAAGTGTCCTAAGGGACTGAGGCAAGGGAACTCACCCTCGCCCTTTGTACTTAAAAGTTTTTGGTTAATAATATTTTACCAGGGTGCAGGATTACTCCCCGTTACCCAAAAAAAGAAACTATGATGTTAAAACAATTCTAATGTTTATAAACGAATTTTCTCTCCCTCTAGGGGCGATTTTTTCAGCCTCCTCTACCCCTATCATTCCGGCCAAATTCAACCACTAATCCGCCTCTCTATCATTCTTCTGAGAGATATGCAATTGGATTTTCTTGGTTTTTAATCACTTGGTTAAGGAGGGTTTCTGAAATCATCCTTATTATGTTCTACAATCGAATTATTTAACCCTAATTCTCTTTATCATTTCGATTCGATTGTAGGGTTATTATTCGTTTCTTATTCTCTAATCGCACCTCTGATTGTGACTATCATAAGTCGGTTTTAAATCGATTTAACTTATTATCAGGGTCGATTAGGTTTTGATGAAACCCTAACCAATTTTGCGATCTTTATTTTAGGGTTTCGCTGGTGTTTCAATTCGTCCCTAATATCATTTTTCATATGTCGGTTATTACTGATTTATATATATAAGGGGTCGATTCGAGGTGGTTTGTTCTTCACGATTATTAAGAAACCTTTTTTAGGGTTTCGATTTTATGAATGGTATGTGATGTTTGAATCTGGTTGCTGCGATGAATGCATGGTTGCTGTGGGTGGTTTATTCCTGGACGTGCCTTACATGGTGATGGGTTATTTGTACGTGGGTTATCTATGGGAGAGGTGTTTCTTGACCGATCTGTTTTGGAAGATTATTTTCTCCATCAGATCGAGTTTTGGTTATGATGCAAGTTAGGGTTCGTTTGAGCCCTATTTGTATGCTTATTGCGATCAGTTCTATTTGATGTTTGCTGCTATCGTTACTTTTTAGGACTGATTTAGGCTGCTGGCTTGCATGGTTGCGATGTCTATAATGGAAGTTAAGTTTTTGGGGACTGTTGTTCAAAACCCCATGTACACGATCACGGATCAGTTGCACTCTTATTCGTCTATGGGTCTTGTGATTGTCTATGCTGGATTTTAGGGTTTGTAAATCCTACTTTCATACGCTACTGGTCATCATGCTTGGTTTTTGTGATTTGTGTTCGGTTTTGCATCTAAACATACACCGTTGGAGCAAGTTTGCTTGTGCTCTATCTGGTTTTATAGTCTTTCACCAACCTTTGTGTGAAAGTTGTGAACTGAATCTCAAGATTGATGATCCATGAGTGGGCAAGTTGGAGGATTCTTCATGGAAGTTAAGGTGGACCACCATAGTGATATAGAAGGCTCAAGTGATTTTCTTGAGTAGTATTGTATATTTTTATGTACTTTTGTCATTATTGGTAGGTTCAGTTTATTGTAAGTTATAAGAATGGTGTGTCATTCTTACATTTGAGTCTGTAAGTGTCCTAAGGGACTGAGGTGAGGGATATCACCCTCATCCTATGTATCTCAACGTTTTTTGGAGTAATGAATTTTACCGGGGTGAATTAACCCTTTTACCCAAAACAATTCTAATGTTTATGGGGAATGCTCAAATATTTTAATTGTATATATCAATATACTAATATGTTCATGCTATTATAAAATGTCCTAAAAGGCCATAATCGTCTGGAGGATGGAAGGCACGGAGAACGGAAGGCTATAAAATGTTTTTGTTTGTAAAAGTAGTTATAGTTTAGGTCTCAATTTAGACCCGTTTCTCTATAACCATGGCTCTGGTACCAATTTGTAACACCCCCAATTTCAAGATATGCGCGAATTCTAACTGGGTGTTACTCGACGGCACAACAGTCATAATAATAGAAAACGATCTCTAAAGGAGTCGTTTAAAAGGATTTATCATTAAAATTATAGAAATATATCAGAGTTTACAAAATAGGTCCTAGTTGGTTCCATTGTTTACGAAATGCATCAATATAAAGTCTTTTGATGTCTTTACTGAATGATAAAATAATTATAGCCTTCTTGATCTACTCCTTGCCCTTCCGTGCCAGCTTCCGACATTATGGACCTGAAATACATGCTTAAAACTGTCAACACACAGGTTGAGTGAAATTCATAGAGTTTATGATATCAATTGAACACAATATTCGTAACGTGAGGTAATTAGTCTCACATTCATAGTTTAGAAAACAAAACAGATATTATTGCTGCACTAAGCTCATGATACCGAAAACGTTAACAGCTTGTCAATAGAAATTGATATAATAGTTCGCCAGGTTTTGGTCAACCAGTGGCCCTAATAGGTAATTTGCCAATAAACCTATGGTTCTTCAAATAGAGTGCGTTTTTTTATCGGACTTTGTTAAACAAACGCGACTTAGGTTTGGAATAATGTTTAGGAAAACATATACCAGCCTATATACGTCTCTATGTTGATCATGATGTAGTCATTTATAGTTTGTTGCTTATAGTAACAGTTTAGTATGTGAAAACGTATTTAGTTTATAGATATCGTACTACTGTTCGGGCCATCATAATTTAGAGGTCATGTAGTAAACGTTCGAGGAGCTAGGACACTTTAAATCGTAAATCTAGCAACTCGTCGATACGTTTTACCAAAATGAAACCCCTCACATGAAGCTCCCTAGTATTGTAGCTCTTAGTAGATAAAACATATGTTTTGAGTGAAGATTGTTATATCATAAAGTTTATCATGTTTTTAGTAAATATATAGTTTTTACAAGTTCTCGTCATTTACTAATGATCATAAATTATTAACATGGTCAAAAATGAAGTTTTGGTAAAAATTGGCGGAAAAGGGTAAAATGGTCATTTTTCCGTTACTTGCGAAAACACTATTCCGAAGGTTGAATGAAGTTTATTAATTTAATATGTAACTAGCTATGATAATAACATGGTTTCTATAATCTTAATTTGTGAGAATCTAACTTTTGCCGGTAAAAACTGTTTTTATAAATTTTAGGCAGAAAATGTTACCGTTTGGTCTTTTTACGCCGAGTTCCTTAATGGTCACCGTGAAACATCGTTCCGGAAAACTTTTGTGTTTCAACCTTTTGATGATTCGGAACAGAAGTGTCACTTATTTTTACACAGATTAGGCAGTAGCACTTTTCGGCGTTTCTAGGTTTTGCTAACTTCTCTTTACCATAACTTTTGACTCGTTTGTCCATTTCGGGTGATTCAAATTGCTATTTTTTCCTTTTTATCTTGTCTACAATAATTTGTAAATTACCAAGTATATATGTAGTTGGTTTTAATGACCTCAAATGTGTAGAATGTGACTAGTTTTACTAGTTTGTTAATTTACGACAATATGTGAATTAAAACATGTGATCGAGAATATGAAAATCATGAATCAATATAGTAACCATATATATAGCATCTAACAGACAAGATTAGGAATAATAAACATAAGATAATAGAGTGATTGTGGTGATTAGTTGCTTACAACTTTTAGCTTTCTAACGTTAGAAAATTAAGAAACCCTTTTTTTCTCTCCCCACTAGGGGCGATTTCCGAAACCCTAACCCCCCATATTTTTCAATTCTTTTTTTTCCCTAAATCCACACTATTAATCATTTTTCTATCACTGATTTGATTTCTAATTAGATTAGTGTATGGTATTACTGATTCGTGGCTGGTTTTTGGGGATTCGATTGTATTTTTCTTAGGGTTTTGGAATCGTCCCTGGTTGTTTTCTTGCCGCCATATGTTCTTTACGATTCTGCTCCTAATCTTTACAATCGTTGCCTCTCTACCTTTCTAGGTATGCAATCGATTTTGTAAGGGTTTATGAGTTGTGTTTTGATGGCGGTTGCTGGTTTGTTATGCGCTTATGGTTAATGAACGAATTAGGGTTTTCTAATTCGTTTTAAATTATCAACCCTAAACGATTTTTGTAATCATTTTTTATGGTTTATCTGGCTGGTTTTGGATTCGATCGTATGGATCTTCATGGTATTATCTTTGTTGTACGATCAGGTTGTGAAGTTTGGATTGACATATTCGGATGGTTCTTTTTTTGGTCAATCCATTCTATGGAATGTAAACCTTGTGGTTACTGATCTATGATAGTCGATCCTGGATCGTGGAAATTCTTGATGTGTTGGGTTCATCCTTGTAACGTGGGTGGGGGAGAGTGGAAGTCTTGTTTATCTGGTGTAAGTCATGAGTGATACTCGTTGTCACCTTTCACAAGTTTTATGCGATGTGATTATTATTTGGATTTGTGATCGGTTGCTGGAGGTTAGGGATTAGGAGACTCTATGTGTCGCTGCTATGGCATGTTGATGTTGCATTTGGACGATTAGGGTTGCCTCTAAACCTATTGCTGCTGATTATTGTAAGTTAAGTTTTGAAGAGTTCTTATTCAAAAATCTCTTTTGGCGCTTTGTTGGGGTATTCGGTTTAGCATCTCAACGCACACTTTTTGAGCGAGTTTATGCTTGCTTCTCTATCCGTGGTTTTAGAGTCTTCCACCGACCATTGTGCAAAATTTGTGAATTGATTCTTATTTGATGGTTACTTGATCATGGAGTTGTAAGTTAGGGTTTTATAAACCCTATTGTTAGTTTTATGGCTGATTTTGTTTGCTTTGGTTGCATTCGGATCTTTGTGTAGCAAACATATTTTATGTTGAAGATCGCTTGGATTTTTCTACGTGGATTCTTCATGAAAGTTAAGGTGGACCGCCATAGTGATATAGAAGGCTCAAGTGTTTTTCTTGAGTAGTGGTGTAAATTTTATGTACTTGTGTCATTATTGGTAGGTTCATTTTATTGTAAGTTATAGGAATGGTGTGTCATTCTTATATTCGAGTCTGTAAGTGTCCTAAGGGACTGAGGTGAGAGACTCACTCTCATCCGTTGTATTTCAATGTTTTCTTGGTTAATATACTTTACCAGGGTGCAGGATTACTCCCCATTACCCAAAAAACTTTTGGCTTTCTAAAGAAAGGAGTAACTTAGTAAGGATTAGGACTTTGATTGAACACTTAGGACTTTGGATAGAGCAAGAGTTTCACACCTTGCCACCCTTCTATACTTCTTGTAATCTTGAAAGATTGGTGATGAAGTTTTAAGTGACTTGAGTGGATCTAAACTCAAAAAATCACTAAAACTAGCTAAGGATTTGATGTAGTAATCTTGTTATGTGAACTTCTTAGATAACTTGGAATAATTTGCTCTTGGAAAATCAACAATGGAAGGTGTGTTTTGGGGTGGATTTGCATGAAATATGGAGGGGAGGGGGGTATTTATATGCCTTTGAGGAGGTTAGTTTGGAAGACTAGTCAAAACTTACTAAGGAAGTTTTAACACATGTAATGATCTAAGACCTTAAGGCTAGAGATTAAGACACATAGCATGGTGAATCCCCCCCTAAGAGTTGGTCACACTTGGGTGAGGTGGCTAGGATGATGAGTCTTGTCTTATCTTGGTTTTAGAATGTGTTTTGGTTCCGTTAAACGCCAACCGTAAGTTGTTAAGCCATAAAACGTAAAACCGGGTATCGTCAAAAATACGAAACTTGCAGGAATTATGAAACTCATCATTATACTCCATATAAAAATATAAAATGAGTGATAAGTCTCATTGGGTGCTAAAACGCTGTTTAAAGCTGGAAACGCGGGTCAAAACGAGTAATTCGCGTAAAACGCAGAACTGGAAAAAGTAAAATTCCAAAACTTGTGGAATTGTCGTAAAATGGTAGAATTTCATATTTCTAATGTTTATAGTGTTTTATGGATATATCGGGATGCCCGAATGACGTTTAAACCCTAAAGTAATTCTCAGGCACGGTTTTGTGAAATGGGTTCTGTATGGATTCAATGTACGTCGTCAGGATGACTTGTCGAGTTTCATTTATCTTTTCATGATAGTAAAATAAAAAAAATTATGGGATGAATAGTAAAAGTGAATAGTAAATTTTAAAAAATGAAAAGTAACCTGAAAATGCGGGTGGTTACAGTCTTCCCCTATTAGAGAAATCACGTCCTTGTGATTTAATTGTTACTTGATGGTGATGTTCCTATGAAAAGGTGAGGGTACTTCTGACCACGTCGGGAGTTCCAGCGAACTTTGACTATTGGTATTCGACTTTGTTTTAGTTGTTTGACCTCTCGGTCCATGATCTCCACAGGTTGTTCAATGAAGTGCAGATCGTTGCTTAGTTTGAGTTCATCGAGTGGAATAACAAGCGATTCATCGGATAAACATTTCTTTAGGTTAGATACATGAAAAGTGGGATGCACATTACTGAGTTCTAATGGAAGCTCAAGTTTGTACGCCACTGGACCAATCCTAGATAGGATTTTGAATGGACCTATGTATCATGGGTTTATTTTTCCAGGTTTACCGAATCGTATGACACCTTTCCAAGGTGAGACCTTCAGTATAACCTTGTATCCAACTTGGAATTCCAAAGGTTTGCGTCATATATTGGCATAACTTTTCTATCTATCTCCTACATTTTGTAACTGATTTTTGACTTGTATGATTTTCTCTGTTGTTTCACGAATCAGCCTCGGACCGATGAATCGAACATCTCCACTTCGCCCCAGACAGGCGATCGACACTTTCGACCGTAAAGTGTTTCAAAGGGTGCTTCCTTGATACTCGCGTGATAACTGTTATTGTAGGAGAATTCGAATAATGGTAAATGGTTATCCCATCCTTTTCCAAAGTCGATTATACAAGCTCGAAGCATGTCTTCCAGCGTTTGAATGGTTCGTTCACTCTGACCATCGGTTTGAGGATGATACATTGTACTCATGTCTAGGTTTGTTCCGCAGGCGTCTTGGGGTGACTGCCAGAAGTTTGAGGTAAATCTACCATCTCGGTCAGATATGATAGAGATTGGTGCACCGTGTTTTGAGACTATTTATTTGATGTAAAGTCGAGTCAACTGATCCATCTTGCAAGTCTCTTTGATTGGTATAAAGTGTGCGGATTATGTGAGACGATAAACTATGACCCAGATGGAGTCATAACCGTTGGATGTCTTTGGGGGTTTAGTGATAAAATCCATTGTGATTCGTTCTCATTTTCCATATCGGAATCTCTGGTTGTTGTAAGAGACCGGATGGTTTTTTGTGTTCAGCCTTCACTTTGGAACAAGTAAGGCATTTACTGACGTAGGTGGCAATGTCGGCTTTCATGTTTAGCCACCAATAGAGTAGTTTTAGATCATGATACATCTTATCAGATCCTGGATGTATGGAATATTTGGATTTGTGGGATTCGTGCATGATTAAGTCTCGTAGGCCACCATAAAGTGGTAACCAACTTCGTCCTTGGAAGCATAAAGTTCCCCCGGAACAGGTTTCAAATTTATTCTGTATCATGCCGTCCAATTTATCCTTCTCAATGTCTTGTTGTTTCACCGCTTCGGCTTGAGCGTTGAGTATTTGAGGAGGGAAATTTGAATTGATGGTTATGACTAAAGCTTGAACTCGTAGAGGTTTAACCCTTTCCTTCTGGCTTAGGGCATCTGCTACTACGTTGGATTTTCCTGGATGATAGCGAATGTCGCAATCATAATCACTCAACATTTCCAACCGTCGTCGTTGCCTCATGTTTAATTCCTTTCGATCGAGAATGTGTTGGAGACTTTTGTGGTCGGTAAATACAGTACATCTAGTACCGTATAGATAATGTCTCCAGATTTTTAGTGCAAAGACTACTGCTCCTAATTCTAAGTCATGAGTATTGTAAAACCCTAAACGACTCTCTCCACCTTGGCGACAATTCTGTAATCGATTCCCTAACTTCCTGCTGATCGTTCCTATTGAAACCTTTAATTCGTTTGCTCCTACAGCCATTTGATTACATTAGTGATTACACGTTTGTGCTAATTACTTTTATATTCTAATCGCTATAGTTGCAATCATTTATGGTTTTTTATAATCGGTTTTTTAGGGTTTCGTTTATTTTTTCTGTTTTGTTGCGTGTTTATCTGATCGTGGTCATTCAAGGTTCCTTATTAAGCATTGAATTTCTCATTATATGATGGAGGCTGGTTAGATTATTGGGGCGATTACGTATAAACCCTAACTTCCAGTTAGGGTTTTCATTGTTTCATTGTTTTGTTCGATTATATGCTTGCTACTGGTCTAAGTGTTTTGAGTGTATTTTGAGTGATTGTTTGTGGGGTTTCAAGAGATGGAGAAAGGGTTTTTTAACAAAGAAGGTTCGTCAATAAAGGCTGCTAACACAGCCACCAAAGTGGCCGACAAAGAAGTTGCATCTGTATTCACCAACTTGGCCGATCAAGTTGGTGTTAATAAGGACTCTAATCCGTATGCATCGCTGGATATTACCGCCTTGGAAGCTAGGTTAAAACGTCTAAAGGGTCATCATGAAGGTGATGTTGATGCTACTATTTTGGAACCACGTAAAGCTGCTATGGTTTTGCGAAATCCTAGCGTGCATGATGGTAATCAGGTTGAGGATGGTTCTGTTGAATCTAGTTAGAATAATAAGGGGTTGGATTATGTTAACGTGACTCCTAAAGATCAAGATACTGATTTGAAATCAAAGTTGCAATTTCCTAGTCGTATTTCGATGGAAAGTGAGTCGGGTGCACCTACGAATGAGGTTCATGTGTCTACGTCTGCCCCGAATGTGAATTCTTCTGAAAAGGCGCCTAATGAGGGTAGGTTGTTTGTTAATGTATTAAACCCGAAACGTGTTGCTAAGAAAGTTAACTTTCGACCACTAGTGAATGAGCATCATATTGCTAATCATGATATGGTCCTCCCTAAAGCTACTATGGAGGGTATCTTTAATCGTTATGACAACACCCTTGTTGGTTTCTTTGTTGGTAAGAATATTGCGTTTCCTTTGGTCCAAAACTATGTCACTAATACGTGGGGTAAATTTGGGTTGAAGAAACTTATGAAGAATGAAGATGGTGTGTTCCTCTTTAAATTTGATTCTAAAGAGGGTGTTGATACTGTCCTTCAACGGGGCCCTTGGATTATTCGTAACTCTCTACTCATCCTTACTAAATGGACTCCTGATGCATTATTGTCTAAAAGTGAGGTTACCAAAGTTCCCGTGTGGATTAAATTGCATAATGTGCCATTACTTGCATATTCGGAAGACGGGTTGAGCCTTATTGCTACTCAGGTGGGTAAACCGATTATGTTAGATGCTTTTACTAGTTCCATGTGTGCTGATTCATGGGGTCGCATTAGTTTTGCACGTGCTCTCGTGGAATTATCATCAGAATCTGAGCTAAAACATGTGGTGACTATGGCAATCCCTAAAAAGGATGATAGTGGTTTTACTACCGCAAGTATCAAGGTGGAATATGAATGGAAGCCTCCACATTGTACGGAATGCAAAGTGTTTGGGCATGTTACTACTTGTTGTCCTAAGAGTATTCAGGAGCATAATGATGGTGCTCCCACCCCGACTTTGGAAGAACCTGATGATGGTTTTAATGTGGTGCAGAATTGAAAAGCCAAACCCAAAGGTATGAAGATGTCTAGTGGTATTAATATGGGTAATGGTCCTAGATTTGCACCTAGGAAGCAGGTATATGTTGAAAAGACGAAGACACCGGAAGTTGTTAGTGTTAATGCTAAAGGTACACCTATTACTACATCTAACTCTTTTGGGACTCTTGAGGTGCCAGATGACTCGGGCATCCCAAGTAATGTGGTTGATTCTACTACTGATGTGGCGAAGATTGGGAGTTCTTCTGGTTGTACTAAAGAAGCAGGTATGGATGGTTCTCGGGGGAAGGAACCTCGTGTTGATATTGATGCGCCTATTAAGCCTCCGGAGACTATGACTTCTTCTGCAACTAATTTAAGTAATTCGTTCTCTAAAGTCAGGAATGTGAATTGTTCTGATAGTGATGAGGATGAGGTTTTGGAGTCGGATAACCCTATGGAGTCATTTTTGGCTTCTGGGGGTGGTGGGGGACAAGAGCTTGATGATTTTGATGATTATGCTGCTCAAATCTATGATTTACCAAGACACTTGGAGGATATGTGCGACATGTATGATGTTAGTCTCTTAGGTTGCGGTAGGAAGTAATTTTGAATGTTTGGTAGTTCATAAGATTGGCATGTCTTTCTTATGTATTTTGTTTGGTTAATTTGCACATGTTAGTGCGTGTCTGTTGCCCATGTAACGGGCCGAGGTGAGAGATTCACTCTCATCCATTGTACTTAAACGTTTTGGTTAATATATTTTACAAGGGTGCAGGATTACTCCCCTTTACCCAAAAAAAAAGTCATGAGTATTGTAGTTTTCTTCATGTTTCTTGAGTTTTCGTGAAGCATAAGCCATGACCTTTTATTGTTGCATGAGTACGGCTCCTAGACCTTGGTACAAAGCATCGCAATAGTCTACAAAATCTTCAATCCCAACTGGCATCTCTCTAGTGTGGGCGAATTATTGGCAGTCATGTCCCCACCTTCATACAATTCCCGATTCAAAACCTTTTAAATTTATTACTTTAGTTATTAATTTAATTGGTTTTTCCAATCGTGGGTCGGTGTTTGTTGATTTACTAGATTCGTTCTTGATGTTCTTTTAGATTGGGGTAGGCCAGCGCTTCATCAATATTATATTCGATCCATTCCTATTAATTGGGTAGGCCAGCGCTTCATCAATATTATATTCGATCCACTCCTTTTAGTAAGTATTTCATTTGCCTGCTATCCTAATCTATTTATAATTTATCTGGTGATTAACATGATTGGTCAGTTTTATGCGCTTCATTGTTCCTAATTATTAATCATGTGAGAGTTTTGTCGGTTGCTGTCATTTAACCCATTTTTGGGTTTCATTTTTGTGTTGCTGCTGTTGTTAATCAATTCGTCATCTTGGGTTTTTTTGGTCTTTTTATTTGCTGCTATTGGCTATGGAGAATCCATTGTCATTGGATAATCAAATTGGTAACAAATCTGCGAATGCTTCAAATGGTAACAAATCTGCGAATGATTCAAATGGTAACAAATCTGCGAATGCTAAGGGTTCCAATATGTTAGTGGAGGCTCCATTTCTTAAGTCGCTTCTGAAAAAAGCTCACCGTATCGTGCCCCCTACGAAATCGAATTTAGACGCTCCTATTAACGCCAATTCTATTGGGCAAGGTATGTATTCAGTTTCGAAATTGAATGTTGATACTAATATTTCTGTTGAAGATGGTTTATCGAGTTGTGTTAAGGGTAATTTGGTTGATCCTATTTTTTATTCGAATAATGCGGCTTCTGGTGGGAGTCCTTGCATGGCTATAGTAGGTAATACGAATGGGGTCACACGTGTTGGTACAAATTTACCTCCTAATACTAGCCTTGCTACTGATTCATCAAATACCATGCATAATGAGCCATTAAAAACACCATATGCTGCTATGTTTAAATCTCGTAGTATTCCAAAGGCTATTAACATTGTTGAAATGTGTAATGAGAATTGTGTTGTGGGGGCAAATGTCACTATTCCAATAGAAGCGGTTGATGAGGTTTCATGTATGTTCACTAATACGCTTTATGGCTATTTTATTAGGAAGCGACTTGCATTTCCCATAATGGAGAATTATATGAAGAATACATGGGCTAAATTTGGTTTGGAACGGGTTATGTTGAATAATGGATTTTTCTTGTTTCAGTTTGCAACCAAAGAGGGTATGGATCAAGTCTTAGAATCTGGTCCGTGGTTAATTCGTCTTGTTCCTATCATTTTGAATATTTGGACTCCTAACTGTAAGCTTAAAAATGATGAAATTACTTCGGTTCCGGTTTGGGTCAAGTTACATAACGTCCCTATTGTGGCTTATTCGGAGATTGGGCTGAGCTTGATTACAACACAAATAGGCCGTCCAATTATGTTGGATTCGTATACTAGCACCATGTGTCTCAAGTCATGGGGTAGAAATTCGTATGCTCGTGCTCTTGTGGTAGTTTCTTCTTGTAATGCGTTATTGGATTCTTTGGTAGTGGCTATTCCTTTTCCTAATGGGAGTGGGCATTCTTTGGAGCGCGTTGATGTCGAATATGAATGGAAGCCACCAAGATGTGAAACTTGTAAGATTTTTGATCATACTGATGAGGCGTGTCCAAAAAACATTGCTACTAATGTGAAACAAGTTGTTGATGATGATGGATTTGCGAAAGTCAACAAGCGTAAGGGTAAAGGTAAACAAGCTACTAAGGAAAAGCATATTGATGGTCTTCGGCTTTCTAAACCGAAGGTTGCATTTCATTATCGATAGGAGCCTAAGAAAGGTGGTGGGCCATCTTCGTCGAATGGTCTTAACGTGGATTCACAATCTGATATTAGCAATGAAAGGAAAAAGGGTTCGTGTGTCCCTAGTGTGTCTACTAACGCGACGATCAGTAATGGTAATGTCCCATCTCATTTAGTCTCATTGAAAAATTGCTTTGCGGCTCTTAGAGGCGAGGATCCACTCGAGACGGATGACATTGCTTCTAGTATATTTAAGGAAGCGGGCACGTATACGGTGGATAGTGATAGTGAAGTTGATGAGGTCATGGACATGTTTGATAAATCGAGCACTAAGAAGATTAATCCTAAGGAAGCAAGCACTTCCTCTGGCGAGGTTCCTCATGTGTAGTATTACTTCATGGAATATAAGGGGAATGAACCAATCCCCTAAACAAAAGGAGGTTCGTCAGGTTCTCGGGGAGAATAAGCTTTCTATATGTGCTATTTTGGAGTCTCATATTTCTAACTCTCGTCTTCAAGTTTTATGTGCTAAGGTTTTTCGTAGGTGGGATTGGACTTTTAATGGTCATTTGTGTGATAAAGGGTCTCGTATCATTTTAGGTTGGAACTTGGATGATGTTGACCTGAATGTTATTCACATGACGGACCAAGTTATTCACACTTTTGTTCGTTTCAAGGAGGATAAAAAGGAGCTTTTTTGTTCTTTTGTTTATGCTCATAAGGTACACGATCGGAGACCTCTTTGGGATAATCTTGGTGCGCACAAGCGGTTGTTCAATTCGTCCTTGGTGTATTCTTGGAGATTTCAATTCGGCTTTGAATTTGGAAGACAAGGCAGCGGGGTCCTCGGTTATTGATATAGCTATGAGGGAGTTTAAGGAGTGTGTTGATGAGATCGAGGTGGCTGATATTAATCGGACCGGGTTACAATTCACATGGAATCAGAAGCCTAAAGGAGTTGATGGTACATTGAAGAAGATTGATCGTATTATGGCTAATCTTGGTTTTACGCATTTTTTTGTTGGAGCTCATGCTATATTTCAACCGTACCGTATTTCTGATCACTCTCCTGCTATTCTTAATATTCCTACTTCCTTTAAATTTAAACCTAGGCCCTTTAAGTTTTCTAACATCCTTGTGCAGAATTCTCAGTTTAAATTACAGGTTACGGAATATTGGTGTAAGCCTTTTAGTGGTTTTCACATGTTTCAAGTGGTGAATAAGCTTAAATCTCTTAAGAAGCTGCTTCGGAGATTGCTTTTTAATGAGGGTAATATTCATGATAAAGTTGTGAAACTTCGTCATGAATTGGACTCTGTTCAACAAGCTCTTGACTTAGATCCGTTCAATTCTGATATTCGTGAGGAAGAAGCCTGCTATCTTAACGCGTACAATGAAGCTATTCTTACGGAGGAACGTTTTCTTAAGCAAAAGGCGAAAGTTGATTGGCTTCGGGTAGGGGACTCTAATTCGGCGTATTTTCATAAAGTGGTTAAAAGTAGGAAGGGTAGGAGTCGGATTGATTCTATTAGTGATTGTAATGGTGTTATGTATGTGGATGATCAAGTTCCTAATGCTTTTGTTACTCATTTTAATGCGTTTCTTGGTCAAGAGGGGTTATTTGTTCCGTTTGATGCTAGAAACCTTTTCTCTTCCACGCTTGATCCTCATGTTGCATTGGATATGTTTCGTGATGTTACTCCTAAGGAAGTTAGAGATGCTATCTTTTCTATGGGTGATGATAAATCGCCTGGTCCCGATGGTTTTTCTGCGGCTTTCTTCAAAGGGGCATGGGATATTATTGCTGATGATATTATTCGGGCGGTTCAAGAATTCTTCATTAACGGTAAGCTTCTAAAAGAGGTAAACCATACTATTATTGCCCTCCTGCCTAAAGTTAATTCTCCTACTCGGATTAATGATTTTAGGCCTATCTCTTGTTGCAATGTGTTGTTTAAGTGCATTAGTAAGATTATTGCCAACCGTATCAAGGATAGTCTTACTACTTTGGTTGGGTTGAACCAATCTGCCTTTGTTCCGGGTAGATGGATTTCGGATAATATTTTGCTTACTCAGGAGCTCATGCATAATTATCATCTTGATCGAGGTCCTTCTAGGTGTGCTTTCAAAGTGGACATTCAGAAAGCCTATGATACCGTTGATTGGCAGTTTTTGCGTAATATTTTGATTAGTTTTGGGTTTCACTCGCGTATCGTGCATTGGATTATGGAAAGTGTGTCTACCACCTCTTTTTCAATTAGTGTGAATGGTATTCTTCATGGCTATTTTAAGGGTAAGCGGGGGCTGAGGCAAGGGGATCCGTTATCTCCTTATTTATTTACGCTGGTTATGGAGGTGTTATAGCTTATGCTCAAGCGGAGGGTTAGAGATTCCGGTTTATTTACTTATCATCACAAATGCTCGCAATTAGGTATTATTAATCTTTGTTTTGCAGATGATTTTTTTTTATTCGCCCATGGTGATGCGAATTCAGCCGGGGTTATTATGGAGGCGTTGGATGAGTTTAAGCATGCTTCTGGTCTTACTCCAAGTTTACCCAAAAGCACTGCCTATTTCTGTAATGTGCTTAATCATGTTAAAATTGCTATTCTTCAGATTCTTCCTTTCGCTAAAGGGGTTTTGCCTGTTAAGTACCTGGGGGTTCCTTTGATTACTACGCGGTTGATTTTTAGGGATTGCAAAGAGTTAGTGGAGAGGTTATCGAATCGTATCAAGGATTGGCGTAACAAATCGTTGTCTTTCGCTGGTCGTTTACAGCTTATTCAGTCGGTTTTGTCGTCTATCCATATTTATTGGGCTTCTATATTTATTCTCCCATCTAGTATTGTTCATGACCTTGAGCAGCTTATGAGAGGGTTTTTATGGTGTTCTGGTGATGGCTCGAGAGGTAAGTCTAAGGTTGCGTGGGATGTTGTTTGTTTACCCAAGCATGAGGGCGGTCTTGGTATTCGGAGGACTGTTTCTTTTAATAAAGCCCTCATTGCTTCTCATATATGGCATTTGTTTACTTGCTAGGATTCCCTATGGGTTAAATGGATTCATATGTATAGGTTGAGGGGGCGTAGCTTTTGGGATACTCCTTGCCGGGGTAATATGACTTGGAGTTGGCGAAAGATCCTTCAGGTTAGACCGCCTGTTTGTAGATTCTTTTGGTATAAGTTTGGTAATGGGCGGTCGGCTTCTGCTTGGTTTGATCATTGGTGCCCTGAAGGTCCTTTGTCGCTGGTTGTCTCTTCTAGGGATATTCATCGTGCTGGCTTCTCTCCTACTTATACTCTTCGTGATGTGTTTAACGGGCATTCGTGGTCTTGGCCTAGTCATTGGGGGAATCGGTATCCAGATATTATGTCTATTACGGTTCCTAATCTGATGGATAATATGGAGGATAAGCTTTTCTGGCGTTATGATGATTCCATGAAGCCCTTTTCAGTTTCTCTTGTGTGGGATTCTATTCGTCCTAGGGGTCTTGATGTGAATTGGTATCATCTTGTTTGGTTTTCTCACCGTATTCCGAGGCATGCATTCCATCTTTGGCTTGTCATGAAAAGGCGACTTAGGACTCAAGATATGTTGAGATACAATGATGGCCATCATGATCCAAATAATGATGGGTTGGTGTGTCCGCTTTGCAGGATTCAACCTGATTCTCATGATCATTTATTCTTTGATTGTGTGTTCTTGTTTCAGGTTTGGTTTTCTTTGAAGATGTTTGCAGGTTTTCAGGATATTCCGGACTCGTTGGAGGATGTGACCTGTTTTCTTATTCCTATTTCGAAGTCTCGGTCGGTTAAAAGTGTTGTCTCCAAGCTTCTTTTTGCTGCTACTTCCTATTACATTTGGCAAGAAAGAAACAACAGGATTTTCAAGCAGCAAAGAAGATCGGAAGTTCAAGTTATTGATACTATCAAGTCTACGGTTCGGCTCAAGCTTCTTACGTGCAGATTCAAGATGACGTCGAATATGAGAGACCTGTTGTGGGTTTGGTTGCCTCTTTCTCTTCTTCACTCCTGATCGTGGGCTTCAGTTTTGATTCTTGGCTCGGGATATTAGTTGATCGAGGGTTTTCGTTGGAGTATGCTTTGGGTGGTCATGGTTTTTCGTTGGATATCCAGGTGAGTGCTGTACTCTTTTTCCCTAATCCAAGGTTTTCCCACAGGGTTTTTTCTTGGAAAGGGTTTTTAAGGAGGCAGGCTCATCTGATTCACCAATCTCCTTCGAAGCGTTAGGCTGATCGGTGGAGTCATTCTTGTGGTATTAGATGGATGTTCCCTGTTGTGGTTTTAGCTTTTGTAACGCTTAGTGGCATGTCACTAGTGAGTTTCTTTGGTTGTTCAAGCTCAGCTTGAGGTTAATGTGGCACGTCAGCCACATTCCATTGTACTTATTTGGTTCATTTTTTAATATATATTTCCAGGGTGAATCCCTTTTACCCAAAAAAAATGCTAGAATAGGGCACTACAAAGTTTTTGTTTTAGGATTTGGAAAGCTTCTTCTTCATCTTCGTTCCAAATGTACTTTTTGTTTTTCTAAGTTAGCTTAGTCAAAGGTTTGGCTATTGTGGAAAACCCCTCAATAAACCTTCGATAATAACCAGCCAAACCTAGAAATTGACGAATTTCTGTAGGTATCGTAGGTGTTGGCCAATCCTTGATAGCTTCAATTTTAGCTGGATCAACATGTAACCCAGTATTGTTGATAATATGCCCAAGAAATTGTACTGACTGAATCCATATTTCGCATTTAGAGAATTTTGCGTACAACTTCTCTTTCTTGAGCAAATCTAAAATTGTCCTCAGATGATCTTTATGTTCTTCTTCACTCTTGGAGTATATAATAATATCGTCGATGAATACGATCACGAATTTGTCCAAGTATGGATTACACACCCGATTCATGAGATCCATGAATACTGCTGGTCCATTTGTCAAGCCAAACGGCATTACTTGGAACTCGTGCTGACCATAACAAGTCCGGAATGCCATTTTTGGAATGTCTTCCTCTAGAACCTTAAGTTGGTGATATCCTGACCGTAGGTCGATCTTTGAGTAGTGTTTTGAACCTTGTAATTGATAAAATAAATCGTCAATTCTTGGAAAACGGTATCGGTTCTTTATGGTTAATTTGTTTAGTTCACGATAGTCGATACACATTCGTAACGATCAATCTTTCTTTTTCACAAACAAGACGGGAGCTCCCCAAGGTTGGGAACTAGGTCGGATAAACCCCTTGTCCGAAAGTTCTTGTAGTTGATTGGCCAGTTCTAGCATCTCGGATGGTGCTAGTCTATATGTTGGCGTGATTGTGGGAGTCTGGGTAAGTCTTCAGGGAAAACTTCAGGAAATTCACGAGCGATAGGAACGTCTTTAAGAAGTTTTTCTTCGGATTCCTTCTCGGTAACATGGGCTAGAAATTCGTAAAATCCTTTCTCAATGTACTTCATGGTTTTCATACATGAGATGATGTTTAAACGAGCCCCACTTCGATCATCACAGATGACCAAAATTTCATTGTGAACGACTCGTTCTCGTTACAAGTAATACTCTTATAACATCGAAACTTTCGAGTTCATTGGGCATGAGGTTGATACTGAATTGTTGACTTAGAAATTTGCATTTTATGTATTAGTAGGGAAATTTGTAAGTTTATACAAGGTGATAGCAAAATGGTTTATTATTGGTAATGAAATAGAATGTGTAAAGAACAGAAAATTAACACAAGATGATACAAAAATAGTGGATAGTTATAAGTCGAATAAATCTCACAACTTGGAGAAAGAGTTATTCAATGGCTTTTGAGTTGAAGTTTTGTCTTATAGATGTCATGTTTCTATCATATAAAAGATATTTCATGAGTCATAAAACGATCATGATTTTTGGTTGGAAAAGTTAGAAATAATAACGTTGGAGTTTTAAACAATAACACATGATAGCATAAAACAAGAGTTTTATTCATATAACGTTGATTGATTTACAAAATCGAAACTTATTACAATCTTCTTCAAATTTTACTAACTGAAACTTTCAGTTTAGTAATTACAACGTTTTACTACTGCTAGCTATTACATGGATTTCATAGAGTTTACAACCGAGTCTTATCAGTTTAGTAGTACAAGGGATTCATGTTTATTAATTTTGCCATGCCATACTTTAAAATTTATGTTGAGTTAGGTCTAGGTGTTGTTTCAAGCGATATAATTCGTATTGAGCAGAGTTTATGAAAGCAGGGGTTATTGCGGATGATTCGCTGACTTCATAAGTGGACTTTGGATCTCGGATTGGAGTATTATGATTTGATTCGGGAGAGGTTATTGCGATAAGAGGTGGTGATGTTACAGGAAATGATGGTGGTGGAGAAACAGCGGGTTCCAGATCATCTTCCGATTCAACCCAATCTTGTACATAGTATTCGGGAGAGTCTGGTATACCATCAGCTGGTATTGGTTCCTCCTCTTCCTCGTCCTCTTGAGCACTGACCATACACTCATATGGTTCTTCCTCATCGTCATAGTCAAGTGCTTCAAGATAGGGATCATCGAAATCAGGGAGAATTGGTAAGTAAACGGGCATAGCGGGAAGGTGATCAGGAGATGGAGGTATCGACACGATGACTATAATAAGAAACTATGATGTTAAAACAATTCTAATGTTTATGGGGAATGCTCAAATATTTCAATTATATATATCAAGATACTAATAAGTTCATGCTATTATAAAATGTCCTAAAAGGAAATAATCGTCTGGAGGATGGAAGGCACGGAGAACAGAAAGTTATAAAATGTTTTTGTTTGTAAAAGTAGTTATAGTTTAAGTCTCAATTTAGACATGTTTCTCTATAACCATGGCTCTGGTACCAATCTGTAACACCCCCAATTTCAAGATATGCAGCGGAATTCAAACTGGGTGTTACTCGACGGCACAACAGGCATAATAATAGAAAACATTCTCTAAAGGAGTCGTTTAAAAAGGATTTATCATTAAAATTATAGAAATAGCTTACAAAATAGGTCCTAGTTGGTTTCATTGTTTACAAAATGCATCAATATAAAGTCCTTTGATGTCTTTACTGAATGATAAAATTATTATAGCCTTCTTTTTTTTGGGTAAAGGGTTTTACCCCGGTAAATATATAACCAAAAAATGTTAAGTACAAATGGAATGTGGCAGAAGTACCACATTAACCTCAAGTAAACTTGATAACTAGTGTTTATGACATGCCATAAACACAATGAACCTAGCTATACATTAATCATCTAACCAAGCATAAAACAAGAAAAACTTGTAACAAGCGAGCATCCCGCAATCACCATACGCACAAAAGGAGCAAGACGATCCAGGAAGTTTGCCTCCTTAAAAACCCTTTCCAAGAAAAACCCCGAAAGGAAAAACCTTGGAGAAGGGAAAAAGAGTACAACCCATTCCTGGCACTCCCTTTGCGAAACAGATAAGCAATGAATAAATTCCATTAAGACGTTGAACCATCCACAATGATCACCGATCCAGGTAACTTCCATGTATCCAAAATCCTTCGAATCCGCATAGTGTTCTTCGTGAATCTAAACGATAGAATCTTCAAACGAACAATAGATACAATATCATCAAACACCTGAGTATATGACTTCATTCCCTTCTTAAACAGCCTTGAATTCTGTTAACGCCAAATAGAGTAGCAAGAAGCAGCAAGGAGAAGACGGGATATAACACCAGAGGCTGATCGTCCTTTAGACAGAGGTATTAGGTACGAAACAACATCATCCAGCCTAGGAGGAACATTATCCAATCCACAAAGATCACAAACTCTCATCCACACCTTTAAAGAAAAAGGACACTCAAAGAAAAGGTGAGCATGAGAGTCAGGTTGGTTATCACAAAATAGACAACGAAGCAGGTTTAAGTCAGTGTCAGGACCGACATCCCATTGCCTCAGCCTATCTTGTGTTTTTAGCTTGCAGTTAACGACCAACCAAAGATTAAAAGCATGTTTAGGGATACACTGAGGGAACCACACAACTTGAAGCCAAGGAACCAGGTTAGCACGAACACGGATAGAGTCCCAAACATGAGAGATAGTGAACTGGTTAAATTCTCCATTTGGAGCTCTCCAAACCAGCTCATCTGCAATACCATCAGTAAGTGTTGGAGGGTTAAGCAGCAATAAATCCGGAATCCTATCAATCCACTTACTAGGCCATCTCCAAGCACCATCAATAACCAAATCACTAATTGAATTATTCAACGAGAAACCAGACCGAGAGATATCTCTAGCAGTAAGCAAACTCCTAAGGGGGCTCAATAAACACCAGTTATCAAACCAAATAAAAGCCCTCTTGCCATCACGGACATGGAACTAGAAAAACGGACGAATAGTGGGGCGAATTAGAAGAAGTTTTCTCCAGCCCCAACTCAAATCACCCGTACATGGAACATCCCAAAAACTCCTGCCACGTAGCTTGTATGCATGAATCCCTTTAACCCATAAAGATTCCTTATGAGTCAAAATACTATAAACATGTTTTTCCATAAGTGCCACATTGAATTCATGAAGACTACGAATACCCAAACCACCCTCTTCTTCAGGTTTACAAATATCCTCCCACGCCACCTTCACCTTACCCTTTTTCATATCACACTGACACCAAAGGAAACCATGCATTAGTTGTTTAATATCATGGATGACGCGGACAGGAAGAATAAAAACAGATGCCCAATATATATGCATAGATGATAACACGAATATAATGAGCTGTAAACGACCCGCCATTGTTAAAAATTTATTCTTCCAATCGGATATTCGATTCTGAACCCTTTCAACAAGAACTTTTCAATCCCGATACAATAGCCGTGACGAGATAAGGGGAACACCCAAGTACTTAACAGGGAGGGAACCTTCCTTAAATGACAAAGAGTTCAAAATGGACAACTTAACCTGGTTTGGAACATGACAAAAGAACGCCATGCTCTTAGGTATACTAGGAACGAGGCCCAACACATTCTTGAACTCATCTAAAGCATCCATAACCACACTAGCTGAGACAACATCACCATGCGTAAAAATAAATATATCATCTGGAAAACAAAGATTCAGTAACTTCTGTCTTTCACAAAGGTGATGATATTGGAAATCATCCCGTTGCTCAAACCCCTTTTACCGCTGCAATAAGAGAGTAAGTACTTCCATAACAAGAGTAAAAAGATAAGGTGACATAGGATCACCTTGGCATAAACCCCTTTTACCCCTGAACCACCCATAGATATCACCATTAATACAAATGGAGTACGACACACTAGTAACACAAGCCATGATCCACGAAACCATCGTATTGTGAAAACCATAACCAACCAGGATGGTTTCAAGAAAACGCCAATCAACAGTATCATAAGCCTTTTGGATATCAATCTTAAAGGCACATCGCGGCGGTCCACGAGGACGATGATAGTTACGCATTAATTCTTGCGTAAGAAGAATATTATCCGATATATTACGCCCCGGAACAAATGCAGACTGATTAATACTAACAATATCACCAAGCGCCTCTTTGATACAATTAGATATAATTTTGCTAATGCATTTATAAAGCACAGTACAACAAGAGATAGGTCTGTAGTCATTTACCCTAGCAGGTGTGGGAACTTTAGGGATAAGAGCAATAATGGTATGATTGAGTTCCTTAAGCAACTTCCTATTAGAAAATAAGTCCCGAATAGCCAAGCAAACATCAGTACCCACAATATCCCAAGCCTTTTTGAAAAACGCAGCGGTGAAACCATCTGGGCCCGGGGCCTTATTGTCACCAATGGAAAACATAGCATCCTTAATTTACAAATTAGTCACATCCCTTACCATCCACGTAGCCCTATCTGAATCAATAGATGAAGAGAACAAACCTTGATCTACTAACGGAGTAGTATTCCCTTCCACTCCAAGAAAATTCTCATAGTGTTGAACAAAAACATTAGGCACTTCGTTGCCTTGGTGCATAACATTATTGACACCAGTAATCAGCTCAATACGACTCCTATGACTTCTACTCTTAATAATATTATGAAAATAAGCAGAATTAGAATCCCCTTCGCGAAGCCACTCCACTTTAGCCTTTTGTTTCAAAAATCGTTCCTCATCCTATAAAGCATTACGAAAAGCCTGAAGATAAATACACTCCTCTTCCCGAAGCACGGGATTAAAAGGGTCCTTATCAAGGGAATTTTGAACCTCAACAAGTTCCACACGTAAGTTGTTAACATGGGTATGAAGATTACCTTTGTCTCGAAGCAGCTTGCGAATAGGTTTTTTCAAACCCTTCATACGTTTCACCACCTTGAACATATTATGCCCCTGTATATCATTTTTCCACCCTTCACGCACAATATCCAAAAAACCAGCTTTATACGTTAGGAAATTAAAAAATTTAAACGGATTTGGTTTCTTCTTAGATAATGTGGGAATTCTAAGAACACAAGGAGAATGGTCAGAAATACGGTAAGGCTGAAAAATAGCAAATGAACCAGGAAAGTCATCACTAAATTTAACATTACCCATAACACGATCAATCTTCTTCAAGACACCATTACTAACTTGAGGCTTCTGATTCCAAGTGAAATGAAGACCCGAAGAGTTAATATCCGAAACTTCAATCTTATTAACACAGTCTTTAAACTCAGTCATAGCAATAGTAGGCTCATAACCCCCACCCGATTTATCTTCCAGAAATAAAGATGCATTGAAATCACCAAGTAGGATCCAAGGCTTATCACACATAAGACTACCATGAACCTCAAGATCATGCCACAGCACATGCCGATCAATATAGTAATTTTGAGCATAAACAAATGAAACAAAGAAAGCTTTACTATCAGCTTTAACATTAACCTGCACATGTATAACCTTGTTAGTTTGGGACATAATTAAAACATCAATGACCGAATCATCCCACCCAAGAATAATACGGGAACCTTTATCACACAAACTCCCATTAGATATCCACTTCCAGCCACGATAAACCTTAGCACACATATCATAAACACAAGACACATTAACATGAGACTCCAGAATAGGACATAAACACAAATTATTCTCATTTACCACCTGCCGAACCTCTTTTTGTTTAGGGGAACGGTTCAAACCCCTAATATTCCAGGAAGCAACACTAAAAATTAAAAATGTTAGATGCAGGAGTGCTTGCCCCTGTAGTTGTAGTACCACCTGTTGAGGTAGAAGCCAAGAAACCCGCTGTTTCATCATAAACATTCAATAAATCATCATCACCATCAGGCTCATTCTCCGTGTGAGTAACCGTAGAATCATTTTCCACCCCCCACTAAGAGCCCCAAACGAGTTAGTACGCGTAATCCCAGAATCCTTTGCCAAATTAGATTTAGCACTACTCTTATGAACTTCAGGTGGCATACCAGATTTAGTATTATTCGCACTAACATTAGCAGTAGACGAGCTAGGGGCAACTTTAGAGGTAGAAGTAGTCGAATTAAAAGGCTTATTAGACACATTACTAGTAGTAGAAGGGTTAGTAGTTCCTTTAGGTTGATAAGCAAATTTTTGACCCACTTTTGTACCACCATCTGAGGCACCACCCTTCCCAGTATTACGTTTATTTCCAACAATTTAAAAACCATCCGCATCCTTTTCCACCATATTAGCAACAGGGGTAACCTTCTTAGGACATTGGTCGCAAGTATGACCAAATATTTTACAAGTATCACATCTCGGTGGCTTCCATTCATACTCCACCCTTATGGTTTCTTTAGTATAACCCGTCCCATTCATCAAAGGAACACCAATCATCAAACTAGTTTTCAATTCAGTCTGAGAGTTATCTTCAATCAAAGCACGCGCAAAACTACAACGACCCCATGATTCTAAACACATCGTAGTAGTAAAGGAATCTAGCATAATAGGGGTACCAATTTTAGTAGCAATGAGACTAAGACCATCTTCTGAAAATACATCCATGGGTACATCGTGAAGTTTTACCCAAACCGGAACACGAGTTAAGTCTTCTTTTAATAGGTTGGTATTCATAGTCCAAGGTTTCAAAATAATGGGTATATTGCGAATCATCTAGGGACCCTCTTCAAGCACATCCTCATAACCTTTTTGCGTATCAAATTTGAAAAAGAAAAAACCTTTGGAATTCATCATCACCTTCTTGAGCCCATATTTTGCCCATGTAGTACGTGTATAATACTCAACGACAGGAAACGCAACCCTTTTACCAATAAAGTAACCGTAAAGGGTGTTATCAAATCGGCTACTAATATCCTCAACAACCTTTAATGGAATTGAAAGTTCGACATCCCCCATTATATTTTCAGATTCCAAAGGTCTAAAATTCGCCCTACCCTTTTTATTACTAACACTAGTAGCATTGGCATAAGTAGAATTACCAGAATTGGTTACATTTGTAGCCAAATTAACAATAGGAACATTATTAGTAGTATTAGTAGTATGGGAAAACTTACCAGCACTAGCATCAACACGAACACCATCACCATCCGGAAAATTAGCATGAGTATGTAGTGAGGGATACTCCTTTTCACTAAGGTTAAAAGTAGAACCAGTAGGTCCAACGTCCCAAAACGAACCCTCATCAACAACTACCAGAGTAAACGTAGCCATAGTAGTAGTTGAGTAATTGAAACAAATTAATCTTGCTTGCCCTTTCGTGCCAGCTTCCGACATTATGGACCTGAAAGAACCAAAGAGGTCCAACGTCCCAAAAAGAACCCTCATCAACAATTACTCAACTACATTATAGCCTTCTTGATCTACTCCTTGCCCTTTCGTGCCAGCTTCCGACATTATGGACCTGAAATACATGCTTAAAACTGTCAACACACAGGTTGAGTGAAATTCATAGAGTTTATGATATCAATTGAACACAATATTCGTAACGTGAGGTAATTAGTCTCACATTCATAGTTTAGAAAACAAAACAGATATTATTGTTGCACTAAGCTCATGATACCGAAAATGTTAACAGCTTGTCAATAGAAATCGATATAATAGTTTGCCAGGTTTTGGTCAACCAATGGCCCTAATAGGTAATTTGTCAATAAACCTATGGTTCTTCAAATAGAGTGCGTTTTTTTTACCGGAATTGGTTAAACAAACGCGACTTAGGTTTGGAATAATGTTTAGGAAAACATATACCACCCTATATACGTGTCTATGTTGATCATGATGTAGTCATTTATAGTTTGTTGCTTATAGTAACAATTTAGTATGTGAAAAGGTATTTAGTTTATAGATATCGTACTACTGTTCGGGCCATCATAATTCAGAGGTCATGTAGTAAACGTTCGAGGAGCTAGGACACTTTAAATCGTAAATCCAGCAACTCGTCGATACATTTTACCCAAATGAAACCCCACAAATGAAGCTCCCTAGTATTTTAGCTCTTAGTAGATAAAACATATGTTTTGAGTGAAGATTGTTATATCATAAAGTTTATCATGTTTTTAGTAAATATATAGTTTTTACAAGTTCTAGTCATTTACTAATGATCATAACTTATTAACATGGTCAAAAATGAAGTTTTTGTAAAAATTGGCGGAAAAGGGTAAAATGGTCATTTTTCCGTTACTTGCGAAAACACTATTCCGAAGGTTGAATGAAGTTTTTTAATTTAATATGTAACTAGCTATGATAATAATATGGTTTCTATAATCTTAACTTGTAAAAATCCAACTTTTGCCGGTAAAAACTGTTTTATAAATTTTAGGCAGAAAATGTTACCATTTGGTCTTTTTAGGCCGTGTTCCTTTGTAGCAGCCGTAATACATCGTTCCGGAAAACTTTTGTGTTTTAACATTTTGATGATTCGGAGCAGAAGTGTCACTTATTTTTACACATATTAGGCAGTAGCACTTTTCGGCGTTTCTAGGTTTTGCTAACTTCTCTTTACCATAACTTTTAACTCGTTTGTCCATTTTGGGTGATTCAAGTTGCTGTGTTTTCATTTTTATCTTGTCTACAATAATATGTAAATTACCAAGTCTATATGTAGTTGGTTTTAATGACCTCAAATGTGTAGAATATGACTAGTTTTACAAGTTTGTGAATTTACGACAATATGTGAATTAAAACATGTGATTGAGTATATTTACATCATGAATCAACATTGTGACCATATATATAGCATGTAATTGACAAGATTAGGAATAATAAACATAAGATAATGGAGTGATTGTGGTGATTAGTTGCTTACAACTTTTGGCTTTCTAAAGAAAGGAGTAACTTAGTAAGGATTAGGACTTTGATTGAACACTTAGGACTTTGGATAGAGCAAGATTTTCGCACCTTGGCACCCTTCTATACTTCTTGTAATCTTGAAGGATTGGTGATGAAGTTTTAAGTGACTTGAGTGGATCTAAACACAAGAAAATCACTAAAACTAGCAAGGATTTGATGTTGTAATCTTGTTACTTGAACTTCTAAGATAACTTGGAATAATTTGCTCTTGGAAAATAATATATGGAAGGTGTGTTTTGGGGTAGATATGCACGAAATATGGAGGGGAGGGGGTATTTATATGCCTTTGACGAGGTTAGTTTGGAAGACTAGTCAAAACTTACTAAGGAAGTTTTAACACATGTAATGATTTAAGATCTTAAGGCTAGAGATTAAGACACATAGCATGGTGAATCCCCCCTAAGAGGCGGTCACACATGGGTGAGGTGGCTATGATGATGAGTCTTGGTCTTATCTTGGTTTTAGTATGTGTTTTGGTTCCGTTAAACGCCAACCCTAAGTTTTTTTGGGCCCCCGGTAAATATATAACCAAAAAATAATGTTAAGAACAAATGGAATGTGGCAGAAGTACCACATTAACCTCAAGCGAAAACCTTGATAAACTAGTTTTTATGACATGCCATAAACACAAATACCCTAGCTATATTACATCTCCTAACTAGGCATAAACAAGTAGAAAAACTTGTAACAAGCGAGCGTCCCGCATCCAGCCTATCCACAAAGGGAGCAAGTCGACCCAGGAAGTCTGCCTCCTTAAAAACCCTTTCCAAGAAAAACCGAAAGGGAAAAACCTTGGAGTAGGGAAAAAGAGTACAACCCTTACACGCACTCCCTTCGTGCGAAATACAAATACTTGGAATCTCCCATTTATAAAGAATCAAACGAGCTCGCCAGGTTAACTTCTTGAACTTGAAGGTAACCAGCTTCAACCGAATAGTGGAGACAATAATGCTAACCACTTCAGCAACAGTAGATTTCTTATGCTTGAAAATCCTAGCATTGCGCTCCATCCAAACGAAGTATGTAGTAGCAACGAGCAATAACCGAGAAATGATGCAACTAACCGACCGCCCCTTTGATATAGGAATAAGGAATGTAATAGCACTCTCCAACAAAGGTGGGACCGAATCCATTCCAGATAAAACCCGGACCTGAAACCAAACCTGCATAGAAAACTGGCACTCAAAAAATAAGTGAGAATGAGAATCCAGATCCAATTCACGAAGCGGGCATCTAAGCAAGTCCAAGTCAACGTTAGGACCAACATCCCATTGTCGCATCCTATCCTAAGTTTTCAACTTTTGCTTAATAACAAGCTAAAAATGTAATGCATGCCTCGGGGTATAAACCCTAAACAATTTGCTCTGGAGAAAAAAAAAGTTCGAATCCCTAACTCTCTAAAAAATCGACATCATGAAAACTCTATTCTCTTTTCTCTTGCTCTAATTTGTTTCAGTTATGTGATTACACTCGTGTGTTACGTAATTGTTTCCAGATTTTAGTAATCGCTGGGAGTTAGGGTTTTGTTTTGTCGAGGTTTATTTTAGGGTTTCGCTAATTCTTAATCGTTTTATATAATCATATGTGCTTATCATGGTTGATTTTGGTTAGTTGATTTTCACTTTAATTCATGCCTTAGATGCACTAAGGCCCTCGTTTTGGAAAACTATCGTGGATTTCCTGTTTTTGTGTTAATCCTTTTTTTAGGGTTTTAAAGGTTCGCTATTTGTTTTCTGGTTTTTTCTTTGTTCGCTGCTGTTATTTGTTTGCAATATGGATAAGAGTGGTAATGTTAACATTGACTTAGAAGCCTTGGATGCTTGTATGCAAAGGTTGAAAGGGAATGATGCTGGCATTGATGTTGCGCCTAAACCTAGAATGCCTATGAGGATTGTATGCAACCCTAAACTTGCTACATCTGATGATAACTCGACCTTGGCTTTTGGTGGTACTTCTTCTGCTGATCCGTCTCAAGATATTGGTGTAAACTATCGTGAGGTAAACATTGATTCGTGTGGTAATCCAAACGCCCAATCTGGTGCACATGACTCGTTATTTTGGGGCGAGGAAGGTATTGTTACTAATCAGTATACTGAATCTGATTTCCCATCTCTTGAGGAGGTTCTTGGGGTAGCTAAAAGTGGTAATCAGGTTGGTAATCAAGACAAGATTGTTAATGGGGCTGTTGGGGCCTCGTTGGATACTATACCTATATCGGGAAGTCATGTTATTAATCAGGATGATAGTAGTTTGCCTAAAGGTGATGGGATTAGTGTGGCTAGTCAAGCTGGTAAATTCAAAGGTATAGTCACGCATGACTCCTCTAATAAGGAGAATCCTATTGTTCAATCGTCTGAAGTTATGCAGTCATCAACTTACGTTGGAGTTGCTAGTGGATCTCAACAGGCTCATCCCCAAGGCACTCAGTCTATTCCTGCTAAAGGTAAGTCTAACTTTCGAGCACTTAAAGTTAATAATATTTTTAATGGTGTTGACGTGTCCATTCCTTTTAAGGTGGTAAAAAATATTAGCACTAAATTTGATAACACCATGTATGGATACTTCATTGGTAAGCGTATTGCATTTCCTGTGGTTGAGTATTTTGCACATAACAACTAGGCTAAGTATGGTTTAAAACAGATCATGATGAATGCAAAAGGCTTCTTTTTCTTTAAATTTGATTCCCAGGTTGGCTTGGAGGCTGTTCTAGAAGGAGGTCCGTGGATGATTAAGAGTAGTCCTATTATTCTTAAAAAGTGGACCATGAGTACTAGTTTGACGAAAGAGGATTTAACCCGTATTCAGGTATGGGTTAAACTTCATGATGTTCCGTTACAGGTATTTTCTGAAGATGGTATTAGTATTATTGCAACACATATTGGTACGCCTATCATGCTTGATTCTTATACTAGATTTATGTAAATTGACTCTTAGGGTAGGAGTTGTTTTACCCGTTGTTTAATTGAAATTGACTCTCATGCTACCCTTAAGGAATCTATTACTATTGGGGTACCCTATATGGATAGACCTGGGTTTTCTTCTCAAACTATTAGGGTGGAATGTGAGTGGAAACCTCCTAGATGCGAAGTTTGTTTGATTTTTGGCCACTTTGTTGATTCTTGTCCTAAGAAAATTGTGACTGCACCGGTTGTGGAGGATAGGAATGATGGGTTTCAACTAGTTGGGAAAAAGGGTAAAGATAAGAGGAATGCTAAGGAAAATAAGAGTGGTAATGTTTTTAATGGGGTTCCAGTTGGTAAAAATATGCAGTATAGACCCAAAGCTGCTAACACTCCTTCTACTAGCGAACCACATCAAGGAGTTGCTAGTACTAGTGCGGGTCATTCCCCCAACCAGGTAGATAATTCTGTTTCACCTAATAATTCTACACCTACTGACCCTACTGATGTGTCTAATAAGGGTAGTCAACCTACTCATACCTCACCTACGGTAAGTAACCCAATTCTAGCTCCTAATGTATCTACATCTAACCCATTTGGTTCTTTGGCTACCTATGATGATGTTGATGAGACTAATGATTTGGCGGATGATGATGAGGTTGAAAATGTATTCGATGAATTTGGTAATTTGTTCGATAAATCGGGGGCAAGCACTCATGTTCTAAATGTTCCTAATGTTTAGTATCGCCTCTTGGAATATAAGGGGTTTGAACCATTCCCCTAAATAAAAAGAGGTTAAACAGGTGGTTAATGATAATAATCTTAGTGTGTGTGCTATGTCGTAATGTTTGTCGTCGGTGGAAGTGGACATCAAATGGTAGTCTTTGTGATAAGGGGTCCCTTATTATTCTTTGTTGGAATGATGATATTCTTGATGTGATGATTATGTCTCAAACTAGCCAGGTTATGCATGTTCAGGTTAATATTCGTGCGGACAGCAAAATATTTTTTTGTTCCTTTGTGTATGCAGATAATTATTATGTTAATCGGCGTGCCCTTTGGAACAACTTGTGTGCCATGCTGGTTTTATGCGTAGTAGGCCTTGGGTCTTGTTGGGTGATTTTAACGCGGCACTTAAGTTGGAAGATCATTCATGTGGTAGTTATACTCCTGACACTACTATGCGTGAATTTAAAGATTGTATTCAGAGAATGGAGGTTGAGGATATTAATAGTACCGGTCTTCACTTTACTTGGAATCAGAAACCAAAAGGCTCATTTGGTACATTGAAGAAAATTGATAGGGTGATGGGTAGTCTGAAGTTTTCTGACTCGTTTCCAGGTTCTTTTGCTATATTTCAACCTTATCGTATTTCAGATCATTCTCCGTGTATTGTTCGTATACCTCAGGTAACTAAGCTTAAGCCTAAACCTTTCAAGTTCTCTAACTTCCTTGTTCATAAAGATGGGTTTCTTGACACGGTTACAATGGGATGGAGTCTTAATGTCCATGGATGTGCTATGTATCATGTGGTTCAACGTTTAAAGAGGCTGAAATCACCTTTTCATAAACTTTTGCACTGTCATGGTAATCTGCATGAGCGGGTGGTTAGGATTCGTAAGGAGTTAGATGAGGTCCAAAAGGCCATTGATAAAGATCCATCTAATTCAGACATTCGGGATGAACATGCTCACTATCTTCTTGCATATAAGGAGGCTACATTAGATGAAGAACGGTTTTTAAAGCAGAAATCTAAAGTTCAGTGGCTTCATGCAGGTGATTCTAATACGGCTTATTTTCACAATATTGTTAAAAGCAAATGTGCCCGTAATCGAATTGAATTGGTTAGAGATGCAAACAATGTCTTGTACGAGGGTAATCAGGTTGCAGGTTCTTTCGTTGCTCACTATGAACAGTTTCTTGGTATTGAAGGAAATTGTAATTCCTTTGATGATTATGGTATATTCTCTAATGTTCTTCCACACCAATTGGCTGATTAGATGGTACGTCATGTTACGGATGCTGAGATAAAGGAAGCTATATTTTCTATGAGGGATGTTAAAGCTCCTGGACCCGATGGCTACACGGCTGCTTTCTTTAAGAAAGCATGGGATATTGTGGGTGCTGAGGTTATGTCTGCTGTTCGTGATTTCTTCATGAATGGTAAGCTTCTTAATGAGATTAATCATACCATTATATCTTTGATTCCTAAAGTGTCTACCCCGTCTAAGATTAATGACTATTGGCCTATTTCTTGTTGCAATGTCATGTATAAATGCATTATCAAAATCCTTGCTAATCGTATTAAAGAGGGCCTTGGTCAGTTGGTTAGTATTAATCAATCTGCATTTGTTCCTGGTCGTTGTATATCAGATAATATATTACTTACCCAAGAGCTTATGCGGAATTATCATAGAGGGAGAGGTCCACCTAGATGTGTGTTTAAGGTTGATATTCAGAAGGCATATGATACTGTTGATTGGGCTTTTCTTAAGGCTATTCTGATTGGTTTTGGTTTTCAATCCAAAATGGTCGACTGGATCATGGTATGTATCTCATCTACATCTTATTCTATATGTGTTAATGGGATCTTCATGGCTAGTTTAAAGGTAAGCGGGGTCTTAGACAAGGTGACCCGTTATCTCCCTACTTGTTTACGCTGGTTATGGAAGTGCTAACTCTTATATTGCAGAAAAAGGTTTCTAATGCAGTCGACTTTCAGTTTCATCATTTGTGTGAACAACAGAGAATTATTAACCTTTGTTTTGCAGATGACCTCTTCTTGTTCGCTAGAGGCCATCAGGATTCTGTTAATGTCATTATGCAGGCTTTGGAGGATTTCAAGAACTTTTCGGGTCTTGTCCCAAGTATCCCTAAAAGTACAGCTTTCTTTTGTGTTGTTCCTAACGCTATTAAAGCTTCTATTCTCCAGTCTATGCCATTTGTAGAAGGTTCTCTCCCTGTCAGGTATCTTGGGGTCCCCCTTATATCATCGATACTTCTTTATAGGGATTGTAAGGTGCTTGTTGAAAAGTTGGAAGGTCGTGTGAATGATTGGCGTAATAAGTTCTTATCTCTTGCGGGTAGGCTTCAGTTGATGAGGTCTATTTTTTCTTCGATGCATTTATATTGGGCTTCGGTCTTTATTCTTCCTACTCGTATTATCCATGAGTTAGAGCAGCTTATGAGGGGTTTCCTTTGGTGTCAAGGAGAAATGAAAAGGGGAAAGGATAAGGTTGCTTGGGAATCTGTTTGTAAGCCTAAGAAAGAAGGTGGTCTAGGTATTCGTTGATTGGATGATTTTAACATTGCTCTCATGACTACTCACATTTGGAGTATTTTGACACATAAAGAGTCGTTATGGGTTCAATGGATCCATTCTTATAAACTTCGTGGGAGAAGCTTTTGGGATGTCCCTTGTTTGGGTGATGTTAGCTGGGGATGGCGCAAACTTCTTGCAATTAGACCCAAGGTTCATCCTTTCATATGGCATAAGATAAACAATGGAAAGGACACATCGGTTTGGTTTGATATGTGGTGTGGGTTAAGCCCGATTCGTGATTCGCTTACTGCTAGAGATATTGCTCGAGCATGGTTTAATCTATCTGACTCGGTGTGTGATGTGATTGTTAATGGTGTTTGGCGATGGCCGGTGGAATGGTTATCTAGATTTCCATTGTTAGTTGCTCTCCCGGTTCCTAATCTTAACGATACTGATGATGGTTTATTATGGCGCAATAACGGATGGTGACTTTAGTCGTGTTTCAGTTTCAGGTGCGTGGAATCACTGTGTCTAAGGGCTGATTTGGTTGACTGGTGTAATGTTCCTTGGTTCTCTCAGTGTATCCCGAGGCATGCAATACATTTGTGGCTTGTTATTAAGCTGAAGACTCAGGATCGGATGCGACAATGGGATGGTTGTCCTAATGTGTACATGGCCTTGCTTAGATGCCCGCTCTGTGGATTGGTTTTGGATTCTCATTCTCACTTATTTTTTGAGTGCCAGTTTTCTATGCAGGTTTGGTTTTAGGTCAGTTTTATCTAGAATGGATGCGGTCCCACCTTCGTTGGAGAGTGCTATTTCATTCCTTATTCCTATATCAAATGGGCGGTCGGTTAGTAGCATCATTTCTCGGTTACTGCTCGCTGCTACTACATACTTCATTTGGATGGAGCGCAATACTAGGATTTTCAAGCATAAGAAATCTATTGTTGCTGAAGTGGTTAGCAATATTGTCTCCACTATTCGGTTGAAGTTGGTTACCTTCAAGTTCAAGAAGCTAACCTTGCGGGCTCGTTTGATTCTTGATAAATGGAAGATTCCAAGTATTTGTATTTCGTACGAAGGGAGTGCCAAGTAAGGGTTGTACTCTTTTTCCCTACTCCAAAGTTTTCCCTTTCGGTTTTTCTTGGAAAGGATTTTTAAGGAGGCAGACTTCCTGGGTCGACTTGCTCCCTTTGTGGATTTGCTGGATGCGGGAAGCTCTCTTGTTACAAGTTTTTCTACTTGTTTATGCCTAGTTAGGTGATGTAATATAGCTAGGGTATTTGTGTTTATGGCATGTCATAAACACTAGTTTATCAAGCTCTTTGCTTGAGGTTAATGTGGTACTTTTGCCACATTCCATTTGTACTTAACATTATTTTTTGGTTATATATTTACCGGGGCAAAACCCTTTACCAAAAAAAAATGCATGCCTCGGGATACAATGAGAGAACCAAGGAACATTACACCATTCAACCAAATCAGCCCTTAGACGCAGTGATTCCCACGCACCCGAAATTGAGAAATGACTAAAGTTACCATCCAGATTGCGCCATAGTAATCCATCATCAGTATCATTAAGATTAGGAACCGGGAGTGCAGCTAACAATGGAAATCTAGATAACCAGTCCAACGCCCATCGCCAAACACCATTAACTATCACATCACAAATCGAGTCAGATAAATTAAACCCTGCTCGAGCAATATCTCTAGCAGTAAGCGAATCACGAATCGGGCTTAACTCACACCACATATCAAACCAAACCGATGTGTCCTTCCCATTGTTGATCTTATGCCATATGAAAGGACGAACCTTGGGTCTAATTGCGAGAAGCTTGCGCCATCCCCAGCTAACATCACCTAAACAAGGGACATCCCAAAAGCTTCTCCCACGAAGTTTATAAGAATGGATCCATTGAACCCATAACGACTCTTTATGAGTCAAAATACTCCAAATGTGTGTAGTCATGAGAGCAATGTTAAAGTCATCCAATCGAAAAATACCTAGACCACCTTCTTTCTTTGGCTTACAAACAGATTCCCAAGAAACTTTGGCCTTTCCCCTTTTCATTTATCCTTGACACCAAAGGAAACCCCTCATAAGCTGCTCTAACTCATGAATAATACGAGTAGGAAGGATAAAGACAGAAGCCCACTATAAATGCATCGAAGATAATATAGACCTCACCAACTAAAGCCTACCCGCAAGAGATAAGAACTTATTACGCCAATCATTCACACGACCTTTCAACTTTTCAACAAGAACCTTACAATCCCTATAAAGAACTCTCGATGAAATAAGGGGGACCCCAAGATACCTGACAGGGAGAGAACCTTCTGCAAATGCATAGACTGGAGAATAGCAGCTTTTATAGCGTTAGGAACATTACAAAAGAAAGCTATACTTTTAGGGATACTTGGGACAAGACCCGAAAAGTTCTTGAAATCCTCCAAAGCCTGCATAATGACAGTAACAAAATCCTGATGGCCTCTAGCGAACAAGAAGAGGTCATCTGCAAAACAAAGGTTAATAATTCTATGTTTTTTTGGGTAAAGGGTTTTACCCCGGTAAATATATAACCAAAAAATAATGTTAAGTACAAATGGAATGTGGCTGAGGTACCACATTAACCTCAAGCGAAAACTTGATTAACTAGTGTTTATGACAAGCCATAAACACAAAAGACCTAGCTATATTACATCAACTAACTAGGCATAAACAAGTAAAAAAACTTGTAGCAAGCGAGCATCCCGCATCCAGCCAATCCACAAAGGGAGCAAATTAACCCAGGAAGTCTGCCTCCTTAAAAACCCTTTCCAAGAAAAACCCATAGGGAAAAACCTTAGAGAAGGGAAAAAGAGTACAACCCTTACCTGGCACTCCCTTCGTGAGAAATACATATACTTGGAATCTTCCATTTATCAAGGATCAAACGAGACCGCGAGGTTAACTTCTTGAACTTGAAAGTAACCAACTTCAACCGAATAGTAGAGACAATGATGCTAACTACTTCCGCAATAGTAGACTTCTTACGCTTGAAAATCCTAGCATTACGCTCCATCCAGATAAAGTATGTAGTAGCCGCAAGCAGTAATCGAGAAATGATGCTACCAACCGACCGTCCCTTAGATATAGGAATAAGAATATGAACAACACTCTCCAAGGAAGGCGGGACAGCATCCATGCCAGATAAAACCTGGACCTGAAACCAAACCTGCATAGAAAACTGGCACTCAAAAAATAAGTGAGAATGAGAATCCGGAACCAATTCACAAAACGGGCATCTAAGCGAGTCCAAATCCACATTAGGACCAACATCCCATTGTCGCATCCTATCTTGGGTCTTCAGCTTGTGCTTAATAGCAAGCCACAAGTGTATTGCATGCCTCGGGATACAATGAGAGAACCAAGTAACATTACACCATCAACCACATCACCCTAAGACGTATAGAATCCCATGCACCGAGACTAAAACCACGAAATTACCATCCAACTTGCGCCATAATAAGCCATCAACAGTATCATGAAGGTAAGGGACCGGAATTGCAGCTAACAAAGGAAAACGAGATAACCAGTCAACCGGCCATCGCCAAACACCATTAGCAATCGATCGAAACCAAATCGGATAAATTAAAACCTCGCAGGCAATATCCCTAGCAGTAATCAAATCGCGAATTGGGCTTAACGCACACCACCTATCAAACCAAACCGATGTGTCCTTGCCATTATTGATCTTATGCCAAATAAATGAACGAATTTTTGGTCGAATCGCAAGAAGCTTGCGCCATCCCCAGCTAACATCCCCCAAACATGGAACATCCCAAAAATTTCTCCCACGAAGTTTATAAGAATGAATCCATTGAACCCATAACGACTCTTTATGTGTCAGAATACTCCAAATATGTGTAGTCATGAGAGCAATGTTAAAATCCTCCAAACGTCGAATACCAAGACCACCTTCTTTCTTTGGCTTACAAACAGATTCCCAAGCAACCTTAGCCTTTCCCTTTTTCATTTCTCCTTGACACCAAAGGAAACCCCTCATAAGCTGCTCTAACTCATGTATAATACGAGTAGGGAGAGTAAATACTGAAGCCCAATACAGATGCATCGATGATAAAACAGACCTCACCAACTGAAGCCTACCCGCAAAAGATAAGAACTTATTACGCCAATCATTCACACGGCCTTCCAAATTTTCAACAAGTACCTTACAATCTCTATAAAGAAGTCTCGAAGATATAAGGGGAACCCCAAGATACCCGACAGGAGAGAACCTTCAAACGGCATAGACTGGAGAATAGCTGCTTTAATAGCATTAGGCACATTACAAAGAAAGTTGTACTTTTCGATACTTGGGACAAGACCCGAAAAGTTCTTGAAATCCTCCAAAGCTTGCATAATGACATTAATAGAATCCTGATGGCCTCTAGCGAACAAGAAGAGGTCATCTGCAAAACATAGGTTAATAATTCTCTGTTGTTCACACAAATGATGAAACTAAAAATCCACTGCATTAGAAACCTTTGTATGCAATATAAGAGTTAAAACTTCCATAACCAGAGTAAACAAATAGGGAGATAACGGGTCACCTTGTCGAAGACCCCGCTTACCTTTAAACCAGCCATGAAGATCCCCATTAATACATATAGAATAAGATGTAGATGAGATACAAACCATGATCCAGTCAACCATTTTTGCGTGAAAACCAAACCCAATCAGGATAGCTTTAAGAAAAGCCCAATCAACCGTATCATAGGCCTTCTGAATATCAACCTTAAACGCACATCTAGGTGGACCTCTTCCTCTATGATAATTTCGCATAAGCTCTTGGGTAAGTAATATATTATCAGATATACGACGACCAGGAACAAATGCATTGATTAATCTGACCAAGACCAAGGCCTTCCTTAATACGGTTAGCAAGGATTTTGCTAATGCACTTATACATGACATTACAGCAAGAAATAGGCCTATAGTCATTTATCTTAGCCGGGGTAGACACTTTAGGGATCAACGATATAATGGTATGATTAATCTCCTTAAGAAGCTTACCATTCATGAAAAAATCCCGAACAGCAGATATAACCTCAACACCCACAATATCCCATGCTTTCTTAAAGAAAGCAGCCGTGTAACCATCGGGACCAGGAGCTTTATCATTCCCCATAGAAAATATAGCCTCCTTTATCTCCGCATCCGTGACATGACGAACCATCGAATTAGCCAATTGATGTGAAAGAACATTAGAAAAAATACCGTACTCAGCAAATGGACTACAATTACCTTCAATACCAAGAAACTGTTCATAATGAGCAACAAAAGCATCCGCAACCTGATGACCCTCATATAAGACATTGTTTGCATCTCTCACCAATTCAATTCGGTTGCGGGCACATTTGCTTTTAACAATATTATGAAAGTAAGCCGTATTAGAATCACCTGCATGAAGCCATTGAACCTTAGATTTCTGCTTTAAAAACCGTTCTTCATCTAACATAGCCTCCTTATAAGCAAGAAGATAATGAGCATGTTCATCACGTAGGTCTGAATTAGACGGACTTAATAATTCTATGTTGTTCACACAAATGATGAAACTGAAAATCCACTGCATTAGAAACCTTTTTCTGCAATATAAGAGTTAACACTTCCATAACCAATGTAAATAAGTAGGGAGATAACGGGTCACCATGCCTAAGACCCCGCTTACCTTTAAACCCTTCTTCCTTGCGTTAATCTGTTTCCATTAATCAATACACTCGTGTTATTGCTTGATTCTAACAGGTTCTTGCAATCGTTTGGATTTAGGGTTTGTTTTGGTGTCGTTTGTTTCTGTTAGGGTTTTGTTACTTGGTTTCTGAATCGCTTATCGTTTTTGCTCATCATGGTGAAGTTTGGTTAGCTTAATTGTGTGTTAATCATGCCTTAGTTCTTCTGAGGCTATCGTGGTTGAAGATTGCCAAGGATCTTCGTGTTTTTTTTACTGGTTTTCGTTTTTTTAGGGTTTCGGTTTCTATTTTCTTATTCTCGTTTTTTAGGGTTAATCTACTTTCTGATTTTGTTAGTATGGACAAGTTTGTTGAATTAAATCTTGACATGGACGCATTGAAAGCTCGAATGCAGCGAATGAAAGACTTGGAAGCTGGTAATGTCTCTACGCAACCAAAGTTGCCAGCTAGGGTTTTGCGAAACCCTAATTTGGATCGACAAACTGTGGACCATGCTGCTACAACGAATCTACCCACTGGTCTTGTGAATGTTACTAATCTTAGTGTTGCTGAGGGTTCGAGTTTTATTGCTCCTGCTAGTGTACGCAACCCTATGGAGATGCCTCCTCCCGTTGGTTCCATAAATGTTGAAGGTATGAATACTACTTCTGTGATTCATACGTCTACTAATTTTGTTAATGATGATTCATTTTGGGATATGGGAATTACTGGTGCACTTAATACCCTAAGTGAAAAGGAATATCCATCACTTAATGCTTCTGCTAATTTGTCGACGGGTGATGGTATGCATGTTTCTGCTTCTGCTGGTATGTCTATGAATTCCCCTATTGCTATTAGCACTGATAGTGTTCATATTACTACTGATAATAATTCGAACTCAACTAAACCTGGTAATGTGGCCTCTACCTCGTATGCAAATGCTACTAGTTCTAGTAACAAGAAGGGTAAGGCGAATTTTAGACCTTTGGAATCTGATAATTTAATGGATGATGTTGAGCTTTCTATTCCTTTTAAGGTCGTTGAGGATATTAGTACCCGTTTTGATAATACCCTTTACGGTTACTTTATTGGTAAAAGGGTTGCTTTCCCTGTAGTGGAATATTATGCACGGACTACATGGGCGAAATATGGGCTTAAGAGGGTGATGATGAATGCCAAGGGATTTTTCTTTTTCAAGTTTGATACGCTAAAGGGTCTTGAGGATGTGCTTGAGGAGGGTCCTTGGATGATTCGTAATATCCCTATAATTTTGAAACCTTGGACTATGAATACTAACTTATTGAAAGAAGATTTAACTCGGGTCCCTGTTTGGGTTAAGCTTCATGATGTTCCCATGGCTGTGTTTTCTGAAGATGGTCTTAGTCTTATTGCTACCAAGTTAGGTACCCCTATTATGCTTGATTCATTTACTACTACGATGTGCCTTGAATCATGGGGCCGTTGTAGCTTTGCGCGTGCCTTAATTGAGGTTAATTCTGAAACTGATTTGAAGACTAGCTTCGTAATTGGTGTTCCTTTGATGAATGGGATGGGCTATACTAAAGAAACTATAAGAGTGGAGTATGAATGGAAGCCGCCACGTTGTGACACATGTAAAATTTTTGGCCATACTTGTGATCAATGCCCAAAGAAGGTTATTGCTACTTCTACTTCTCACGGTGTGGAAAAGGATGCTGACGGGTTTCAAACTGTTGGTTATAAACGTGATAGTGGGAAGGGTGGCGTGTCGAAAGATGGTACAAAGGTGGGTCAGAAGTTGGTTTATCAACCTAAAGGTACTATTAATCCTAAAAATGTAGCTTCCACTTCTAGTAATTTACAGGTGCCTAATAAGTCTAATACTTCGGATGCTACTACTACCTCTACCATGTCCACCTCTATGAATACTAGTGTTAACAAGGTCAATTCTGGTCCGCAAACTGATGTGAATAAAAGTAGTGCCAAACAACATAATTTGGCAACGGAATCGGGTGTTACGCTTTCTAACTCGTTTGCAGCTCTTAATGAGGATGTTGAAACTGATCCTAAGGTTACTCGAAAGGAGGATGAGCCTGATTTAGATGACGACTTGCTGCATGTTTCTGATGAAACATCGGATTTTATGGCTTCTACTTCGAAGGGTGGTATTAGTTCTACAGGGGCAAGCACTCCTGCTTCGACTATTTTTAATGTTTAGTGTTGCTTCCTGGAACATTAGGGGTTTGAACCGCTCCCCTAAACAAAAAGAGGTTCAGCAGGTGGTGAATGAGAATAACTTGTGTCTATGTGCTATCTTGGAATCTCATGTTGACGTGTCTAGTGTTTATGATACGTGTGCTAAGATCTATCGTGGCTAGAAGTGGAAGTCTAATGGGAGTTTGTGTGACAAAGGTTCCCGTATTATTCTTGGGTGGGATGATGCGGTAATTGATGTTTTACTTATGTCTCAAACTAACCAGGTTATGCATGTGCAGGTTAATGTTAAAGCTGACAATAAAGCTTTTTTTGTTTCATTTGTGTATGCTCATAATTACTATATTGATTGGCGTGTGTTGTGGCATGAGCTTGAGGTTCATGGTAGTCTTATGCGTGATAAGCCTTGGGTCCTACTTGGTGACTTCAATTCTGCTCTATTTCTGGAGGATAAATCGGGTTGTGGTTACGAGCCTAATATTGCTATGAATGAGTTTAAAGATTGTGTTAATGCTATTGAAGTCTCGGATATAAACTCATCAGGCCTACATTTCACTTGGAATCAGAAGCCTAAAGGTAGCAATTGTGTCTTGAAGAAGATTGATCGAGTTATGGGTAACGTTAAATTCAGTGATGATTTTCCTGGATCTTTTGCTATTTTTCAGCCTTACCGTATTTCTAACCATTCTCCTTGTGTTCTTAGAATTCCTACATTATCTAAGAAGAAACCAAAGCCGTTTAAATTCTTTAATTTCCTAACATATAAAGCTGGTTTTTTGGATGTTGTTCATGAAGGGTGGAAAAATTATATTCAGGGGCACAATATGTTCAAGGTGGTTAAACGCTTAAAGGGTTTGAAAACACCTATTCGTAAGCTGCTTAGAGATCAAGGTAATCTTCATAATCGTGTTAATAACCTTCGTATGGAACTTGATGAGGTCCAAAAGTCCATTGATAAGGATCCTTCTAATTCCGTGCTTCGGGAAGAGGAGGCTATTTATCTTCAGGCTTTTCGTAATGCATTGCTGGATGAGGAACGTTTTTTGAAACAAAAAGCGAAAGTGGAGTGGGTTCGTGAGGGCGATTCTAATTCTTCTTATTTTCATAATATTGTTAAAAGTTGAAGTCATAGGAGTCGCATTGAGATGATTACTGATGTTAATAATGTATGCACCAAGGCAACGAAGTGCCTATTGTCTTTGTTCAACACTATGAGAATTCCCTTGGTGTGGAAGGGAATACTATTCCGTTAGTTGATCAAGGTCTGTTCTCTTCTTCTATTGATCCAGATAGGGCGGATTGGATGGTTAGGAATGTGACTAATTTGGAAATTAAGAATGCTATGTTTTCTATTGGTGACAACAAGGCTCCGGGCCCGGATGGTTTCATGGCTGCGTTCTTTGAAAAGGCTTGGGATATTGTTGATACGGATATTTTTTTGGCTATTCAGGACTTTTTTGCTAATGGGAAGTTGCTTAAGTAACTCAATCACACTATTATTGCTCTTATTCCCAAAGTGTCCACGCTGTCTAAGGTAAATGACTACTGCACCTATCTCTTTTAATGTGCTCTATAAATGCATTAGCAAAATTATTACTAATCGAATCAAAGAGGGGCTTGGTGATATTGTTAGTATTAATCTGTCGGCATTTGTTCCGGTAGCATATTTCGATAACATTCTCCTTACACAAGAATTAATGCGTAATTATCATCGTCCTCGTGGTCCTCCTAGATGTGCCTTTAAGATTGATATCCAGAAGGCGCATGATACGGTTAATAGGCGTTTTCTTGAAACTATTCTGATTGGCTATGGGTTTCATAATAAGATGGTTTCTTGGATCATGGCTTGCGTTACTAGTGTGTCCTACTCTATTTGTATTAACGGTGATATATATGTGTGGTTCCGGGGTAAAAGGGGTCTACGCCAAGGTGATCCTATGTCACCTTATCTTTTTACTCTTGTTATGGAAGTTCTTACTCTCTTATTGCAGAAAAGGGTGGAGCAGCGGGATGATTTCCATTATCATCACCTTTGTGAAAGACAGAAGATTCTTAATCTTTGTTTTGCAGATGATCTTTTTATTTTCACACATGGAGATGTTGCCTCAGCTAGTGTCGTTATGGATACTTTAGATGAGTTTAAGAATTTGTCGGGCCTTGTTCCTAGTATCCCTAAGAGCACGGCGTTCTTCTGTCATGTGCCTAACCAGGTTAAGTTGTCCATTTTGAATTCTTTGTCATTTCAGGAAGGTACTCTCCTTGTCAAGTATTTGGGGGTTCCTCTTATCTCTTCAAGGCTTCTATACCGGGATTGCAAAGTTCTTGTTGAAAGGGTTCAGAATAGAATATCTGATTGGAAGAATAATTTTTTATCAATGGCGGGACGTTTACAGCTTATTATATCTGTGTTATCATCTATGCATATTTACTGGGCCTCTGTGTTTATTCTTCCTGTCCGTGTTATCCATGATATTGAACATCTCATGCGTGGTTTCTTTTGGTGTCAAGGTGATATGAAAAAGGGTAAGGCTAAGGTGGCGTGGGATGATATCTGTATGCCGAAAGAGGAAGGGGGTTTGGGCATTCGTAGTCTTCATGAATTTAATGTGGCACTTATGGCGAAACATGTTTATAGTATTTTGACTCATAAGGAATCTTTATGGGTCAAATGGATTCATGCATACAAGCTACGTGGAAGGAGTTTTTGGTATGTTCCATGCACGGGCGATATGAGTTGGGGATGGAGAAAAATTCTCCAAATTCGACCCACTATTCGGCCTTTTTTCTGGTTCCATATTCGTGATGGCAAGAGGGCTTTTATTTGGTTTGACAATTGGTGTTCATTGAGTCCTCTAAGGAGTTTGCTTACTACAAGAGATATCTCACGGTCTGGATTTTCATTGAATAGCTCAGTTGGTGATTTTCTGCTTGATGGTGTTTGGGAGATGGCCTAGTGAGTGAATTGATAGGATTCCAGATTTATTGATGATTAATCCTCCATTACTTACTGATGGTATGGCCGATGAGCTGGTTTGGAGAGTACCTAATGGTGATTTTAAACCGTTCACCATCTCTCATGTTTGGGATTCTATCCGTATTAGTGTCGACCTGGTTCCTTGGTTTCATGTTGTGTGGTTCTCTCAGTGTATCCCTAAACATGCTTTCAATCTTTTGTTGATTGTTAATAGTAAGCTTAAAACACAAGATTGACTGAGGCAATGGGATGTCGGTCCTGAAACAAAAGGCCATTGATAAGGATCCATCTAATTCAGACATTCGGGATGAACATGCGCTCTATCTTCTTGCATATAAGGAGGCTACATTAGATGAAGAACGGTTTTTAAAGCAGAAATCTAAAGTTCAGTGGCTTCATGCAGGTGATTCTAATACGGCTTATTTTCACAATGTTGTTAAAAGCAAATGTGCAGAATCGAATTGAATTTGTTAGAGACGCAAACAATGTCTTGTACTGAGGGTAATCAGTGTCTTGGGGGTGCCTTTGTTGCTCACTATGAACAATTTCTTGGTATTGAAGGAAATTGTAGTTCTTTTGATGATTATGGTATATTCTCTAATGTTCTTCCACACCAAGTGGCTGATTCGATGGTACGCGTCATGTTACTTGATGCTAAGATAAAGGAAGCTATATTTTCTATGGGGATGATAAAGCTCCGGACCCGATGGCTACCGCTTTAAGAAAGCATGGGATATTTGTGAGATTATGTCTCATTGGCCGGGATTTCTTCGTTAATGGTAAGCATCTTAAAGAGATTAATCATACCATTATATCCTTGATTCCTAAAGTGTCTACCCCATCTAAGATTAATGATTATAGGCCTATTTCTTGTTGTAATGTTCTGCATAAATGCATTAGCAAAATTCTTGCTAATCATATTAAAGAGGGCCTTGGTCAGTTGGTTAGTATTAATCAATCTGCATTTGTTCCTGGCCGTCGTATATCTGATAATATATTACTTACCCAAGAGCTTATGCGGAATTATCATAGAGGGAGCGGTCCACCTAGATGTGCGTTTAAAGTCGATATTCATAAGGCATATGATACGGTTGATTGGGCTTTTCTTAAGGCTATTCTGATTGGTTTTGGTTTTCACTCAAAAATGGTCGACTGGATCATGGTGTGTATCTCATCTACATCTTATTCTATATGTGTTAATGGGGATCTTTTTTTTGGGTAAAGGGTTTTACCCCGGTAAATATATAACCAAAAAAATGTTAAGTACAAATGGAATGTGGCAGAAGTACCACATTAACCTCAAGCTAAAGCTTGATAAATATTGTTTATGACATGCCATAAACACAATAAACCTAGCTATACATTACATCATCTAACCAGGCATAAAACAAGAAAAACTTGTAACAAGCGAGCATCCCGCAACCACCATACGCATGAAGGGAGGAAGGCGACCCAGGAAGTTTGCCTCCTCAAAGGTACAAAGATGTGAGGGATGAGCTCATAGTGAAGGTGCATCCCTTTTGGTGTTGGTGGAATTGGTGCAAAGTTTCTATAGAGACGGGTGAGGAGCATCCCGTATGGAAGAGCAACCAATCCTTGAGTTGGAATATCAATCATTCTCCTAGCGATGTAGTAAGCTAAATTGAATGGTTGACGGGTGGACAAGTTGTAGAGCATATGACAAAGGCAAGCGTTAATGTGATCCCTATTTCCTATGGTGCTAATGACGTTGGCTCTAAGTGGCTCCTCCCATTTCTTAAATTTGGGCTTAAGTTCATTTAGCTACATTCCATATGGATCTCGGTTTACCTCCTTTCCCTTTCGGGTAACTCGGGTTGTATCACCCTTTGGGTTAAAAAGGTGTTCACGGATGACATCCTTGTCGGCCAAACGGGTTTGGTAGGGTAGAGAGCGGTCATTGATTGCATCAAGAGCCGTGAGTGACCACTTATCCATGTAGACACAAGTTCCTCGTTTGGGAATTCCTAACACTTGAGCAAAGTTGCCTAAGGTGATGGTGTAGTCGTTTTGATTGATTCTAAACCTAAGACAAAGTTCATCATCGTCTTCATCATTAAAGCCGGTCACACTAGCATAGAATTCTAACACAAACCTAGGACAAATTGGTTCATCGATGTCAAGAAGACAGTCGAATTGAATGGCGGCTAGTTCTTCACGAAGGTTGGTATTTTCAAGGAAGGATGAGTGAATGGTTCTACCCTCATGGAAATACCTTGATTCAAGACCCCTAAATATTTCTACTTGTTCCTTGGTAAGTCCTTTGGTTTTGTGGTGTTTGGGAATGTAGTTAAGGGTGTCTTTGTGATCATAGAATCTTGCGGCTACCATGGTTATTCCTAAGGACAAGAGTTAATATGTTAAAAAATGAGAATAAGTTTTAACGCTTTTGGTTCTAGTGTGTGCCTATATGAAAACAATTTGGAGTTGCGGTTATCTCGACTCATTTTATGCACAAAAATGGTTTTAGTGGGGTGTTTGGCAAATACCATGAGATAACCCAAATGCTCCTAATTCAATGTGGCTTCATTTGAATATACCGGGAATGCATATTAGTTATGCAATACCTTTAGTATTCAAGAGCATGCAAGTGATGAAAATTTAACGTTTCTATTTGTATTAGCAATGAAAAAATTGTTTTCCTACAAGTGAGAAGCTTTTCAAAACTTTTGACATGGGGTGTTTGGTTGTTTGAATAGGGCCTTATATTCATTATCTATCAATTAGTGGGAAGCATGATTTGTTTATGCAATATGATAATGTAGTACCTAATTTTAATGACTAGTTATGCAATTTGCCAATTGAATTCATATTTGGTATAAAAGCATACATAAAACCCCATGTAATGATTTGTGATAGTTTTGTGCATAAATAAGAATCCTAGACTCCGAATTAAGAGATGAAATGTAGTTAGGATACTTACAATGATGTTATCTTCAGTGATTAGTGAGTTGGAAGATGACAATAATGAGCTTGGTTTAAGTTTTACACGTTTTGGTAAAGTGGGTTTTGAGGAAGAGGATGATTTGTATATAGCAGTTTTGCTTCTGTAGACACCACGGACCAGACGGCACCAAAAATTTGGTTCCGTCTTTGTTGTCGTGTGGTGTCGTGGCTACGTGCGGTACAAGACAAATTTGTTTAGTTTTGACTATTCTAATGTTTTGGGCTATGTTTATCCTACATGTTTGGTTCCATTAACCCTAAACCAAGTCTAAGAAGATTAAAAGGTTCTCGCTTAAGAGGCTTAGTTAAGATGTCGGCAATGTTGTCTTCGGAGGATACTTTCTCGATTGAAATGTTTCCTTTTTGAACATTGTCGCCAAGAAAGTGATGGCGGATTTCAATATGCTTTGTACGAGCATGTTGAACGGGATTCTTGCTGAGATCGATGGCTCCTTTGTTGTCGCAAAGTATCACAATGTCGTTGAGATGAATTTCGTAATCTACTAGAGCTTGCTTCATCCAAAGATCTTGTTGACATGCTTTTCCTTTGAGACGCACTCGACTTCAGTGGTTGAGATGGCTAAGGCCGTTTGTTTCTTTGCAAACCATGAGGTGAGACAATGTCCAACAAAAGTGCAAATACCACTTGTACTTTTTCTATCAACATAATCACCGGCATGATCCAAGTCGGCATACACTATGGTTTCTATACCCGTTCCTTTGGGATACCATAATCCTAAACACGTTGTTCCCTTAATGTATCTAAAAATCCTTTTAAGGCTTCTAAGTGTGATGCCTTTGGGTTTTCTTGAAAGCGAGCACATAGACAAACACTAAACATAATGTCGGGTCTACTAGCCGTAAGATAGAGTAGACTACCAATCATTCCTCTATATTTAGTGTTATCTACGGATTCACCTTCTTCGTCCTTGGTGAGTTTAGTGTCCGAGGACATGGGTGTCTTAGTTGGTTTGGAATCTTCAAGACCAAATTTCCTAAGCATGTCTTTTATATATTTAGATTGGTTAAAGAATATGCCATCTTCTAGTTGTTTTATTTGAAGTCCTAGAAAGAAATTTAACTCACCCATCATACTCATTTCAAACTCGTCGTGCATGATTTTAGAGAAATCATCACATAATTCTTGACAAGTTGATCCGAATATAATGTCATCAACGTATATTTGAACAATGATAATATGTGATTCCTTTTTCTTGGTAAAAAGAGTATTATCTACTAATCCCATAGTATATTTGTTATCAATAAGGAAAGTCTTAAGTCGGTCGTACCAAGCTTTTGGTGCTTGCTTAAGACCATACAATGCTTTCTTGAGTTTGAAGACATGATGTGGTTTCTCAAAGTCGGTGAAACCGGGAGGTTGAGCAACATACACTTCTTCGTTAATAAACCCATTAAGAAAGGCACTTTTAACATCCATTTGAAATAATTTAAAATCATAGGCACATGCATAAGCAAGCAATATTCTAATAGACTCAAGCCTAGCTACCGGTGCATAAGTTTCATCATAATCAATCCCTCTTGTTGATTATAACCTTGCGCTACAAGCCTAGCTTTGTTTCTAGATACTATCCCATTTTCATCCATTTTATTTCGTAAAACCCATTTTGTTCCAATTATAGTTTGATCTTTAGGTTTTGGAACTAATTTCCAAACATCATTTCTAACGAATTGGTTTAATTCTTCTTGCATGGCAATAACCCATGATTCATCTTTTATTGCTTCATTTATGGGTTTTGGTTCAATGGTGGATACAAAACAAAAATAATTACTTTGATTTTGGGCTTGTGACCTTAAGGTTCTTTGATTAAGTTGTCCTATGACTTTTTCTAAAGGATGACTTTTAGATTCTTTGATGTTGACAATTTCTTTATTTAATGGTTCATCTTCCTTATTATTAATTATTTCTTGACCTTCTATCATTTGACTTTCAACTAAGTCATCATCTACCAAAGGTGATGTCTTAGAGGGAGGTGGACTTTCGTCGAATGTTATGTTCAACGATTCCTCGACTATCATTGTTTCTTTGTTTAGGACAATGTAAGCTTTACTAGTTTGAGAGTAACCAAGAAATACACCTTCATAAGACTTTGGGTCAAACTTGGTGAGATAATCCTTAGTATTAAGAATAAAGCATTTACAACCAAAGACTCTAAAATATCCTAACGTTGGCTTTTTACCTTTATAGAGTTCATATGGTGTTTTGTTTAAGAAAGGGCGTATTAAGACTCTATTCAAAATATATGTAGAAGTGTCAACGACGTTACACCAAAACTTTTGAGGAATGTTTTGTTCATTAAGCATTGTTCTACTCATTTCTTGAATTGTTCTATTTTTACGTTCTACTACTCCATTAGATTGAGGTGTTCGTGGAGCGGAAAAGTTATGTGTTATACCATTTGTATCACAAAAGTTTCCAAATTGAGTTTCGTTGTCAAATTCATGACCATGATCCGTTCGGATCGACACAATTTTGACACCTAGAAGATTTTGAATTTTCTTGCTAAGTATTTCAAATTTATCAAAAGCTTCATTTTTGGTTTTCAAAAACAACGTCCAAGTAAACCTTGAGTAATCATCTACTATGACCAAAGTGTATAAGTTGCCTCCATAGCTTCTTATAGCGGATGGTCCAAACAAGTCCATATGTAATAATTCTAGACACTTAGATGTGGACACCATATTTTTAGATTTGTGACTACTATGTGTTTGTTTACCAATTTTGCAAGCGTCGTAAAAGTGTTGGTCATATTTAAGTTTTGGTAAATTCCTAACCAATTCTTTTGAAGATAGGTTTTGTATAAGTCTCATATTAGCGTGACCTAAGCGTCTATGCCAAAGAGATGAGCTATCGTCTAATGTTGTTAGGCAAAGTTTGTCATTATATGTTTTATCTATTTTCATGACGTATATGTTATTTTTCCTAACTCCTTTAGCTATGGTGATACCATCTTTTAGTATTTTACTACCATTTTCATCAAATAGTACTTTATACTTTTTATCACATAGTTGGCTAATACTAAGTAGATTAAATCCTAACCTATCCACATGAGCAACATTTTCAATAGTTAGGGAGTTATGAGCAATCGTACCTTTGCCAATAATTTTGCTTTTGAGATTGCTACCAAAGGTGACATTACCTCCCTCATACTCTTGGTATGATGAGAAGAGACTTTTGTTGCCCGTCATGTGTCGTGAGCAACCACTATCTTTTATCCATTCATCCGGTTCCAATCCAACTTTCAAGCATACCTAAGAAGCAAATAACTCAAGCATTTGGTCCCCAATATCTCATGGGTCCATTTGGGTTATACATACCATTTATTTGATTCATGTATGGAAACGATGGGTAAGAGTTCCATGGCATGTAATCTGGAGTTTGATATGGTCTAGGAAAGTTTTGATTCCAACCATTGTGTTGGTAGTTGGGTTGTACGTTGTGGTTGCTCTTAGGAAAGGGGCGTTTGGAAAAGGAAGTTTTATATCGTTGTTGAGTAGTTTTTGATCTAAATTCATTTTTAATAACAAGTCCTACTCCAAGTAACAGTGGTTTTAGTTTAATACTATTATTGGTTTTCTTTGTTATTTTAACAAATTCAATACGGTCCGTATTGCGAACATTCGTTCTGAAGTACCCATGGCACCATTTTGCACAACGGACGGAACCCTTATTTTGGTTCCGTCTGGTCCGTGCTGCATCGCAGCAATTTTGAGAATGTTCGTCCTTTTCGGCCGCTTTGTTTTGACTCTTTGGAATTAATACTTCATTAAAACCTAGCCCATTCATGTCTCCCGGTGTTTTATGAATTTTAACTATTTCATCGGCAAGAGCGATGTTCTTGTTAAACCTTTTAAATTTAGAATTGTTTTCGATTAAAACATCTTGTGTGAGTTTTAGTTTTTCTATTTCAAGTTTAAGCTCTTGACATGATTTACAATCATCGTCATTTGCTTTTCCTTTTCTAGTCGTTTTGCTTTTTCTTTTAACTCATAAACTTCATTTTCCAAAAATTCCTTTTTGGTTTTAAAAATTTATTTTTAGTTATGATTTTTAGACTTAGCTCACACAATTGATTATATTGTTTTTGCAAAGTGTCATCATCAATAGAAGAATAAGAAGAGTCGGAAAGTACCTCATTTGACTCATGTGCCATTAGAGCGATCTCTTCCTTGCTTGATTCTTCATCGTCTTCACTATCACTCCAAGCACCACTTAAAAAAGCTCGTTGAGTTTTGCTTTTAGGTGGCTTGGGACATTCTCCTATGAGGTGACTTGCATCACCACATCTAAAACATTTTCTTTCACCTTTACCCTTCTTGTCATCCCGATCTTTTCGGAATGGCTTCTTTTCTTCTCGAGGTTGTCTTACGAACTTTCCTCTTCTTCTAAAGAACTTCTTAAAATCTCTAACGGCCATGGCATATTCCTCATCTTCACTACCGGAGCAAGATTCGTCATCATCACTTGATTCCGCTTTTGCTTTTAGAGCAACGGATTTGATCTTCTCCCTTTTTCCTTTGATGATCTCCGAATCTTTCTCCATCACCATTTCGTGTACTTTGAGGTTACCGATCAACTCGTCTAGTGACATTATTGAGAGATCTTTTGATTCCTCAATGGCGGTCACTTTAGCTCTCCATTTGGGATGGAGTGCTCTAAGAAATTTCCTGACAAAGTTCTTACTACAAAAAGATTCATCAAGTGCTTTAAGTGATGTAATAATAGTGTTAAAGCGAGCAAAGCCACAATCAATGGTTTCATCTTCAGAATAACAAATTGTTCATATTGTTGAACAAGAAGATCAATTTTGTTATCCTTGACTTGTGAATTACCTTGATGTGTAACAATTAAAGATTCCCAAATATCTTTGGCGGTTTCACACATAAAAATTCTTTCATATTCTTTTCTAGGTAAAGCATTATAAAGCATCATTTTAGCTTCATTATTTTTAGCAACTAGTTTCTTTTGTTCATCAACGGAAATATCCTTTGTTGTAGAACTAAAATCCCTTTAACAATAATAAACCAAAGATCTATATCTTTTGATTTTACATATGTTTCCAAACGGTTTTTCCAATAGATAAATCCATTGGTTTCAAAGAGTGGTGGTCTTTGCATAGATTGCCCTTCTTTAAAGTTTTCAGAATCCATGGATCGTTTCAAGTTTATAAAATACAAGTTATTTTAGAAATTCTTGAGCAACGAGGCTTTGATACCAATTGTAGAAAACTAGAAGGGGGGGTTGAATAGTTTACCAATTAAAAACTTTGTTTTGAAACTTATTGTAAAGATCAATTAATATTAATCTTAGATATGTTAATGAAATATGCAAGCAATATGTAAGGAGTAAATAAGGTGATCAAACCACAACAAGTTGTTTATAGTGGTTCGGTCTACAAGGACTCTTTTTCCTTGCCCTACTCTACTCCTCGAGTCTCACACTCGAGAGTTTAACTTCACTAGTCAACAAGCTCCTTTCACCGGCGGAGAAAACCTTTACACTTCGCTTACACTATTTCCAACACTAAGCTAGATGTCGAGTTCTTTCCAAGGGTACAACCACTCCCACACACAACGTATTTTGAGGACTAAAATACTAACCACTCACACTCACACGATTATGATGGTTTAATACAACAATGAAGTATGAATCAACACAAGATCATACAACACTAAACAAACAAGACTTCCAACTTCTCGTTTGAAGCTTGAATGTGACTTGATCTTCTTTGCTACAAAAGAGATCACTAATATGATATGAAACTGAGTTAGAAAGGTTTGAGAGAAGATATGTATGAGAGTATGTTAGAAAGGGATGAAAAACTACTTGGCTTGGCATTGCTATTTATAGCCAAAATGGACAGGAGCGTCCACGGAACGCGGAACCCTTAAAAGGGTTCCGTCCGTGTACCAATTTGGTACCGCCGGTCTGACAGTCAAGATATCAAATCTTTGCTAAAGTCAACTCTATCTAAGTGAGATTGTGCAAGATATGAAGAGTACAAATCCACACAAAATATCTAATGAAATCTTCCAATGATTTCCATGATGCAACACATGATGTCATATGTTGTATTTCTATTTTTAGAAATATGTAAGTACTTAAGTAGTGTTTGGTTTTAAGAACCTAACACATTCTAAAAACTACTATCATACATAATGATTAGAGTTATATCAAGATGTTACTAATCATAAATGTAAATATTTGAATGATGAATATATTGTTTGAAAAAGCTTGTTTTAATATCTATTAAACTTGACAAGCTTTAAGCTTTTATACAAATTAAATTTATGATGAGTGTGTAAATACTCATCATTTTTAGTCAAATCTGAACTGCAAAACGTTTAAAAATGCTCAGAAATGCATCAAAATACTGAAAATATCTCAAAATTGCATTTTATATGTTTCAAAATCAAAATGTTTAAAATCGATGAAAATGAGCAAAGTTTGCATAATTGGCCTCCCCCAAGTTTCTAAAGTTGTCAAAAACAGTCCCTGAGCACATAATTTCAAAAGAAAAATCACCAAAGGTCCTTTTTAAATCATAAGTTGTCAAATTTAGTCCTTTGGTGAAAAATATAAAAAGTTTGAGAAAATTACAAATTGGTCCTTCAAGTTAAAAATTGGCAGAAATGGTCCCTGGAAAATTGGAAAATAACAAGTTTGGTCCTTGTACTTTTGGAACTTGTCAATTTCAGCCCCTAAAACATCTTTGCAGATTTGGCAGTTCTGGTCCTTACAGTTTTAGTAATGGCAACATAGGTCCTTGATTATTATTAACCTATTATTGACCTTGGCCCCTTGTCAAAACCCATATGACCCCTGCCACTTACCCTTTTGGACCCTGCCATTTGGACCCCTCCAATATTTAATACCCAGTCAAACACCACTTGACTTCTGCTTTCCCTCCCACCTCACGGGTTGCACCTTTTACACCATCATCACCCCTGCAACTCCTCTGCTAACACTCCACCATCATCACCAACCCTACCCTCTACCCTCCTCCAAACACAACAAGCCAAGGAAGCATTTAATGCCTTCTCCAATATCTCACTCAAGCTCCAGCTGTTAAAATGGTTTTGGCGCCAAAAACCACTTGAATGGCCAAGATAAATTTTTCACAATCAATGGTTGAGATTTATGCTGGGAACTATTCAGAAAGGTGAGAGAAACAGTTTGGGTGTATAAAAGACAAGAGGAAGCAACAAGAGAAAAGTTAGTTAGTTTATTTTGTTTAAGTGTATGTCGTTTTTAAGCTTTTAATGTCTTAAGTAGTTCTTCATTGTATTTTCCAGTTTATTTGTATCAAACATAAGTATTTAAGTGTGTTCCAACTTATTTCAAGATTGAATTCAAGTTTTAGTTCACTTTTCACATTTTCTCTCCACTGTTGCAAAATTGAGTTTCAATTTCCTAAGTTCAAATCTCTAGCAGCTTATTTATAAGCTCATATAAGCTTATATAAGCTTATAATAGCTTTTTGTAAGCTTGTAATCAAGTTTCAAGCATTTTAGAAATCTGGTCAATAAAAATCAACATGGGGCAAAAGTGATGCAGAAATGGATATGGGATGGTTCAGAGCTGGAATTGGGTTTATTTAGAAGCAGTGGGTTGGTTTAGATTAGTTAGAGGCTCTGGTTTCAATAGTGGCAAGCCATAGTGGCTGGGGACAGTTGTAAGTCATTTTCTAGTTTCATGGCTTAATCAGTTTTTGTAGTTACAAGTAGTTAAAACTTGTTTAAATAGTAGTATTTGGGTTATTTGAACATAGTTTGATCATTGAAACATGTTGGATTAGTAGTTAGATCAGTTTTAATGTGCAAATCAGTAGATATAGGTGTGTTTGGATTGAACACTTAAACTGCATTTGAGGTTAGATCAGTGGGTAATGCTTGTTGTGTTATGATTGTTTAGCTGTAATTGACTCATATCTGTCTTAGTTTTGAGCCTGCAAGTCACTATAGTCAAAATCCACTTAAATCTGTCTTAGTGTCTTAACTGTTGGATTTTTGGAGGATCAAAAGCTTATTTTGTGTTCATAATTCATAAATACAACTTGCTGTAGTCTCATTTAGCCTTATTACGTCAATCTAAGTCTTTAAAATCAGTTGCTAAGTTCATAGAAGTCAAACTTTTCAAATCTTTCAAAAAGTCAAAATTGCAAAATCCAGTTTGAGCCCAAATAGGGTGATTTTTCATTTACTCATTTCTGAGCCAATCTAAGTGAATCTTGTGGTTTTAAAAACTTCCACTGGTCTAATTCCTTATGGTCATTTTTATAGATTTTTGTGATTTTTTTATAACCCTCAAAAGTGCTTGTCAACATGGGTGTAAATGCCCTGTGCAACTGACTCAGTTGATACTGAGTCTGCACAGGGATTTGATGGGCTTGGGAAAAGCTCATAAGAGCTTGTGAGCAGCTCAGGTTTGGTTTAGACATACTTGGCCAGGTCTTCTTTAGGACCATTCTTCTGTTTTCTTATTTCCAGCTTATTTAAGTGCTTATCTTTAAGCTGCAATTAGCCCCCTCAGTTACTGTTTTTAGCTTATTGCTCAACTAACCAAATCTTAGCAACTTGCAAATCAGAGGTCAAGGCTTGTTGTTTCTTGTTGCTTTTAGGTTCTTTTAGCATATTTTAGCCTTTGTTTCAGTTTGGTGGCCCTTGGTGCTCATTAGCTTATTCCAAGTGCTTATTTCTAAGCACTTGTGCCATCAGTTCCTAATTCCTCCACACAAGCACCTATTTTTCCATTTTTCCTAGCTTCCTAATATTATTTTAGAGTTTTCCTGAAATTTTCAGATTTTTCCTAGCTTGTTTGCTATTTTTCTTGATTTAAATTAGTTTTTAAGCATTTTTAATTAGCTTTAAATACAAAAAAATAAGAAAAGGTTCAAAAAAATAATTTTTCATTTTTCTTAAGTTAAGATAAATACAAAAAGACAAAAAAATATTTTTCTAGATTTTCCTTAGTTAAATTTGTATTTTTAAATAATTTAATTAGTTTTTAATAGTTTTTAATTCCTAGAAAATAGAAAAATATTCAGAAAAATACAAAAATAGTTTTGAAAATTCTATTTTGATATTTTAGATTTTTCTAATTCATAATTTTATTTTTCTAGCTTTATTTCCTATTTTCTTGTATTTTAGGTTAATATTAAATAGTTAAAATTAGTTTTTAATTAATAATAATTAGATAATTAGTTATAAAATTAATTTTCTTTTTCTATATATTTTATTTTATCATTAGGTTTGTAAAAATATATTTTTCACATTTTTAGGGTTAATATTGCTTTAGTTTCACATTTTCATTTGTACGTAACGTAGTTTTTAATTTCAGTTTTGTAAAAACATAAAAACAAAAACATCATTTTTAATATAGTAATAGAGTTTATTTAATAGTTTTTATCTTTTAAATTTCTTTAATTTACATTTAAGTCCTTGTAGTTTATGACCTTTCTCTGTAGTTATAATAAATCCAAATACTCTTTTCCGTTCAAATCTCTCGATCACTATACGTTTGGTGATCCATCGCATAGCTCGCTGGGACATAACGACCCGGGGAAACACTATACTCCCCAGATCTTCATTGAGTTCGTGCTTGAGCCGTTTTAAGTTTCTTACGGTCGGCCATTCACAAGTGGCCGGTTTGTGTGAGAAAACTTGACGGGTTTTGCATCAATCAATTTACTTTTGTCGTTAACAAAACTTAGGTAAAGATCAAAAATATAAATAACGTTTAATGACGATATTTGTATTAACAGTGAGTAATACCATTAGCATAACAAAAAGCTCCAAATTGCACTTCATTATTAAATTCCCTTCCATGATCCGTTCTAATAGACAAAATAGGACTTCCTAGTTGTCTTTCGATTTTTTTTTGGGTAAAAGGGTTAATTTACCCCGATAAATTTCATTACACCAAAAATCATATAAGTACAAATGGCATGGGTTAATCCCATGCCCTCAGACCGATCAGGGCGACAAACAAATGCACACCACATGCAACATACATGAACCTCTAGATAAGAATGACATGCCATTCTTATCACTTACAAATGCAATGACTATACAAAGAGATATATAAAAAATATGAATTAAATGCTAACATCTAACCCATAGTCATTATATTACTTCTAATCAGCTTCAAAGCGATCCAGAAATCTCAAAAAATGACATGAAGCACGTCTGGCATCCACATTAAATATAGAACCAAAAGAAGAAACCCAAACCAACCAAGCATCTTCACTTAGTCGCAAAACCATAGGTACGAGAAACATGGTAGAGTACCACGTCACTAAGTACCAAACTTCCAAGAAATGAATATACAAGCAAACCCTACAAATCCAATGCAAACTAGAGTATTATGCAATAAAAATAATAGCCACAATATAAGAATGAAATACGAAGTAGCAAGGATCTCCAAACAGGTCGCAAAGGCACACCATGTACACGGAACTAGTTGATCATAAGATCAAAAGTAGCATAAATCCGTACATGACTACCCCTTATCTTATGCCAACACAAAAGACGACCACCATTGTAGCCTAAAACAACCATAACGAAATAAACATCAATCGACCGCATATAATAATTGCCATAACACCAGGACTTCCACGTAAATAAACATTCAAAACAGCCTCAAGTAACAGTCACTGAGGCTCATCTTCCTAATATAATTCAACCTTCCACTCAAGGGTTTACCTATCCCAGAACCCAAGACAGAGGGACAAGATATCAGGACATTGAGCTTGTAAAAATAATTGGAGAACCCAATGAAGGTGTAACACCTCCAAACTAGGCTCAGCGGAAGAATTTACTAACTTTGGGGTGCTATGAAATTGGTATATAACACAAGCATAGCGAACAACATAAACGAAAATTCATAACTTGAAAACATAGTCATCAGTAATAAATAAGTTTTACATTTCTTGAAAAGTGCGGAAGTAAGCCCAAATAAAATAGTTAAAGAAAAGGGTCCCCATTTAACATCAGAGTGAAAAGGATCCAGAACCATGCCATCACTGCCAAACGCCTCCCCAAAGATTACCAAAGCTTTCGCATCAATTACTTGAGAAAGACATGCTAAAAGGTCAGCATAAAGCTGGTGAGTTCATAGGTTTAAGTTCAAATTCAGTAGTGGACCTGTAAGAGTTTATTTGGTATGCGAGACTAAGATATATGCACAATAACATATAATCACATATCAAATCACAAGTGGGATCCCAAGCGACTCTAGCCAGCTCAGTCGTAGAAAGGTCTAGAATACAAGCTACCCTGGTCTAGATCAGAGCAAATAACAAATAACAAGCTAGGTATCATGTTATAGCATCAAAATGCTACCCTAGTATGATTCAACAACTAACACACATCTATCTAAACCAGTCAGCGCATAAGCAAATCAAGAGAGTTTTCAAGAAGGTCCAAAAACGTAGCATGATTTCTCACCCCAATTTAGTTAAAACAAAGATAAAAATGGGGCTATGAAACTCACCTCAACAAGGAAATGCACAAACAATCACTCTAGAGGAGAATAGTACAACAGCAACAAGTAATATCACAGCACAGCGGACACGGCTCAACCTAAAATAACAAAAGACGTGACTCAGTATCGATCCTCACGAAGTTGCCAAAATAAAGTCGCATAAAACGTAAATATTCTTGTAGGTTGAAGTATAACGAATTAACGATAGAATGGAACACTTGGCTTTGTCACTTGTGGAATGATGACTCAAATAACACACACGAATAACAATGTTTTACGTAGTTCAACTTATCCGACAACCAACTCACGCGACTAAAACAAACAAGGATATGTGCGTCATATAAGTAACAAAAGGGCCGGGTCTAATAGATTAAACCAAGTGTTAATAAAGTGCTCGAAGGATTTGTCAAGTCTTATTAGGCTCGTCAACTTAATAAGGTTGGTGTTCCCTTCGTCTCGTTTATTAATTCAAAGTAAATCTAGAAGATTTGTACGTAAAGACCTTAGGATGGGTTGACATTAATAATCATCTATTTGAATACTTATCGGGCTCTTATGGGACTTTGTCAATCCAATAAGTCCAAATAAATATGTTAATAGACCTTTATTAACATTAACCAATCTGCGATCAAGAAATGTAAAATTCTTTAAAGAGAAAACTTGGGCCTCGTGTCTCGAAATGTATTACTTTATTATTTCATTTTAAGAAAAATTGCTCAACTTATACAATTAAACTATCGTTTAATTGTATTATTTAATACTCATGGTTTTCAAAACGTAGTATATTTAACTCATTCGACCTATCATTTCAAGTCAACCCTTCTCGAGTCAATACTAATTGACTCAAGCCCATCTAATCCAAGTCCGTTTCCCAAGTCAAGTATCTAATTCGGGTCATAATCTAATAATAATATAGTCCACAATGTCCATATACTCATAAAGTCCATATCGGCTACTCGTGGTCAATTCAAACCATAAGGTCTCGGATGACTCACGAAGTGATCAAATCATCGCGACTCAAATCAACGACATTTTCATAACGGCTTAGACATTTATTATTATTAATATTATTATTATTTATCCGTATTTATTATTCAAGTTTTGATATTTTTAGCATCAATAATGTCACAAGATTGACCAAAGTCAACCCAATCAATCCGAATATCAAAACCACCAAGATTGCCGTGACCACATGGTCTCGGTATTAAGATCCCATTCGTGTGATAACCACCTCGCCAAGGATACCCTTGCCTGCGAATACCTTAACATGAGTCATGCCGTAACACGAGTGAGTCCCGGTCTCAAAACCACATCAAGATACCCAATAATATTACCACAGCCGCACCACCACTAGGGGTTGGTGGCGGCAATGGTCACAACCGAAGACAAAAACAGCCAACAGCAATATCACCACAACAAGTATTCCACCCAAAAGAGTCTTGGGAGACTCACGACACAACAATAAATCCACACAGCACAGTAACCTCGGTTACCATGTCGGTTACACAAACAACCAACAAAACATCACCATCGAAACATTACTCGACCCAAAACACTAACCAAGGTGCCAAGACTCACGTTCCACAAGGACTCAAGCCAAAAACAACCATGAAAACATGGTTAACAACGGAAATAACACAAACCGAGCGTGTGTATACACGTGAGAAGCCACGGTAACACATGCAAGACAAAAACCCAAAAAGTCTGAAACTTAAAACTTAGATCTTGGGCGCGTCGGTGGGATTCACCGCGCGCACCCTATGCCTAAATGATCACCTTTCGACGATCTATCGATTGGTATAGGTGGAGAATATTCGGGTTGCGGGTGGCCGGAATATTGGCCGGAGAAGACGGCGGTGGTTGTTTCTAGTCGCCGGAATTTTAGAGAGAGGTGAGAGAGAGAGATATGTTTGAAAACGTGTGTGTGTGTGTGTGTTGTGGGGGTTTTTGTACCCCATGAGGGATCGAAAGTGTCACTCCTCAAACATTAGGGCGCATTTGGTAAGTATTCTGAGGGGCTAGATGCGCCAATTCTCAAAACTTTCACGATATTGCTTCTCGAGCTGATCTCGACCCTCAAGCATTGTCAAAAATTCACGAAAATTATGCCATTAGCTTTAAAATAATTTTTCCATTCGAAATGACTATAAACACGACTACTCTCGATAAAATCACAAATATATATATATATATATATATATATATATATATATATATATATATATATATATATATATAAAAATATATATATAAAATACAAAATAGCTCGTGCCGGTCCGCGTTGTGCTAACATCTCACACGTTCCAAGATGATTTCTCGTTTCTCGACCGATCCAAGTTTTAAAATGTTTCAAGATTATCAAAATAATGACACAAGTATGATGTGGTATGGAAATTTGTTTTCAAAAATTTACCAGTTGTCATAGTCACCCTGCCTAAGAAGAAACCCGTCCTGATTTTCCCTTCGATTTACTCATAGAGACAAGAACAGATAAGGATATTTTCGCTTGAATTCGTCTTTACACTCCCACGTGAATTCAGGACCTCTACGGGAGTTCCAACGAACTCTGACAATGGGGATACGACTTTGCCTTAGTCGTTTGACTTCGCGGTCCATAATCTCGACTGGTTCTTCTATGAAATTCAATCGTTCGTCGATCTGGATTTCTTCCAGAGGAATAACAGTGCCCTCATCTGCAAGAACCTTATTTCAATTGCACACATGAAAAACGTTATGGACACTGCTAAGTTCTGGCGGTAGCTCGAGTCTGTATGCCACCGGACCAATTCTAGCAATGATTTTGAACAGACCAATATAACGAGGATTAAGCTTTCCACGCTTACCGAAATGAATTACACCTTTCCATGGCGAGACCTTTATCATGAACTTGTCTCCCACTTAGAATTCCAAAGGTTTCCTCCGTGTATCGGCGTAGCTTTTCTGACGATCACGAGCAGCTTGCATTCTGCTCTTGATCTTAAAAATCTTCTCGTTGGTTTCATGAATAAGCTCGGGACCAGTAAGTTACGAATCCCCAACTTCTGTCCAACAGATCGGTGATCGGCATTTTTGACCATACAGGGCTTCATATGGTGCAACCTTAATACTAGCATGATAACTGTTGTTGTACAAAAATTCCTCCATGTGCGTTGATTCATGGGGTCGTATCAGTTTTGCACGTGCTCTTGTTGAATTATCATCAGAATCTGATCTTAAACATGTGGTGACTATGGCGATCCCTAAAAAGGATGATAGTGGTTTTACTACGGCAAGTATCAAGGTTGAATATGAATGGAAACCTCCACATTGCACGGAACGTAAAGTGTTTGGGCATGCTAATGCTTGTTGTCCTAAGAGTACTAAGGAGCATCATGATGCTGCTCCCACCTCATCTTTGGAAGAGCATGATGATGGGTTTAAGGTGGTGCAGAATCGGAAAGCCAAGCCCAAAGGTACGAAGATGTCTAGTGGTATTAATATGGGTAAGGGTCCTAGATTTGCACCCAGGAAGCGATATATGTTGCAATGAAGAAGACACCAGAAGGTACACCTGTTACTACGTCTAACTCTTTTGGGACTCTTGAGGTGCACCATGACACGGGCATCTAAAGTCCTATGGTTGTTTCTACTACTGATGATGCGAATATTGGGAATTCTTCTGGTTGTACTAAGGAAGCAGGTATGGATGGCTCTCGGGGGAAGGAATCTCGTGTTGATATAGGTGCGACTAGTAAGCCTCCGGACACTATGACTTCTTCTGCTACCAAGGTAAGTAATCCGTTTTCTAAAGTCGGGAGTGTGACTTGTTCTGATAGTGAGGATGAGGTTTTGGAACCGGATAACCCTATGGCGTCATTTTTTGGCTTCTAGGGGAGGTGGGGGATTTGAGCTAGAAGAGTTTGATGATTATGCTGCTCAGGTATACGATTTACCGGGACACTTGGAGGATTTTTGTGACATGTATGATGTTAATCTCTTAGGTCGTGGTAGGAAGTAATTTAGTTTTTTTTTGGTAGTCCATAAGATTGGCATGTCTTTCTTATGGTATATATTTGGTTAAGTGCACTTTAAAGTGTGTGTCTATTGCCCATGTAACGGGCCGAGATGAGAGATTCACTCTCATCCGTTGTACTTAAAATGTTTTGGTTAATATATTTTACCAGGGTGAAGGATTACTCCCCTTTACCCAAAAAAATAGTTCTCTATAACCTTGAGCTCTGATACCAATCTGTAACACCCCTAAACTAGGCTCAACGGAAGACTTTACTAACTTTGGGGTGCTACGAAATTGGTACATAACACAAGCATAGCGAACAACATAAACAAAAATTCATAACTTGAAAACATAGTCATCAGTAATAAATAAGTTTTACATTTCTTGAAAAGTGCAGAAGTAAGCCTAAATAAAATAGTTTAAGAAAAGGGTCCCCATTTAACATCATAGTGATAAAGGAAGGTCCCCATTAAAATAGTTTAAGTGTAGGGTGCCCAAATAAAATAGTTTAAGAAAAGGGTCCCCATTAAACTGAACATTGTCCCCAATGTTCCCCGAAAGTATCAAAGTTATGATAAACGAAGGTAAGTAAGGAAAAGAAACTAGTACTCCCCAAATTAGATCGTTACGATATGTATGAAGTTGCGATTAAATTCTTTTCCAAGAAGAATGCATAAGTAATAAGCTTCATCCAATGTATGTTTCTTCTCCTTGCCCAATATAACCTACACACTTATAAGAAAACAAATGAAACCTTTGCGTAAAATCGGCGGTAAAACTATATATGACACACTACTACGCTAGAAATCAAGTAAGATATAATGCTTGTGGAATGGATGTTTGCAGTTTTTCTGCAAAATTAAGAGTTGGGAATTTCAAAAAAATTATAAATTTCATAGAAAACGAAAAACTGAGTAATCTATCTCTACATATCCAGACGTCATCAGGTTTTAATCCTGACGCCGTCAGGTTGTCCTGACAGAAAGTGGTCTGCTGCATTTTTCTGAAAATATTCTGGAAAATTTACATCATTAAAACCTGGAAAAAATCCTGCAAAATATCCAATATTACTCGATACAACATTTGACTCTAACAAACACACATATATATCAATTTCAATAGATTCAATTATCATGTTCATGTTCTTCAAAAACTTATGTGATCTTCCCTACACTTATCTTTTTGTAAAATACATTTATATGTAATTAAGACGAGGTTCACCCATGTCATTTGTACTTCAATGTTTTTGGTGTAATAGTATTTTGCCAGGGTGAATTAACCCTTTTACCCAAAAAAAAATTAAGATGAGGTTAAAGACAAAATAAAGCATTTTCATAAAGTCTAACATGAGAATAAACAACAATAAAAAAGATATAAGACACAAAAAAATTAAAATACAAAACAAGCAAACAATTAAGCATGGGTTGCCTCCCACGAAGCGATTTACTTATTTATGAGTCTTGTAGCTAGACTCGAAGTCGTGCTCTTACGTGACTTCCTCACCGCCATCTTCTTCCTTATGACGATCTCTATTGGGGTTTTCATTGGCATACTTATGCCTTATCGTGCATCTTTCTAAGAAGTCATCTTGCCCCTAATTGGTTCTATATTCCGGTCCTAGTTTCAAACAATCTTTATAGAACCCAAATATCTTATTCATCACATAGTCTACTCCTCTCTTCTTATCCTCCTCATTCCTATAGTAGACCGATAGCTTAAGTTCCTTTTCATCATTGGATAGTGATGAAAATTTCTCAATCTTAAATGGCATTTGGTAAGCAACATCATCGGTCTCATCCTTGAATCTAACTATCCCTAACGACGGATCATAAGTCATCCCGGTGCTTTCTATGAATGGAATTCCTAGAACTACATAGGACAAGCTAGGATCTATAGTCGTACTAATATCCTCCACAAGCACGAAATCCGTAAGGTACGTGAAGCTACCTACATAGACGGGCAATCCCTTAACTCTACCAAGGATATTACATCCAACTCTAGGATCATTGGGGTCTTGCCTATTTGGGATAGATTTTTTAATCACCCAATTATAGTATGTGATAGTCATGATGTTTATTGGGGACTTGCGATCAATGTAGGCCTTTGCCACAAAAAGATGTCTTATGCAACATGGTATGTTGCGATTTCTAGGATTTCCAAAGGTGATTCATGGGCATCTCCTAATATACATGTGACAAAGGTCGCGCACTAGGTGTGGGTGGCATGAATGTTCCTCTTCCGTAGGAAACTTATTGAAGTATTCATCACCTACTTCATCTATTTCATCGGTTGATTCATCCTTAGGAGTCTCACTAACCTCAAGTACCGTCTCATGGTTCGCTTTATCACTATTCCTATTGGGTCTCACTAGGGTGATGGCATTGATGAAGTGAACATGCTTCAATGAAGACGGGTCCCTTGTTTCGAAGTACTTGCTCGGGTCCTTAATCTTTACACGGAAGCTTCGGGAGAATGAGTCGAGATGGCATTAACCTTTTCGGTGGTCTATCTATCATTATTGGTTATGGCTTTCAAAAGGTTATATATCTTCCTATCCATCTCGGCTTGTTGTTGGTTAAAGCGGTCTGAAAGCTTGGCTATTTGGGCATGAGATTTGAACTAGGTGTTGCATGTAACAATCCGCATTTTCAGGTTACTTTTCAATTTTTTTGAAAAATTACTATTCACTTTCACTATTCATCCTGTAAAATTTTTATTTTTGTTTACTATCATGACAAGATAATTGAAACTCAACAAGTCGTCCTGACGACGTACGTTGAATCCATACATAACCGATTTCACAAAACCGTGTCTGAGAATTACTTTAGGGTTTAAATGTCATTCAGGAATCCCGATATGTCCATAAAACACTATAAACATTAGAAATATGTATTTCTACCATTTTACAACAATTTCACAAGTTTTGGAATTTTATGTTTTCAAGTTCTGCGTTTTACGCGAAATACGCGTTTTTGACCCGCGTTTCCAGCTTTAAACATCGTTTAAGCAACCCGATGGAACTTACCACTCATTTTATATTTTATTATGGAGTATAATGATAAGTTTAATCATTTCTACTAGTTTCATATTTTTACGATACCCGGTTTTACGTTTCGTGACTTAACAACTTACAATTAGCGAATAACGGGACCAAAACTCACTCCGTAAAAGCAAGATCACATAAAAAAACTCACTAGTCTTATCTCCTAAGCCTCATAGGTGTTTCCTAGTCACTAGATAAGATAGATGAATCTTACATAAGAAGCTAAAGCATGTGCTAAGTTTACTTAACATAAAAGACTTCTAAAAATCTTACTGCTCTTAACCTCCTCATCACACCTTCCTAGCACCTTCCTTACACCTTCTCAACACATTATAAATACAACACTTCATCTCTTTCATTTCTTCATCACCATAAACGCCCAACTTCAATTTCATAAACCCTTGATCCCTTGATTTCCAAATTCCAAGTTACATGCGAAAGTTGAAGGCATAGTTATTCCCTACATGAATCTCTAGTTTGTTTGGTAATTCCATGAATGAATTAAGAACTACACAAAGATCTAGGGGCTGAGTACATAAGGTTTCTACAAGGGTTTTATCAAGGCTAGCAAGGGTAGTGTTGATTGGTTAAAAGCTTAGGTTTTAGTCGTCGTAGTTCTTTTCTTGATTTCCTTTCTTAAGTGAAAGCCAAAAGTTGTAAGACAAGCCTAGCTCACTCATCAGTTTTACTATGTTTTCATACTTTTGTTATGCTATATATGGTCTTTATATTGTGTTCATGATGTACAAAAACCATTAAAAACAAGTTGAAGGAAACTATATGTTAACTAAAGGGATGTAAACAAGAGAACTAGTGACTTATACTACGAAAAACGACCAAAATAGTACATATTAAAAAGTTACCTATTGTTAAAGAGGACTTTAAAAGGAAAACATAGCAATTTGAATCATCGAAAATGAGTACACGGGTCAAAAGTTACGGCCAAAAGAAGTTAGCTAAACCAAAATGCAGAAACTGCCTATTTGCTTACTGCCTAGAATCCGAATTTTTTTGAGGCCCTTATGGTCTATTGAATCAAAAATTTAAAGCATGAAAGTTGTCCGGAACGATGTTCTACGTCTACCGCGTGGAAACCCGGCCTAAAAAGACCAAACGATAGCATTTTTCTGCCTCAAATTGTAAAACAGTTTTTAGGGTCAAAGCTTGATTTTCCACAAGTTTAAGAATATAGAAACCATGTTGTTATCAAGGCTAATTACATACTAAGTTAACAAACTTCATTCAAATTAGTTTTCCTAAGCTTAATCAACCTTTCGGGATAGTGCTTTCACATGTGAAACTATACTTGTAATAACCAACTTTACAATTTAGAAACTTGTAAACTTTTCTTTAAAAACTTGTGACATAAATTATGACGATACTTGTGATAACCATTATGATTTCCTAATCATAACCAAACAAACTTGTAACTTGTGTTTTGCAAACCATATGAACATTTTGACACTTATGATACGAAATCAAACAAGCGAACTATATGTTTTACCAATACGTACTACAACAGTAGGGAACTTCACATGAGGGGCCTCTCAAGGGTGTTCGTACTGACGAGTTTGCTAGATTAACAATTTAACGTGTCCTGTCTCCTCGTACGTTCACTACATGACCTCTGGACTATAATGGCCCGAACGGTAGTACGGTATCTATAAACTATATACGTTTTCACAAACTGAACTGTTACTATAAGCAACAAACTATCAAAGACTACATCATGATCAATATAAGGACATATATAGGCTCGTTTATGTTTTCTTGGACATTATTCCAAACTTAAGTCGCAACATCCTATTTTAAGTTTGCACATAGAGGTTTCCCGGCTTACCCATCATATTCGTTAGAGTACTAATCATCATCAAACTCACGGTGAGTTCATAGCCCCACTTTCTATTACTTAATTGTTTCACAAACCCTTGGGGGGATACATGCTATTTTTAAACTGAACACATTGCTTTGAAACTGTATGCTATACATGAATGTATTATGTGCACTAAGTACACTATTGCCAAACTTAAGTCCCTTTATCATGAACCATTAATCACTTGCGGGTGAACGCGAATAATGTGGATAGATCTATCGGGATTGACGAATCCCGTTTGTTTGACCAAGTCCGGTAAACAAATGCACTCTATTTGAAGAACCATAGGTTTATTGGCAAATTACCTATTAGGGCCACTGTTTGACCAAGGCCTGGCAAACTATTATATCAATTTCTATTGACAAGTTGTTAACGTTTTCGGTATCATGAGCTTAGTGCAATAATATTTGTTTTTTTTATTTTGGGGTAAAATGGTTAGTTCACCCCGGTAAAATTCATTAATCCAAAAACGTTGAGGTACATAGGATTAGGGTGATATCCCTCACCTCAGTCCCTTAGGACACTTACAGACGCTAATATAAGAATGACACACCATTCCTATAACTTACAAAAAATGAACCTACCAATAATGACAAAAGAACATAAAACATTACAATACTACTCAAGAAACGCATTTGAGCCTTCTAAATCATTATGGCGGTCCACCTTAGCTTCCATGAAGAATCCACATATAATATGTCATGAATGAGCACCCAAAGTCCACAAACCCATATCATAGGAATCCTCCAACTTACCACAAGTCGAAGTATCCAGCCATCAAGTATGTACATACAAAGACTTGTACCAACTCAATGCATCCCAATACACACTTACACGAGCATAGAATCTTCAAATGCAGAAGAAAAAAAATCCCTCCAAACATAGGCATCAAGATGACCAAAATGCTCATGAACTTCAAAGAACTACGACCATAGTGAGCAGCTTTATTCTTCAAAAAACTGCATCTCATAGCTCTTGAGCACACCACCAACATACACGACCACGAATATTAATAACCAAACATAGATTCTATTCTGGTCGTACCAAATAACCAGCTCCAACATACAATCCAAATAGGGTTTACGTAAAACCTTATCGTCCATAATCATCAAATACAAGCAGATCGAGGCATAAAGTTCCACCAACAAACCCTAACTCACAATTAGATTAACACAAGCAGCATACCAATGATGATACATCAATCTGTGAACCAATAATAGGGTATAATAGCCCTAACTTACAGATCCCTCGTATCACGAACCAAATATTGAATCCCAACGCACCAGGTTTCCTAAGATACGAATCAAATAAGGTTTAATCAGACCCAAACGTCCAGAAAAACCATTCATGACCAGAAAATAAAACATAAACGCACCCAGGTCATTGCAATCAGATTAGGGTTTTTGAATAAGATTACCCAAAAACTTAACTTACATCTCTCCAAACCCATGTACATAACCACCTACATCAGATCATGAACATACAAGCAACAATAAACCCTAACATAGGTTAACGTGCAGCGTACAAGCTTAGACCTCCACACCAAACAGCAAAACCCTAACACGGGTTTACTTTCAATATGAATATGAATTCAGCGTTCAAAACCAAATACCCATATCAACGTCAACCACCAATTAAAAACCAAAAAGGTTTTATAGTCTTTACTTCCAAGGTCGACCAAACAATAAGCCACCAGATCGTACCAATAGCAAATGTGTTGGAATACGATCTACTATTTTTTTAGGTAAAAGGGTTAATTCACCCGGGTAAAATATATTATCCAAAAAAACATTGAAGTACAAAGGACGAGGGTGATGTCCCTCACCACAGTCCCTTAGGCCACTTACAGACACAAATATAAGAATGACAAAACATTCTTATAACTTACCACTAACCACTATATAAGAGTGATAAACCACACTTATAACAAATAATAGAACATAAAACTACGACGCCTAATAAACATAACAAGTTAACCGCTTCAAGTAGAACACTTGATTCTTCCAAATAAGTCATAGAGCTCTAACTTCCAATTAACCAACCCTCAAGGACCTCATGATCAGAATTATGTCCAAGAAAGGTGATTGGTAACAAATAAGGTGAACCCCCTAACTTCCCAACATCTTGATCTTGTTAACTTCCAAATTCATGGCTCGTCAAATGTGGAATCAGTTCACAAATTACACACAACGGTTGGTGAGGGACTCTAAAACCACGGATAGAGCAGCAAGGGTAAACTCGCTCCAAAGGTGTATGTTTAGATGCAAAACCAAATCCCAATAAGCATCACCAAAGAATACGATCTCCTAGAAAACCAATAGTAGCGATTATATATAAGGATTCGATTAGAAAACCAAACCGACATGAGTGATTCACAATCGCCCTAAAACAGATTAATGAAACCCTAATCATAAATGAACCACCATTAAAGGCTGTCGATTAAACACAATCCACAAATCGTATTGCATACCCAGGAAGGGTAGAGAGAACAATTGTGTTTGGATTATGGCCGGATTTGAGAAAAAGTGGCGGCTGGAACCTACAGAGAGATATCTGTTTTGTTTCCTAAACTATGAGTGTGAGTCTATAGCTCATACTACGAATATATTGTGTTCAATAATCAAAATAAACTCTATGAATTCACTCAACCTTTGTGTTGACGATTTAAGCATGTATTTCAGGTTTACAAATTCACGAGGCTGGCACGGAGGAGCACGGATACTCAAGAAGGCTATAAATTTTGTTATCATTCGAAAACTCATTTAATGTAATTTGTAAACCATGAATCTAATGGGACCTCATTTTTGTAAATTCTGATATTTATATAAATCAAATGATAAATGTTTTAAAACGACTCAGTTAGAGTTCGTTTCCTATTGTTATAACTGTCATGTCATGAAGTAACACCCATTTTGAATTCCGCTGCATATCATGAAATTGGGGGTGTTACATTGCATCATCCCTTCTAGGTTTTGTTAAATAGGGACATGAGAGCTTTGGTTGTGTTGTTGGGGCCATGGGGAGTCGTTAGAGGTGAATTCTTTGGTTTGACCCCAGTTATAGTCGTGTTTGCCCCTCCATGCTTCTCGAGCTTCATTGAAAGTCCTAGGTCCGGGTGTTGTGGGGAATCTTCCTCCCATTCCATTGGTATGTGAGGATGCGTAATCCATGGAAGCTTGTTTGGGGAGTCTCATGAAATTACGAGTTTCATGGGGACCACTACATAACTCACACAAAAAGAGACCTTGTTCACTTGGCGTGAGGGCTTGGGAGTCTCGTAGGGTCTCATTAGGAATTTTACTTGATCTTCAAGTTCGAGCATCCTACGATTGGAAGGTTGTGAGTCAATAGGAGGTAACGAGAATGCCTTGACGGTTTTGGGCAACTCACGGGGGTCATTCCAACATTCGTTCTCATAGAGGGCAAGGTCCTCTATTGTACCCCCATGATTCTTCCGCGGTAAGTTCAATAAGTTTGCCACCGGCTGCTTGATCGATGGTTTGCCTAGTTGAGAGATTGACATGATCGTAAAAGATTTGTACTTGAAGCCAAAGATCGTTGCCGTGATGAGGGACTTTATGGAGCAAGTCCTTGAATCGAGTCCACGCCGCATAGAGAGTTTCGCCTTGACGTTGTTGGAACATCAAGATGTCATTCCTTAGTTTGGTAGTTCTCCCCGGTGGGAAAAATTGGGCGAGAAAATGAGTGGTGAGGTCATCCCAACTTTTTTTTGGGTAAAGGATTTTACCCCGGTAAATATATAACCAAAAAACAATGTCAAGTACAAATGGAATGTGGCAGAAGTACCACATTAACCTCAAGCAAAGAGCTTGAGAAACAAGTGTTTATGACATGCCAATAAACACAAATACCCTAGCTATATTACATCACCTAACTAGGCATAAACAAGTAGAAAAACTTGTAACAAGTGAGCGTCCCGCATCCAGCCTATCCACAAAAGGAGCAAGTCTACCCAGGAAGTCTGCCTCCTTAAAAACCCTTTCCAAGAAAAACCCAAAGGGAAAAACCTTGGAGTAGGGAAAAAAATTACAACCCTTACTTGGCACTCCCTTCGTGCGAAATACAAATACTTGGAATCTTCCATCTATCAAGAATCAAACGAGCCTGCAAGGTTAGCTTCTTGAACTTGAAGGCGGGAAGTCGCTCACGCCAATTACTAGCTTGGTCCCGTAGAGAGAATTGGAAAAGACGCAAACGCGTGGTCTCCAGTGTGGTAGCATCAAGGTCGACAGAGTCAAAAAATTTTAGGAAGTCCTTGAGATGCTGATTAGGATCTTCGGAACAAAGTCCATGCAATGCACATTCATTTTGCACCAACCAGATGGTGTCGGATCGCAGGGCCGTAGTTTGATCTTGAAGTGGGAGCTCAATGGTGTTCCTATAGCCTTGATGGCTCGGTCTAGATTATTCACCAAGAGTACGGCCTCTTGGTGATCAAGTGGTGGTGGGTTGAGTGGAAGTGGTTGATTTGGTGGATGATTGTCGTTTGGTGGTGGAGTGTCACCCATGGTGATAAGTGACAAGGTTACGAATAAAAACACGAAGAAGGGGGATCAGAAATCTTAATTGAATTGATAAGCTCGACTTTCTCTTTGGCGAACTTACTTATCCCTAAAAAAATATCTACAAACCTGCTCTATTCTCTTGATTCGTTTGCTATAATCTGTTATTATTAAGCAATTACCTTTGTGTTTTGCTTGATTATCTCCGGTTTTCAGTGCTCGATTGGATTTTTGTTCTATTGGTTTTTTTAGGGTTTCGCTAAGATGTTTATCATTCGCTATCCTACTATCCATGGAGGAAGTCGATTGAGTTATACTTGTTATTAATGCATGCCTAAACAATGTTTAGGTCCTCGTGTTGAAGACTGGACGTTTGGTTTCTTCTTGTTTTACTGGTTTTTTTTAATTCGGTTAGGGTTGTTTTTTTCTGGTTTGGTTCTGCTTCTGTTGAATTTTGATGGAGAACGTAGGTGATGGAACAGTGGATGTGGAGGCGTTAAAGGCTCGAATGCAACGTTTTAAGGATATGGAATCTGGTAATGTGGGAGCAACGGTTCAGCCAAGGATGGCGACTAGGGTTTTGCAAAACCCTAATCCTAAGGACACTAGCGAATCAAGTAATAATGCTAATTCTAGGTCAGTTTCTGATGATGTTAGTCTACCATTGCACGATAAAACTAAATACATTATCAAATCCACATCATTTTTTTGGGTAAAAGGGTTAATTCACACCGGTAAAATTCATTACACCAAAAACATTGAAGTACAATTGACATGGGTGAATCCCATGCCCTTAGCCCATAACATAGGCGATATCAACTACAAAATGCAGTACAACTACCTAGCTAACTGCTAGAACTAACAATTACATTTAAATAAACAATCTAAATGTAAATAAAAAAGACAAAGGACCACATCCATAGTGAGCAACTCAAATCTTCAAAAATCAGCATAACAAAACCCTTGAGCGCGCCACCAACTTCCAGGACCATAAACATCGGAACATGACGTATACACCAAGTCACTAGAAGAGACACCGCTACGCCATATACCAACATACCAATAAACAATCCCATTCGACCACTAGAAGTGAATTCAGCCCAAAAATAGATCGAAGGAACTAGAGATCTCCAACCATGTCAACAATGACACAATAAGAAAATGCAGTTAAACCAAACCGCAACTTACAAAAAACTCCACCATAAACCCGATCAATTGCATAAACATAAATACATACCAAATTCCAAGCCATCATGCAATTCACATTGAGGAATCAACAAAGCAGGTCACGAACCTCACACCTCAACAAGTAACAGATGTCAAATCGGACAAGCAACAACACCACATAGGGTAAAACAAAAACCCTAACTTATTCCACATCATTGGAAGCTGGTAATACGAGTGGAGTGGCCATGAATCTTTATGGTACTTCGTTTTGGGACGCTGGTCCTGTTGGTGCTACGGATACATTTAACATGCATGAATACCCTTCACTTGATGTTAATTTTGGAGATAATCGTACTACTAATTTTGTTGCGGGGTTGTTTAGTGCGCATGGGGGGGGGGGGACATTGGTAAGGATGTTAATTTACCTTGTGGTGATCATGTTAGTGTGGGTAGTCAAGTTGGACGGATGCATGGGGTACAAACGAGTGCTCCTTTGTCAACTATGGAAAAATCTAAGGGTGTTGTGCCTTTTGTCCAAACTGTAGAAGTTAATGCATCTCCTAAGACTTATGTTGGTGCTACTAGTGGTACTACTTCGACAGCCATTAAATGTAAGTCTAACTTTCGTGCTCTCAAGGTTGATAATGTGTTTAATGGTGTTGATGTGTCCATACCTCATAAAGTTGTTGAAACGATTAGCTCTAAATTTGAACATACTCTGTACGGGTATTTTATTGGAAAGCGTATTGCTTTTCCGGTAGTTGAATACTTTGTTCGCAACAACTGGGTAAGTATGGGTTAAAATGTATTATGATGAATGCAAACGGCTTCTTTTTCTTTCTGTTTGATTCCCAGGTTGGCTTGGATGCTGTTTTAGAGGGAGGGTCGTGGATGATTAAAAATAGCCCCATTATTCTTAAAAAATGGACTATGATTACTAACTTGACAAAAGATGAGTTAACCCGGATCCCGGTTTGGGTTAAATTACATGATGTTTCATTACAGGTGTTTAATGAGGATGGCATTAGTATTATTGCTACGCATATTGGTAAGCCTATTATGGTTGATTCCTACACTAGCTATATGTGTATTGATTCTTGGGGTAGGAGTAGTTTTGCTCGTTGCTTGGTTGAGATTGATTCTAGTGTTCCCCTTAAGGAATCTATCACTGTAGGCGTCCCTTATATGGATAGTCTTGGATTTTCTTCTGAAACTATTAGGGTGGAATATGAATGGAAACCCCCTAGGTGTGATACGTGTCTGATTTTTGGCCATTCTGCTGATACCTGTCCTAAGAAAGTTGCTACGCCTGTTGTGGAGGTAAATAATGATGGGTTTCAACAAGTGGGTAAAAAAGGTAGAAATAAAAGTAAAGATAAAAAAAATTGGGAATCCGTTTAATGGGGTGCCTGTTGGTAGGAATATGCAATATCGACCTAAAGCTGTCACTAATCCATCTACTAGCACACCCCCTCAAGGGGAACCTATTACTAGTTCTGGACATCCACATAACCTGGTGGGTGGGGACCTTTCGACTAAACCTAATAAGGATAGCCAATCTTCTCGGAATGTTACTCATAGTAATAGCTATCCTAACCCTAAGGTAAGTAACCCAACTGTGGCTGCTAATGTGACTACATCTAACCCATTTTTTTCTTTGGCTACTTATGATGAGATTGATGTGACTAATGATTTGGCGGATGATGATGAGGTTGAAAATGTTTTCGATGAATCTGGTAATTTGTTTGATAAACCAGGGGCAAGCACTCCTGTTCTGAATGTTCCTGATGTTTAGTATCGCCTCTTGGAATATAAGGGGTTTAAACCATTCCCCTAAACAAAAAGAGGTTAGACAGGTAGTTAATGACAATAATTGATAACGCTACACGTGTCGTTCGGGGTCAAATGAACTTCCTTTTCTTCGAGCAAGTTTTATAACACCCTAGGCAGTGAACCTAATCGTTGTAGTGTAGTATTAGGGTAAGCCACGGGTATTGATATCGTTATCTAGGGGAATAGGAATGCTAGTGGGAAGTTACTAAGCTAAGGTTGGGGTTGAGGAAGATTATTTTTTTATCTTTTTATATTTTTTTAAGGAAAGGAAAGGTACGAATCTCGGGTTTTGGATTTGGGGGTTGGTATTTCTACCGATTACTCTACTTGTCTAATTATCTAATCTAAGGTGTAAGTAGTCTATATCTAATTATTGTGTGCTCGTATGATAGTTTAAAGATTTGTTCACTTAGGTTTTATTACTCCTTAATTATCTCCTATTGATGGTTGAATTGTCACGTCCGTATTCTTAATCGCGTTGTGTGTCTAAAGTCGTAGGGTATGGATTTATCTCTAACTCTTTGAACTTACCAAATGGTCTCGTCTACAAAAACCTCTAGGAATTATAAACTCTAACTCTAAGGCACTCTTTGGATGGTTTAGCCTACAACTGCTCTAAGTGTCATAGTCCAAGGTTCACAAAGATTAATCAAGCATTAATTACACAACGAATGACCTATCACATTACTAGATCATTAACAATTAAGATAAGAGACAACCAATCAATATTTAATAATTAAGTTTCATATTCCCTAAGCAAACACACAAGTAAATTAGCCGGACATGGAGAACATGCAAGCATACACACAAATAATTGAAGACATAATTGAATTAATGAAGTAAAACACTTATCTTGATGTAAGATAGGGTTTGAAACCCTAAAATACTGTACAAGACAGCCTTGGTTCGGTTTAGGTTTTTACTCCAAAAGACTACATACTAAAACTGAAAAATTCGGATTCTATATATAATATTACAATCGCGACGGCGTCACCTTATGATTTATGACGCCGTCGGGTCGCCGTCATTAGGGTTTCGTCTTGGCCACGTTAGTCTTGCGACGGCGTCACCTTGTGCTTGTGACGCCGTCCCCTTCAGTCTCTGACGCCGTCTAGATCAAATCTAGGCCGTCTGAGTTGCGACGGCCTACTCTTTTAAAGCCTGACACCGTCACTTGAAAATAAGCAATTTGGCTACTGTCCCGTCGCAGAAGTGCTCTGACGGCGTCGCAGTTAAGCAGTGACGCCGTCACCTTGTATTTCAGCAGCTTGAGTGTCTCGATTCTTGACTTTGGCCATTTTCTTCGTATATCTGCGCCTTTTCGTCCAAATAAGTGCCATTACAGCAATTTGCCTTCAAGAGACCTAAAAAGTGAAAAGGAACGATATTAAGTAATAACGGATACAAAAGTGATCAAATAAGGGCTTAAACGACCCCTCAAAAATGTACATTTTAAAACCTCATTAACCGGTCCTAGAACATAGAATACCATAGGCTTGAGAATAGATCAAACCTCCATCGCTTTGGCGTAAGCACCTAGGAAAGACTATCAAAGAGGTCTTTAAAGGGTTGTAACGTTAGGCTTACGGTAGGGAAACAAAGGGTTTGGTGGGATAGGCTATTTAGTGGTGGCAAGTCAAAAATCTCTATTGTTACAAGCATACGAAGAATGGCGTTGCTAAGCCAAGACTCGACACTCTAAACTCTAGATAACTGAAACAAACAAACATAAATTTAAAGATAGATGTAGGATGGTAGCCCGTATGTTTTTTTTTTTTTTTTTTTTTTTTTTTTCTTTTTTCTTTTTTTATACACTTTTACTCTATCATCCTCTACGGTAACATCAAAATGATAGGGATTTACACATCCCTACACTTGAGTTTTTATTACTCTAACACTAATTTGACCCGAATTGAAAAGATCAAAACACTTGGGGTACGTTATTACGCAAATAAGGGAATTTAAAGTTCCCTTCCAGTCATTTCATAAACTTTAACTTTTCCCATGAGTCCCAATCGTCCCAAAACTGTGTACAAAGGATATGACTCAACTTAGCAACTCATGCAAGCAACTAGATAATTGAACTAAGGGTTTAGGGTGATAACAATAATGCACTAAAAGTGAGTGCATACAGGGTAGGCTAAGGCGATTTGGGTGTACATTTGGGGGTGGGGTGTAAACAATGCTCTTCATTGATATTCCGGAAAAACCGAAACATCACGAGAACCGAGAAAAGGATAGGCCCTGAGGGGTTTACTAGGGGTATCGTGTACTAAAGATGAGTACAACGCAAACGGTGTGAGGGAATTACGCAAACGGCGATCCTCACATTTTGGGGTGGAATTTAGGTGGTAAAGGGTTTTTGTGCTAGTCATGCAACTTCCTATCCGTGAGACGCTTTTGTTAAGACTAATGGCCCACTCCTATATGTCATGAAATTTTTTTAAATTTGGTGCCAAAATTACCCTAACCGACATTTTCTCATGGTTTATTACACAAATACAATTGGACAAAGCAAATAATCAAGGATAAGCATAGTTTCAAAGTTTCCGTTTTATTTTCCCTCCCTACACTTAAACTGAACATTGTCCCCAATGTTCCCCGAAAGTATCAAAGTTATGATAATAGAAGGTAATGAAAAATGAAAGAAACTAATACTCCCCTGATTAACTCGGTAGGATCCGTGTGTGAAGTAGTGGTTAAATCCTTTCCAAGAAAAATGTGTGACAACTCATACTTTCAGGTCATTTTTCAAAACATTACTCATGCTTCACCATTTATCGTTTATCGTAAACTAGGTTTACGAGTATCAAATTCGCGTAACCTTAATGGTTTAGCTGCGAATTCATGAACAATCATCAAGGACATTCCATATAGACTAGGTTTAGTCTACATATCATTAGCATCTTTATCATCATATTAGTTCATGCATGGTTTTGCATATTACATTAAACGTATAATTTCATATTAAATAAACGCTATCGTGTAATTAATTATTTTGAACAATTGATCCGATACTTCCAAAAATTATCCCGATATATTTTTATACTTATATTAAGATTATAAAATAATATTATGAGTTTACCCAGTGTTTTAAATTTATTTTGTATATAAATTGTTATATTTATATAATTACGACGGTTTTCTTAAATACTACACGATAATTATTATTTCACTCAAATTTTGCAAGAAATGTATTTTTATAATTTTTATGACCTCAATATATTTTATCTTGACCCGTTAAAAGTTATTTTTAACTAACGCTACTCTAAATACTCAAATGTGTATACAAGTTACCACATATCTTCAATTAACTTTACATAATATTACATTATACATAATAATAAAAAAATGAGTATTAGTAATGACTAATACCCCCTTGTCGACACAAGGGGGTGAGTCATTTGTATTTGCAAAATATCTCTTACAAGTATATTGTATTATACTCAATTAACAACTCATACAACTCATAATTTGCAAAGTAAAAGATCAAGTTTCTCTCTTCTCTTCTTCTTCACATAACCGGCCAACCTCAAGGATCAAGGAAGAGTTCTTCAAAAAATTTCAAGACAAGTTTTATACACTCTAGTTACACTCTTGATTAAGGTTGTGAAATAAAAACCTTGGGTGATTAGGAAGAAACCTTTGTTCTTATAACCTCATCAAGTTAACTAGTAAGCATCCCATATTCATGATCATATTTCATATTCATTTTTATGTTCATTTCATTAAGCTTGAGAAAACATGCAAGTCATATGATGTTTATACCACTTTTACATTGTTTTTAAGAATTATAAATATATATATGTCATCCTATAATTACTCCTTGTAATATATCACTCTTGGTGATGTCTAGGAACCCATGACACCTTAAGAAGGTGTATGGTAGGATTAGAATAGCTTCGGAGTTGTTTTGAATTGGTTAAAATAGGTTTGGCGCGAGAAAAACTCATTTCGACAAGTTTTCTAAGGGGTCTGTCCTTATTTTCGAAATATGGAAAATTCGATAGTAGGTAAAAATTTTTGGCCTAGATATTTAGAAAATACACTTTAAAACAAAAACATGGCCGCTTGAACGGATTAAAACGGAGCTATAACGAAGAAGTTATGAATTTTTCAAGTTAGGCGACGAAAACTATAAAATTCTGAAAATTCAGCATGTTACGTTTACTTTGTACGAGTCAAAAATGAGGCTTAGGCGTTATAAATTGTGTCGACTTATCAAAAATATATTAGTATACTTTGATACAAAGCTAAGGACATATAAAACGTAGAAAATGGATTTGTAACGATTAAATTATACACGTTTACACAAAGTTGTCGTAACTTTATTATATAAGAAAAACTATTAAATTTCTAATAGACAAGTATTACGGCAACAAGTGACCATGTTGAAGGTCGTTTTTAACATTGATGTAGAACTTTTTATAAAGTGATGTCTTCTAGTAAAAGTAAGTTCGCCAAGTATATTTTCCAAAATGTCCGACTGTTTGTCAAGCGGAGTTGTAATGAATTATATACGGTTACTAAAACTTGGCCGAAAACCACCCTTAAACTATATTTTGGACACAAGTACCATACTTAACCTATATTTTTCTTTATGATCGAGACCTCTAGGATGAAATCTTAAATACTAAAACTTTGAGATAATGATACAAGCTTCCCAAAACCGTTGAGTTCGTTTCCTAACGCTCGACGTGCATCATTTTACGACTAGCTTTTCGAGGCCGTTTAGTCACTTTCATGAAAATTTTCAACGACATTATTTTACGACGAAAAGTTATAATTTCTTAATAACTCACTAAATGATTATCGTCGGATATCATTTCAACGTAAATACATGTGGAGTAATATAAAAATGGTCAAGACGTTAAAAGATTATTTTTCGACGAAAAGTATTATTTTCAAAAATTCATAAGTGGTATAAATATCATCCGAATTGCATGCATAACATTACATCATAACTTAATACGAATCATATCATTCATAATAGGTCAAGTTTCGAGATTCACGCTACATTTCGGTGTACTCACTTTTGTCATCGCATCAATTCATCAAGTGAGTTTTCATAGCCCCGTTGTATACGTTTATACTTATTTTCAAACCTACGGGGGAGAATACATTGCACATCATTTTTATTACGATACCAAGTATATCAAATTCACTACATTGCTTAAGTTACCTCATGCCAATTGAATGTCCCCATTATATAACATGAACCGTTAATTTCATAGAAGCGAGGGTGAGTGGATAGATCTATCGAGGGTGACTCCTCCATCCGTGTTGGTGGATTCCAACTGGTCAAACGGATGCATTTCATTTAATATCATTATTTGAGTTGTTTGGCAAACACTCTGTTGGGGCGAACATCATGATCAGTCTAGTTTCGGTGTCATGGACTTATAGCAATTGTAACATTTTTATGTGGCATGATTGTCATACATGGTCTATACTTGTGTAGTCGTATAAAACATTTTTCATAAACCTATGATTTCTCACCAACATTATTGTTGACCGTTTTAGCAATGTATTTTTAGGTAACTAAGACATTCGCATCATGGCACGAATAAGGAACCCTTATAGAGTCGCGGCGTCGACGCGTCTCATTGTATATTATGGCATTTTCAAAACATCGTTTGGCTTGTAATGAACATATTTCTGCAAACTTTATCAACTTTTGGGACCTATCTTGTAACTCTGAATGTTTTAAATAAATATCAAACGATGTGTTTCTAAAACGACACTTTAGGTCGTTCAATATAACTGTGATTGTGATGCTATGACAGTCAATCCCCAGGAATTCCATTTCGCTGCAAAACAGGTAATTTGGGGGTGTGACAGATTGGTATCAGAGCTTCAGTTATAGAGAACTAGGTTGCATCATTTACCCAAGACTATAACTACATCATCATAGCATCTCATCATTTCATCATGAATGCATATTCACTTTACATGCGGATTCATATACATTTTATTTGAGTTATTTACTTTTATTTTACATCGGTTGTCACAGAGATGTCTTCAGATTCCGACACTATCCCTATATCATCTGACACGAACATGGAGGATGTCTCATCCGACACCAACATGAACGATGCCTTATCACACACCACTGTAGTTTTATCTTCTATTGGCTCTACTTCAGATCTACCACTTATAGTGACTGACACCGAGACCGAACCCTTTGAGGAGGGCGAAGTCGCACCTACCCCACCTGTTAGCCCTACACATAGCCCGATTCACCCACCATCACCACTATTATCATCATCATCTTCATCATACTATCTTAGGGATCCTATACCTACATTGGACTTGCCGCTCAAAAAGCGTGCACGTTTTGACATCCCTGCATCACCCTCTACAGAGCCCGAACCACCTGTTAGGTTCGAGATAGGTGAGAGCTCAAAGGCTGCTGCTGCTAGACAACCTTCCACTGAGACATTAGGGGCACGTATAGATAGCCAACAGATACAGATAGATCGGATGTTAGGACAGTTGTAGGAACTGTCATTGGACCGAGTGGAGACCATTGAGGAGGAGGTTGAAGGCCTCGTGATAGGTAGGGTTTCGATTGATATGTCTCACCAGGGTTTAGAAGCTAGACAGTTAGAGAACCGGGAGCATATTGTTGAGTTGAGGCAGGAGATGCCTGAGTCATATGATAGAGCCGAGATGGCACAAGACGAACTTCATCGTCAGGCTCAGGAGTTGGGATTAGCTCGTGAGAGCATTGTTACTGCACAGGGTCAGATTAGCGAGTTGAGGGGTTTGGTTGCTAGTTTGACTACACAGATTCGAGATCTTTAGGATCGAGCTGGCGGAGCACCAGGAGGTGCCTAGTGTAGACTTTTATCATGTATAGTTTTTTATTACTATTATCCTAGTCACAAGGTGTGTGACATAGTTTAAAGAACTTGTTGTCTTTTGGTTGTTTTACAAACAAAAATATCAAGTGTTGACTCTACTATGTAGGAATGGTTTTACTATCTATGATATTGGTCCATGTAGGCCGAAATTTTCATGTATATTTTCCACGTGTGTTGTGATTATATTTGTGATATTTCGTGGTTGTTCTGTTGTGATTTCATTTATATTATGCAAGTTGTGGTTGTGGATATATATGTGTAATGTTTGTTTCTACTTACGAGTTCTCATAATTGTTTCATCTTATGGTTTTGAAGAGCAATGGCGCCAAAGAAAGCCACACCTGAATTGACTCAAGCTGCTATGCAGAAGTATGTGAACGATAGCATAGCCAATGCATTAAGGACTGAGAGAGCATCGGTGGCGGCTGCTGCTGAGGCTGCGGCTACTGCCGAGGCCGCTAGACATGCTGCTGTTGCAGGCATTGCAGGAGGGTCCGGGGTTAGAAGTTGTTCGTATAAGGATTTTAAAAGTGGAGATCCCACTAAGTTCAAGGGCATTGAAGGGGCAACTGCCATGGTTAGATGGTTCTAGAAAATGGAATACATGTTTCTGTTATGTAATTTCCCGGAGGATAGCAAGGTTAAGTTTGCTACGAGTACACTACTTGATGGGGCAATGTCGTGGTGGAATTCGTATGCTCAACCAATGGGAATGGAAAATGCTTACAAGCTCACCTGGGAGCAATTCAAAAGGTTGCTAACGAGGAAGTATTGTCCGCGTACGGAGGTGAAAAAGTTGGAGACCGAATTCTATAAACTGATAACTATTGGGTATGACATCGATACTTACATTCGAAGGTTCAAGAATTGGCCGTGTTATGCCCATCGATGGTTTCGGATAACGAGAAGCTACTGGAGGCTTTCATTGGGGGACTTCCCCAGGATATTCAAGGAGACGTGATTTCTTTTGATCCGCAAACGATTGAGGAATCCATTCAAGTGTCTCAAAAGCTCATGGCTCAAGTAGTAAAGAGAAGCAACATCGCCAACACCAACCGAAACAACAACAATACCAACAACCGCTCCAATTTCAACAATAACCGAAACAATTACACCAACTATAACAACAATAACAACAACAAACGAAAGTGGGACAACAACAGAGGTGGAAATGTCACTCAACAACCACCTAAGAGACAAGAGGTTGCAAAGGCCTATGTTGCAGGCCCAAAGGAGAAAAAGGGATACACGGGGATTTTGCCTAAGTGTGAGATGTGTTTGAGTCATCACAAGCCGGGACGTTGTCCTGATCCATGCGGGAATTGTAAGAAAGTGGCTCATCAAACAAGGGAATGCAAGATGCCAGCTACGGGGGAAAATCAAAAACCACCAGTGACATGTTTTGGTTGCGGAGAAAGGGGACACTACAAGACTGAGTGTCCGAAGGGAAGGAACCAAGGAAACAAGAATCAAGGTGGAATGGAACAAGGAAGAGCCTATGTCATGGGAGGTGGAGAAGCTAGGGAGGACCCAAATGTTGTCACGGGTACGTTCCTTATCAATAATCGTTATGCATCAGTTTTATTTGATTGGGGAGGCGATAAAAGTTTTGTGTCCACTATATTTGCACCTTTACTCAATATCAAACCAACCACATTAGACACATCATACAACATTGAATTAGCTAATGGTAACTTAATTAGCACCAACACCATTGTCCGTGGTTGTACACTCAATTTTCTAAATCATCCCTTCAATATAGACCTTATGCCCGTAGAACTTGGTAGTTTCGACGTCATCATCGGCATGGATTTGTTATCCAAACATCGTGCAAGAATCATTTGTGATGAAAAAGTTGTTCATCTTCCTTACAACGGCGAAACTTTGATCATTCATGGGGAACGAAGTGGAACTAGACTCAGTATTATATCATGCATCAAAACGGGGAAGTACATAAAGAAAGGTTGTTTTGCTTTCTTAGCACATATAACCGAGAAGAAGTCGGAGGAGAAGCGACTTGAGGATGTACCAATTGCTCGAGAATTTCCTGAAGTCTTTCCCGAAGACTTGCCAGGACTTCCACCGGCACGTCAAGTAGAATTTCATATTGACTTAGTGCCCGGAGCTGCACCAATTGCGCGAGCACCTTACCGTCTAGCACCATCAGAAATGCAAGAGTTGTCTAATCAGTTGCAAGAACTTTTAGACAAAGGATTCATTAGGCCAAGTTCCTCGCCTTGGGGAGCACCGGTCTTGTTTGTGAAGAAGAAAGATGGATCCTTCAGAATGTGTATAGATTATAGAGAGCTGAACAAGTTAACGGTGAAGAATCGTTACCCACTCCCCAGAATCGACGACTTGTTCGATCAGTTGCAAGGCTCTAGTATCTACTCAAAGATTGACCTAAGGTCAGGTTACCATCAACTTAGAGTTCGGGAGGAGGATATCCCGAAAACAGCGTTTAGAACATGTTATGGACATTATGAGTTTCAAGTAATGCCGTTCGGATTAACTAATGCACCTGCATTATTCATGGATCTCATGAATAGGGTATGCAAACTGTATTTGGACAAGTTTGTTATAGTATTCATCGACGACATATTGTTTTACTCAAAGAGAAAAGAAGAACACGAAGGGCATTTAAGAATGATTTTAGGACTACACAAGAATGAGAAGTTGTATGCCAAATTTTCGAAGTGTGATTTTTGGAACCGTAAAGTACAATTTCTTGGTCATGTCATTGATAGTCAAGGATTACAAGTTGATCCCGCAAAGATTGAAGCCGTAAAAGATTGGGCTACTCCAACAAATCCTACAGAAATCCGACAATTTCTAGGACTCGCCGGGTATTACCGAAGATTCATCGAAGGTTTTTCAAAGATAGCTAAAGCTTTGACCAAGTTGACACAGAAAAACAAGAAGTACGAATGGGGAAAGAAACAAGAAGCTGCTTTTCAGTTGTTGAAGCAAAAGCTTTGCAGTGCGCCAATTTTGGCATTACCCGAAGGAATTGAGAACTTCGTTGTATACTGCGATGCTTCACATAAAGGGCTTGGAGCTGTTTTAATGCAAAACGAGAAGGTGATAGCGTATGCTTCTCGACAACTTAAGGTTCATGAGAAGAATTACACCACTCATGATCTTGAGTTGGGGGCCGTAGTTTTTGCACTCAAGATTTGGAGACACTACCTTTACGGTACAAAGTGCACAGTGTTTATGGACCACAAGAGTTTACAATATGTTCTTGATCAGAAGGAACTTAACATGAGGCAACGTCGTTGGTTGGAATTACTCAGAGATTATGATTGTGAAATCAAGTATCACCCGGGAAAAGCCAATGTTGTGGCTGATGCTCTTAGCCGGAAAGAAAGACCCAAACCTTTAAGAGTCCGATCATTAGGAATGACGATCAGTTCACCTTTACCATCAAAAATACTTGAGGCACAAATCGAGGCACTCGAGGAGGAAAACCGACCAAGTGAAAAGCTTTATGGTATGCCCGATAATGCAAATGGCTTTGTAAAGAGAGCAGATGGAGTATTATGCTTCAAGGATAGAATGTGGGTACCATTTTATGGCGGGATACGAGAATTGATTATGCATGAGTCGCATAAGTCAAATTATTCTATTCACCCAGGTTCTGATAAGATGTATCAGGATCTCAAGAAACTTTATTGGTGGCCGGACATGAAAGCGGAAATTGCCACGTACGTTAGCAGATGCCTTACTTGCTCTAAGGTAAAAGTCGAATATCAGAAACCTTCAGGGTTACTCCAACAACCAGAAATTCCCCAATGGAAATGGGAACGCATTACGATGGACTTCGTCACGAAACTTCCTAAGACATCGGGAGGTTACGACGCTATATGGGTAATCGTTGATCGTCTTACCAAATCAGCCCATTTCATACCAATTAGAGAGACTTATTCCATGGAACAACTCACTAGACTTTATGTCAAGGAAATAGTCTCAAGGCACGGTGCACCAATTTCCATCATTTCCGACAGAGATAGTCGATTCACTTCAAACTTCTGGAAATCATTACAAGATTCATTTGGAACCAAATTAGAGATGAGCACAGCATATCATCCACAAACCGATGGTCAAAGTGAAAGGACAATTCAAACATTAGAAGATATGCTGAGAGCATGTGTGATTGATTTTGGAAATGGTTGGGCTAACAATTTGCCATTGATCGAATTCTCATACAACAATAGTTATCACACCAGTATAAAAGCGGCACCATTCGAGGCACTCTATGGTCGAAAGTGCCGATCACCTGTTTGTTGGGCCGAGGTTGGAGACGCACAACTCACTGGTCCAGAAATGGTACGGGAAACAACAGAAAAGATAGTCCAAATCCGAGATAGACTCAGAACTGCCAGAAGCCGACAGAAAAGTTACGCAGATGTTAGGCGCAAACCATTAGAATTTCAAGTTGGCGACAAAGTGATGTTGAAAGTATCGCCTTGGAAAGGCGTGGTACGATTTGGAAAACGCGGGAAGTTGAACCCGAGGTACATTGGGCCATTCAAAATTTTGAGCAGAGTCGGCCCTGTAGCTTATCGACTTGAGCTTCCGTCAGAACTTGGTCACGTACACAACACGTTTCACGTTTCAAACCTGAAGAAATGTCTTTCGGACGAATCACTCGTTATTCCATTGGAAGAAATTCAACTCGACGATAAACTCAATTTCGTGGAGGAACCTGCAAAAGTCATGGACCGCGAGGTCAAGCAGTTGAAACAAAGTCGTATTCCTATCGTGAAGGTTCACTGGAATTCTCAAAGAGGTCCTGAGTTTACTTGGGAACGGGAAGACCAGATGCGCCTCAAATATCCTCATCTTTTCACCGACAACACCGTAGCACCCAACAAGGACTGAATTCAGGGACTGAATTCCTTTTTGGATGGGCGAATATGACAACTCGTACTTTCAGGTCATTTTTCAAAACATTACTCATGCTTCACCATTTATCGTTTATCGTAAACTAGGTTTACGAGTATCAAATTCGCGTAACCTTAATGGTTTAGCTGCGAATTCATGAACAATCATCAAGGACATTCCATATAGACTAGGTTTAGTCTACATATCATTAGCATCTTTATCATCATATTAGTTCATGCATGGTTTTGCATATTACATTAAACGTATAATTTCATATTAAATAAACGCTATCGTGTAATTAATTATTTTGAACAATTGATCCGATACTTCCAAAAATTATCCCGATATATTTTTATACTTATATTAAGATTATAAAATAATATTATGAGTTTACCCAGTGTTTTAAATTTATTTTGTATATAAATTGTTATATTTATACAATTACGACGGTTTTCTTAAATACTACACGATAATTATTATTTCACTCAAATTTTGCAAGAAATGTATTTTTATAATTTTTATGACCTCAATATATTTTATCTTGACCCGTTAAAAGTTATTGTTAACTAACGCTACCCTAAATACTCAAATGTGTATACAACTTACCACATATCTTCAATTAACTTTACATAATATTACATTATACATAATAAAAAAAAAAATGAGTATTAGTAATGACTAATACCCCCTTGTCGACACAAGGGGGTGAGTCATTTGTATTTGCAAAATATCTCTTACAAGTATATTGTATTATACTCAATTAACAACTCATACAACTCATAATTTGCAAAGTAAAAGATCAAGTTTCTCTCTTCTCTTCTTCTTCACATAACCGGCCAACCTCAAGGATCAAGGAAGAGTTCTTCAAAAAATTTCAAGACAAGTTTTATACACTCTAGTTACACTCTTGATTAAGGTTGTGAAATAAAAACCTTGGGTGATTAGGAAGAAACCTTTGTTCTTATAACCTCATCAAGTTAACTAGTAAGCATCCCATATTCATGATCATATTTCATATTCATTTTTATGTTCATTTCATTAAGCTTGAGAAAACATGCAAGTCATATGATGTTTATACCACTTTTACATTGTTTTTAAGAATTATAAATATATATATGTCATCCTATAATTACTCCTTGTAATATATCACTCTTGGTGATGTCTAGGAACCCATGACACCTTAAGAAGGTGTATGGTAGGATTAGAATAGCTTCGGAGTTGTTTTGAATTGGTTAAAATAGGTTTGGCGCGAGAAAAACTCATTTCGACAAGTTTTCTAAGGGGTCTGTCCTTATTTTCGAAATCTGTAAAATTCGATAGTAGGTAAAAAATTTTGGCCTAGATATTTAGAAAATACACTTTAAAACAAAAACGTGGCCGCTTGAACGGATTAAAACGGAGCTATAACGAAGAAGTTATGAATTTTTCAAGTTAGGCGACGAAAACTATAAAATTCTGAAAATTCAGCATGTTACGTTTACTTTGTACGAGTCAAAAATGAGGCTTAGGCGTTATAAATTGTGTCGACTTATCAAAAATATATTAGTATACTTTGATACAAAGCTAAGGACATATAAAACGTAGAAAATGGATTTGTAACGATTAAATTATACACGTTTACACAAAGTTGTCGTAACTTTATTATATAAGAAAAACTATTAAATTTCTAATAGACAAGTATTACGGCAACAAGTGACCATGTTGAAGGTCGTTTTTAACATTGATGTAGAACTTTTTATAAAGTGATGTCTTCTAGTAAAAGTAATTTCGCCAAGTATATTTTCCAAAATGTCCGACTGTTTGTCAAGCGGAGTTGTAATGAATTATATACGGTTACTCAAACTTGGCCGAAAACCACCCTTAAACTATATTTTGGACACAAGTACCATACTTAACCTATATTTTTCTTTATGATTGAGACCTCTAGGATGAAATCTTAAATACTAAAACTTTGAGATAATGATACAAGCTTCCCAAAACCGTTGAGTTCGTTTCCTAACGCTCGACGTGCATCATTTTACGACTAGATTTTCGAGGCCGTTTAGTCACTTTCATGAAAATTTTCAACGACATTATTTTACGACGAAAAGTTATAATTTCTTAATAACTCACTAAATGATTATCGTCGGATATCATTTCAACGTAAATACATGTGGAGTAATATAAAAATGGTCAAGACGTTAAAAGATTATTTTTCGACGAAAAGTATTATTTTCAAAAATTCATAAGTGGTATAAATATCATCCGAATTGCATGCATAACATTACATCATAACTTATCACGTATCATATCATTCATAATAGGTCAAGTTTTGAGATTCACGCTACATTTCGGTGTACTCACTTTTGTCATCGCATCAATTCATCAAGTGAGTTTTCATAGCCCCGTTGTATACGTTTATACTTATTTTCAAACCTACGGGGGAGAATACATTGCACATCATTTTTATTACGATACCAAGTATATCAAATTCACTACATTGCTTAAGTTACCTCATGCCAATTGAATGTCCCCATTATAAAATATGAACCGTTAATTTCATAGAAGTGAGGGTGAGTGGATAGATCTATCGAGGGTGACTCCTCCATCCGGGTTGGTGGATTCCAACTGGTCAAACGGATGCATTTCATTTAATATCATTATTTGAGTTGTTTGGCAAACAATCTGTTGGGGCGAACATCATGATTAGTCTAGTTTCGGTGTCATGGAATTATAGCAATTGTAACATTTTTATGTGGCATGATTGTCATACATGGTCTATACTTGTGTAGTCGTATAAAACATTTTTCATAAACCTATGATTCCTCACCAACATTATTGTTGACCGTTTTAGCAATGTATTTTCGGGTAATTAAGACATTCGCATCATGGCACGAATAAGGAACCCTTATAGAGTCGCGGCGTCGACGCATCTCATTGTATATTATGGCATTTTCAAAACATCGTTTGGCTTGTAATGAACATATTTCCGCAAACTTTATCAACTTTTGGGACCTATCTTGTAACTCTGAATGTTTTAAATAAATATCAAACGATGTGTTTCTAAAACGACACTTTAGGTCGTTCAATATAACTGTGATTGTGATGCTATGACAGTCAATCCTCAGGAATTCCATTCCGCTGCAAAACAGGTAATTTGGGGGTGTGACAAAATGTATGCGTGAAAAGCTCCTTCCAATCTTATGTAACTTCTTCTTGATAAATTAAACCTACACACTTGAAGAAAACAAACGAAACCTTCGTGTAAAATCGGCGGTAATAATATATATAAGACTTGACTAAACTAGGATATAATGCTTGTGGAATGGATGTTTACAGAATTTCTGGAAAATTAAGACCTGGAAAATTCAAAAAATTTATAAGTAGCTCAGAAAATGAGAAAAAAGTAATCTGTTGTTTTTACTCCTACCTGACGCCGTCAGATTGCGATCCTGACGCCGTCAGGTTATCCTCACAAAAATTGGTCTGCGATTTTCTGGAAAAAATTCTGGAAAATTTACAACTTTAGAATCTGGAAAACTTTCTGCAAAACATCCATTATGACTCGATACAAGCATTTGACTCGAACAAACACACATATATATCTTTTAATTAATTGCTATTCTCATGTTTATGTTTCTTTTGAAAACGTGTGTAATCCTCCCTACACTTATCCTATATGTAAAATACCTTTATATGCAATTAAGACGAGGTTAAAAACAAAATAAAGCATTTTTACAAATTTAAACATGAGAATAAACAATCAATAAAAGATATATGACACTAACAAGCAAACAATTAAGCATGGGTTGCCTCCCACGAAGCGCTTTTCTTTATTTATGAGTCTTGTAGCTAGACTCGTAGTCGTGCTCCTACGTTTTCCTTCTCTTAGAGGCCCATTCTATTATCTCAACTCGATTTTCATCACGAATATATTCAGGGCCCAACTCTAGACAAGCGGTATAGCGAATCTTGTCTTCCCAATCAACTTCAAAGGCCGGAATTCTGTCTACATCAAGATCATCAATACCCTCAAATTTCTTATTTTTGTAGGGCATTATATACTTTACACTTTCGGTCCCATTTGAGAATTTGACTATTCCTTCCTCTTGATCATAAACCATCATAGACTCTTCAATAAATGGTCTCCCAAGTATCACATCTCCTAAAACTCAATCGATAATGCCCTTAACATTTTCTAGGATCATGAAATCGCACCTATATGTGAAGTTTCCTACGAAGACATGCAATCCTTTAACCATCCCAACATAGTTACTCACCTTCCTAGGGTAAAAGGGATCCCTCATAGGTCCTAACGTTTCACTCATTATCCAATTGTAGTAAAGCCTAGACATTATGTTCATAGGTGCCTTATAATCTATGTAAGTGTGATCCCTATATAAGTATCCAATCATGCACGGTATCTTGATATTTTTAGGGTTACCACTTTTTATGCATGGGTCGAAAGGTGGTCGTGGAAAGTTAACTACGTTATAGTGATAAGCATTTTCATTCCCATTAGGGTATGAATCGAAATACTCCCGAAGTTCCTCCTCCTTACTTCCATCCATAATCTCCAAAACCTTATAATCACCTTCCACAATTTCATCATCCGAATCACTTGAGGTGGAATCACTATCTAAGGTACTAGTGGATTCCTCAAGGGCTTTTTCAAGTGCACTTTCAATTATCCTATTTAGTTTTTTAAGTTCTCCAATTTCACTAACAATGCGAGCTCGGAGTTGGTTGGAAAAACTTGGATCGAGTGGTGGGTATTTGTTTGGTGATAAAGTGTTGTTTGGTGGTTGGTTATCACCTTCCATGATGAAAAGTGATGGGGTTACGAACAAAAGTCACGAAGAAGGGGGATAGACTACGAGAAAGCTAAAATTGAGAAAAAATTTACTTGATAGGAATCAAGCAAAGAAACCTAAACGAGGTGGACTACTAACTAGCTATTCTATTCCCCGGCAACGGCGCCAAAAACTTGATAACGCTACACGCGTCGTTTGGGGTCAAAGGAACTTCCTTTTCTTCGAGCAAGTTTTATAACACCCTAGACAGTGAACCTAATCGTTGTAGTGTAGTAGTAGGGTAAGCCACGGGTATTGATATCGTTCTCTAGGGGAATAGGAATGCTAGTGAGAAGTTACTACGCTAAGGTTGGGGTTGAGGAAAATTATTTTTTATCTTTTTATATTTTTTTAAGGAAAGGAAAGGTACGAATCTCGGGTTTTGGATTTGGGGGTTGGTATTTCTACCGATTACTCTACTTGTCTAATTATCTAATCTAAGGTGTATGTAGTCTATATCTAATTATTGTGTGCTCGTATGATAGTTTAAAGATGTGTTCACTTAGGTTTTATTACTCCTTAATTATCTCCTATTGATGGTTGAATTGTCACGTCCTTATTCTTAATCGCGTTGTGTGTCTAAATTCGTAGGGTATGCATTTATCCCTAACTCTTTGAACTTACCAAAGGGTCACGTCTACAAAAACCTCTAGGAATTATAAACTCTAACTCTAAGGCACTCTTTGGATGGTTTAGCCAACAACTGCTCTAAGTGTCATAGTCCAAGGTTCACAAAGATTAATCAAGCATTAATTACACAACGAATGACCTATCGCATTACAAGATCATTAAAAATCAAGATAAGAGACAACCAATCAATATTCAATAATTAAGTTTCATATTCCCTAATCAAACACACAAGTAAATTAGCCGGACATGGAGAACATGCAAGCATACACACAAATAATTGAAGACATAATTGAATTAATGAAGTAAAACACTTATCTTGATGTAAGATAGGGTTTGAAACCCTAAAATACTGTACAAGACAGCCTTGGTTCGGTTTAGGTTTTTACTCCAAAAGACTACACACTAAAACTGAAAAATTCGGATTCTATATATAATATTACAATCGCGATGGCGTCACCTTATGATTTATGACGCCATCGGGTTGCCGTCATTAGGGTTTCGTCTTGGCCACGTTATTCTTGCGACGGCATCACCTTGTGCTTGTGACGCCGTCCCCTTCAGTCTCTGACGCCGTCTAGATAAAATCTAGGCCGTCTGAGTTGCGACGGCCTACTCTTTTAAAGCCTGACACCGTCACATGAAAATAAGAAATTTGGCTATTGTCCCATCGCAGAAGTGCTCTGATGGCGTCGCAGTTAAGCAGTGACGCCGTCACCTTGTATTTCAGCAGCTTGAGTGTCTTGATTCTTGACTTTGGCCATTTTCTTCGTATATCCGCGCCTTTTCATCCAAATAAGTGCCATTACAGTAATTTGCCTTCAAGAGACCTAAAAAGTGAAAAGGAACGATATTAAGTAATAACGGATACAAAAGTGATTAAATAAGGGCTTAAACGACCCCTCAAAAAGGTACATTTTTAAACCTTATCAATAATCTTAGTGTGTGTGCGATTTTGGAATCTCATGTTGATGCATCTGGGGTGTATGAAACATGTCGTAATGTTTGTCGTCGATGGAAGTGGACGTCAAATGGTAGTCTTTGTGATAAGGGGTCCCGTATTATTCTTTGTTGGAATGATTATATTGTTGATGTTATGATTATGTCTCAAACTAACCAGGTTATGCATGTATAGGTTAATATTCGTGCGGACAGCAAAACTTTTTTTTGTTCCTTTGTGTATGCAGATTGTTAGGATTTAGTAAATCTAGGTATTAAAGTGTCGGTCACCTCAAGTATTTGTAATCGTTAGAAAGCTCGTAGTCGTAGTTATTTAATGTTAAGTAGTATTTAGTTAAGTAATACCGTGGAGGACGGACGGGTCTTTACCCACTGTATGCCTGATCCACAGCCCGTTAGGTGGCGATTTGTGTTAAGACTATAAATACTCTCTACCTCCCAAGGTAGAGAGTTGGAGCTCATAATAAGATTTTTCTTTCTCTCACTAAAGTTCCCAAACCTCTAACTCTTTCTCTCTCTAGAAAATCATCTTGTACGCCTCTTGTGTTAATGGTTTGATGTGTATGTGAAATCCAATATGTTACAAATGGTATCAAGAGCCATGGTTAGATCATCTCTTACATATCCTTGGATTTCTAGTGGTTTTTAGATGGTTTTTGAGGTTGAAAAGGTTTAGTGGTTTTTGCATCATTTGATTCATTTCTAGTGTTAAAGTTTGAATTTTTGGTGTACTTTTGTGTTTAGGATCATTGTATGTGCTTGGGTTTTGATTTGGTAAGCTTGAATCACTGTGGTTGAGCTTGTTTTGGATTGAAAAGTGTGTTTTTGAAGTTTTTCTTGGTAGCGACTTGGTTCTCGTAGTGAATTTCATCTTAGCGACTTGCTTCAGTAAAAAGTAGCGAGTTGTAGTGCTTTTTGGTAGCGACTTGGTCCTAGCGACTTGTCTATTGAGACAATCCGACAAACAGTACACTTAGTGGATTCTACACTATGGGTAGCGACTTGGTGAAGGTAGCGACTTGCTTTCAATTTTGTTAGCGACTTGTACTTAAGTTTCTTGGCGACTTGGTGTTAGCGACTTGGACCTTAACGAGTTGCTATTTAGCGACTTAACGACTTAGCGACTTGGTGCTTAGCGACTTGTTATCATAATTCTCAGCGACTTGGTGTTAGCGACTTGGATCTTAGCGAGTTGTTCTTTAGCAACTTGATTGTGTCTTAGCGGGCATTATAGCGACTTGATTTCATAATACTTAGAAAATTGGTGCTTAGCGACTTGGTTCAAGGTTTCTTAGCGACTTGGTTGAAGTTTTTGTTTGTAATACGGTTTTCTCTTGATTTAGTAAAATCCCGTGAAAGAATCTATTTCCCGGTTTAATCATTGAGTTATAAAATCCCGTGTAATCTTTAAACATGTCCACCAACGTACCTACAATTATCTCCACTGTTGCCGAGGATGTTCAAGCAGCTGGTTCAGATACTCGTCCACCCATGCTTGACAGAACTGACTACGACTCTTGGGCACAACGAATCAGATTGTACTGTCTTGGAAAGGAAAACGGAGTCAACATTCTCAAGTCTATTGATGAAGGACCTTATCAGATTGAGACTACAAGAGACATAATTGACACTGCAGCAGATGGAACAATGATCTTTGGAATGGACAGACCAAAGATGTATGATGAGCTCAGTGATAAGGAGAAAAAGAGATTCGATGCTGATATCAGGGCTTCAAACATCATACTTCAGGGTCTTCCAAAAGACATCTACAAGCTGATCAATCACAACACTGAAGCCAAGGCAGTTTGGGATAATGTCAAGATGCTTCTCTCAGGTTCTGAATTAACCAAGGAAGATAGGGAATCACAACTGTATGATGAGTTTGAGCACTTCAAGATGAAGCCTGATGAGAGTATCTATGAGTACTACGTGAGATTCCACAAGCTTGTGAATGACATGAGGAACATCAGAATGACTATGCCAAACATTCAGTTGAACTCGAAGTTTGTGAACAACATGAATCCCTAATGGCACAAGTTTGTCACCTCTGTGAAGCTAACCAAAGGATTGAAGGACACAAACTATGAGGAACTATATGCCTTCCTTTTTCAGAATGAGAGACATGCTATGTTTGTAAAAAGGATTCTTGAGCAGTTCAAATCTAAGCAGGGAGAAACCAGTTCATCAAATGATTCAACTGCCTTCTACACCAATATTGGTATTACTACCAAAGCATCTCAAGTCATACCCATGGGTAATGGTAATCACAAACTCATTCCTGATCCGAGGTTCAAGCAAGCTGATGCTGATGCAGTCATGGGACACTTCATTAATCAACTGGCTCTTATGGTTAAACAAAACCTGACCCTCAGTCCATATACCAACAGTCTTCATACTAACAATGAGATCAGAACTGCATCCAATCTTCACAATCATGCTGTTGTCAGAGATGGAAAGATTATGGGACAACCACTTCAAGAAAGGCAGTATGATCAGGGAAGAGGAAGAGTTGGTAGAGGATATGGGGTAAATCAGAATAGGGGAAGGATTGGAAATCAAGGTCAAGCAAAGCCAATTAAGTGCTACAACTGTGGTGGTGAGGGACATATTGCTAGGAACTGCACATCTCCAAAACGTCCACAGAATGCAGAATACTTCAGAGACAAGATGCTTCTTATGCAAGCTCAAGATAATGGAGCAGCTTTGGATGAAGATGAGTTGTTGTTCCTTGCTGAGGGAAATGCCCGAACCTATGATGCTGATGTTGATGAACAGCCAATTCAGTAGATAGGTAATAATCATCAAAATGCATTTCAAGTAGTTGACTGTGATGCATTTGACTCTGATGTCGATGATGAACCTACTGCCCAAACAATCTTCATGGCTAGCATCTCACCTATGGTCTCTCCAAAGGTCTCTCCACCACAACAGGCCAATCCATCCAAAGACAAAATCATTTCAGAGGTATTGAAACTATATGATGATGTTGATGAGCAAAAGATGCATAATAAAGTACAAAATCTTGAAACTTATGAATCAGATCTTGATGATGAGGGTAATAGCAATATTGTCCCATATGATCAATATGTGAAGCAAAGTGAAAGTGAGGTTGTATCAAGTAATGCATCTTTCGCAGTCAATGAGGACTATGCCTTTGATGAATACACTGCATGTGCCCCTGATGATTCTGTTATCTCAGAACTGAATGCCTATAAAGAACAAGTTGCGATTTATGAACAACGTGCTAAGTTTGAGTTGACCACCCGTGAGCAGGAAACGGATGACCAAATGCGTACAGTTATTAGAAAAAGTAACTTTAGAGAAGAAGTCTTAAAACAAGAGTTAAACTCCTTACAAGAAAAGCTTTCTAAAACTGCTAAGCAAAAACTGGAACTTCAAGAAAATGTTAAAATGCTTAAGCATGAATTCAATGCTAAGGAATCAAAACTTTTGAATGATTTTTCCAATCTAAAAACTTTAAAAACAAGCTTGAAAATATGTTGTACGTACAAGGGAATACCATTCAGACTGCTCACTTGATCACTAAGCATAGAGTTTTAAGCGATAAGCATAGCATTCCCCTTGTTGTGGAACCAAATCCAGAGGTCATTAAAAACGCTAGAGCAGCTAATAATGTGATCTATGATGGAAATGAGATTCTTAAACCTAGACAGAAACCTAGTTGCGTTGAGTGCGATGAGGAAGATAGAAAATTAGATGATGCATCTAGGGAGAAAATTAATAAGAAGCTAGAAGATCCTGAATGTAAAGAGAATAACATAACGATCAAACCCCATGATTACAAGAAGGAAAATTGGATTTCCTTGAACAGGTTTAAGCCTCAAACTTTGTTAACACCCGAACAAGTGTTCTGGAAAAAGGATTTAGATAAGCAAAAAGCAGAGAATCTTGTTGTAACAAACCCTCCCCTTAGGAAGATGCCTTCAGCGACTGTGTATCCTCCAAATACACCAATGCATTTAGTTCCTAGAACTATTGCCACTAAAAGCAAGACCTTAATCAGTCAATATGTTATCTTTCAATTATTTGTTGATTTTGAGAAAACTTGTAAGAAAAGGATCACACCCACTGGGATAACTGAAGGGGAAAGGGGTTTTGAGCAAACTAAAGAATGTTATTTAACTGAAGTCATGTCTTTATTTAACTGAGAGTCTTAAAAAGGGGATGGACTTAGATATTAAAGAAATGGAAAAGGAATTTGATGCGATGATTGTTGAGGTTAGTGACTATGAGCGAGAATCAAAATATAATGAGATCGAGAGGAACAACTTGCATACCTTGAATGAGAATCTTCTTTCTGAATGTATTGCTCAAGATGTGTTTTACACTGCTACAAATTGTTCCATTAATGCTTCTCAATTTCATGAATTATCTGTTGCTCTGAAAGTCTCCCATGATCGTGTCATTGAGCTCGAAAAAACTAACTCTAAACTGCATGATAAAGTTGAACAGGATGATCATGATATCCTGGTAAAACAGTTTTCTAAATTGGAAGTTGAGCATCTTGCTTTGCAATTAAAATATCAACATCTGATGCAGTTTTTGAAATTAGCAAACATGATGAACAGATTCGAGCTCATTGTAACACGATCAGAAAGTTGAAAGCCCAAATCTCTCTATTAAAGGGTGAAAAGAACAATGTGACTGGATCCCAAATGCCTCCTCCTTTAGATTCTCAGTACTCTCAAACTTATCATCTTCAAAACTTAGTTAATACCTTACAAAAGGTAAACGAGAGTTTTCTAGAAGAAAATGAAAAAGTTAATCGACACTTTAAAGAGTTATATGATTCAATGAAAGTCACTCGTGACCAAAACAACGAAAAAATAACGTCTTTACAAAAAGAAATTGAGAATCTGAGGAGTCAGGAAAATGGGAAACTGCCACTTGTTTTTAATAAGAATGTTGCATCAAAGTCATCCTCAGATTGCAAATACACTGTGACTGTTAAATACATTCCTCCTCATCTTAGGAATAATGAACCTGTGTTTCATGACTATTGTGCTCACCTTAAGGATAGTCTAGAATGTCTCCGTGAGATTGTAGAAGAGGATTTCATTAACAAACCTCTTGATAGAGAAATTAGGTTTGCTTGCCTCCAGGCCAAACGATCTCAAGAGCTGCTAGAATGTGTAATTGCAACATGTCCTAAATCGTTAGGTGCGAAAGGTAAAGCTGTGATGCCTTGTTCCATTCCTAGTGCCAAGCATACAAATCATTCTATGCCCAGTTTTAAGAAAGTGAACACTAATGTGCCTTCAAGTAGTTCAGATCCCTGCACATCTAGTTCAGGAATGCAAAAAGTAGATCAACCAACTAATGTTCCCATAATTCCCTCTACAGGAGTAATCAGTGACATTAAAGCAAGCTGGTCAAAGCCTCCAGGCAATACCAAGCAAGATAGGACCTCGCAAGCTAAGAATGTGCATTGGAAAAGAGTAGAAGATCATCCTAGGAATATTAAGTTTGAGTTGAATAAAACGAATCGTGTTGATTCTAGTATTAGCTATAAGCGTACTGTAATTAATTCGAATTCTGCTACTATTCGCAAACCATGTAATGATGACTGCTTGATTTCTGTTACTAATCATGAATGTGGTGTGAATGTTTTGTCTAAATTCCCTGATAAAATTGTTAATGTTAAAATTTAAGCTAAGAAGGCTAAAAGGCAAAGGCGAAAGAAAGTTAGAAAACAGTGGAAACCCACAGGAAGGAAATTTAGTAATATAGGTTATCAATGGATACCTACTGGCCGTGAGATTAATGATCTTTGCCCTAAAGTTGCTAAATCAATGCCCACTAGAAAATGGATGCCTACTGGTAGAACTATTCCCTTAAGAAATGAACATACTCTGAATAGGTCAAATATAGACACTAGCACTGCATCTATTTCTAATGATTTCATTGTTTCTACTTCTGATGTGGGTGTTCCAATTATTGTTACTAACCAAGTGGAACCCATTCTTGCATGGGGATCCCAATTATCCAGTTATCCATTTTTGTCTGTGTTCAACTGCAGATCATTCAAATCGTTCTGTGGTACTTGGACTCAGGATGTTCCAAGCATATGACTGGAGACCGGTCGTGGCTCATGAATTTCGTGAGTAAATTCATCGGGACTGTTAGATACGGGAACGACCATTTTGGAGCAATTATGGGTTATGGTGATTATGTAGTTGGAAAAAGTGTAATCTCCAGGGTATATTATGTGGAAGGTCTTGGTCATAATTTGTTCTTTGTTGGTCAATTCTGTGATTCCGATCTAGAGGTGGCCTTTAGAAAACATACTTGCTTCGTTAAAGAACTTGATGGTGTGGAATTATTAAGAGGTACTCGTGGTTCTATCCTATACACCATCTCTATCAAAGACATGATGAAGTCTTCTCCAATCTGCTTGCTGTCAAAGGCTTCAAAAACAAAGTCATGGTTATGGCATCGTTATCTCAATCATTTGAACTTCGGCACCATTAATAACCTTTCCAGAAAGGATCTTGTCAGAGGCTTACCAGATTAAAATATGAAAAAGATCATCTTTGTTCAGCTTGCCAATTGGGTAAAAGCACTAAATATGCCCACAAACCAAAACCCACAAACTCAGTAATGGAAGTTCTTCATACCCTTCATATGGATCTGTGCGGACCAATGAGAGTACAAACGATAAATGGGAAGAAATACATTTTAGTCGTTGTGGATGACTACTCTCGATTTACTTGGGTAAAGTTTTTGAGGACAAAGGATAAAACTCCAGATGTCATCATTAAACTTATCAAACAGCTACAAGTTCGACTCAACAATACTGTTAGAATAGTTCGAACAGAAAATGGCACAGAGTTTGTTAACAAAGACTTAATTCAGTTTTATGAAAGTGTTGGAATCAGTCATCAAAGAAGTGTTCCAAGAACTCCTCAACAGAACGGTGTAGTTGAAAGACGAAATCGAACTCTTGTGGAAGCGGCAAGAACAATGATAATTTATTCAAAGGTTCCAATGTTTTTATGGGCTGAAGCCATTGCCACTGCTTGCTACACCCAAAATCGTTCCCTTATTCATACCTCTCATGGAAAAACTCCGTATGAACTTGTTCATAATCGAAAACCTGATCTCTCCTACCTTCGTGTGTTTGGTGCTTTGTGCTATCCAACGAATGACGGTCAAGACTTAGGTAAATTAAGAGCAAAGGCAGATATTGGAGTTTTTGTTGGTTATGCACCAAACAAGAAGGGTTACCGAATCTACAACAAGAGAACCCGAAATATCATGGAAATAATTCACGTTACGTTCGATGAGCTGACTGGTCAAATGGCTCCAGGACAAACCAGTTCTGGACCCGCAATTCAATTTTCATCAAGTAGTCCTATCAGTTCTACTCTTGCTTCTAATCCCTCTCCAGCAACTCCTTATGTACCTCCTTCAGAAGATGATTTAAAGAAATTTTTTGATCCAATGTTTGATGAACACTATGAACCAAATGCTGATGAAATGTCAATTCCATCGACAGAGCCTGCTCCTATCCCTGTGAATGAATTCAACCCTTCAGTCTCAATATCATTAAGTCAAGAAGCGCCTGTTGCTGATCACTCTGTCTCATCAACAAATCATCAATCATCGAATGTACATCATGGAATTATTTCTGGCATCAATGATGAAGTTAACCCCTTTGCTACTCCCGAAGATGCTCCATTTGAAAACATATTTGCTCCTGAATCATCATCAGAACCATCTTCATCAGGAGATATCGACTCTGCTACATCAGTTCCTCAACAACAGCCACATGAACACCTCAGAAAATGGACACATGATCATCCATTGGACAACATCATCGGAAACCTCTCTCATCCAGTATCCACACGGAAACAACTTGCAACCGATGCCTTATGGTGCTTCTTCAACTCCGTACTCTCTAAGGTCGAACCAAAAGATATCAAAACTGGCATGAATGAAGACAGCTAGTTCAATGCCATGCAAGAAGAAATTCATGAGTTTGATCGACTTGATGTATGGGAATTAGTACCTGCTCCAGATTGTGCTATGATCATTGCTCTAAAGTAGATCTTCAAAGTCAAACTTGATAAGCATGGTGATGTTTTAAAGAACAAGGCTCGATTGGTTGCAAAAGGATATCGTTAAGAGGAGGGTATTGACTTTGAAGAATCATTTTCTCCTGTTGCTCGTATCGAGGCAATCAGAATCTTCTTGGCTAATGCTGCAAGTAAGAACATGGTAGTCTATCAAATGGATGTAAAGACGGCGTTTCTTAACGGAGATCTTAAAGAAGTCGTATACGTCAGCCAACCTGAAGGCTTTGTAAATCCAGAGCAACCTACTCACGTCTATCGTTTGAAAAAGGCTCTTTATGGTTTAAAGCAAGCTCCAAGGGCATGGTATGATACGCTATCAAAGTTTCTTCCATCCACTGGATTCAGCAAAGGAGCAGTTGATCCGACATTGTTCACCTGGAAGTCAGGCAAACACCTAATTCACGTTCAAATATTTGTTGATGATATTATTTTTTTCTAATGAAATGGGTTCTAAATTTCAAATGTCAATGATGGGACAAATGTCATTTTTCTTGGGATTACAAATTTCACAAAGTCCCGGAGGCATTTTTATAAATCAATCTAAATATGCAAATGAGATTTTAAAGAGATTTGGATTTGATTCTAGTGACCCTGGTGACACTCCCATGATAGAGCGTACTAAACTAGATGAGGATCACTCAGGGATCATGGTAGACCAAACAAAATATCGTAGTATGATTGAATCCCTGATGTACCTCACAGCTAGTAGACCAGGCATCTTGTTCGCTGTTTGCATGTGTTCTAAATACCAGGCTAAGTCTACTGATATGGTTTTAAAATGTACCTTTTTGAGGGGTCGTTTAAGCCCTTATTTGATCACTTTTGCATCCGTTATTACTTAATATCGTTCCTTTTCACTTTTTAGGTCTCTTGAAGGCAAATTGCTGGAATGGCACTTATTTGGACGAAAAGGCGTGGATATACGAAGAAAATGGCCAAAGTCAAGAATCGAGACACTCAAGCTGCTGAAATACAAGGGGACGACGTCAGGTGTTATCTGCGACGCCGTCGCATCACTTTTGTGACGGCTCAGTAGCTAAATTGTTTATTTACAAGTGACGGTGTCAGGTTTTAAAAGAGTAGGGCGTCACAACTCAGACGCCCTAGATTTGATCCAGACGGCGTCAGAAGATGAAGCCGACGGCGTCACAACCATAAGGTGACGCCGTCACAAGCTGCAACATGCGCGCGAAGTAGCTGATACTGTTTTGGCCATAACTTTTGCATACGAACTCGGATTTAGGTGATTCAAAAGCCCACGCGACCGGAACGAGAAAATCTACAGTTTGGTGAAAAATTAGTTGTGACGTCGTCACTCTTTAGGTGTGACGCCGTTGCTCTTTGCCGACAGAAAATCTGCCTATAAATATAACATTATAACTTCACTTTTTGTAAACCCTAAACCCTAAGTCCGATTCTAGGGTTTAGGTAGGTGTTTTTCCAGCAACTTAAAGGGTTTCAAACACTCTATAAACATCGTGTAACGGTTTGTTTGATTATCCAATCATATGGTATGTCTTCAATTATCATAATTGTTGCTTGCTCTTCATTAATTATGCTTGGCTAATTCATCTAGTGTTTGCTTATGATTGTATGAAACTTGTATATAATTAATTAGATCTTATTGATTTCTTAATGATGCTTGTGTCCATCTTCATCATTAGGGGTGTGACAATTTCAATGAGTCTAATTGGTTTAGTTTATAATTCTTGCATCCTATTGTCTCTTATTTGATTGGTTGTCTCTTATCTTAATTGTAATTGGCTTAGGAGTGCGACTAGGCTATCGTTGTGTTTAATACTTGATAAATCTTGGATAGTTTATGAATGACTTAGTGGATTTCGTTTACTAAACCCAAAGATAACCTCAAAGTTAGTTTATGAATGACTTAGTGGATTTCGTTTACTACACTTAAAGGTGACTTCAAAGAGTTAGGGAATGCACACCTTACGACCTTAGAAAACACAACGCGTTAAGAATAAGGACGTGACAATTCAACCATCAATAGGACGTGACAATTCAGTAGGTAGAATTGGATTGCTAGAAAGGAGTAATACATCATAAGTAGATACGCTTCACGTTCCTGGTAGACCCATAATTTAGTTAGTATCTTTTGGGATAGTTGACTAGCAACTAATTCCACCCTACCCATCACAACCGAGATTCATAAAATATAAAAATACAAAAATAATCATCCCTCACCTTTAGACTTAAATCGTCATACACTTCAGCCTAACGACACTATTCCCCTAGAGAACGATATCAATACTCGTGGCTTACCCTAATACTACACTACAACGATTAGGTTCACTGCCTAGGGTGTTGAAAAACTTGCTCGATGAAAAGGAAGTTCCTTTGACCCCGAACGACGCGTGTAGCGTTATCACCTACCAAAAAGCACCTTGAAGTAGTTAAACGGGTCTTTCGGTATCTCCAAGGAACCATCAATATGGGACTTTGGTACCCGAAGGACACCGAAATGTCACTAACAGCCTATGCAGATGCTGATCATGCAGGATGTCAAGATACTCGTCGAAGTACGTCTGGAGGTGCTCAGTTTTTGGGTGATAAACTTGTGAGTTGGTCTTCAAAGAAGCAATTGAGTACTTTTATTTCCTCTACAGAGGCTGAATACATAGCCATGTCATCTTGTTGTGCTCAAATCCTTTGGGTGAGATCCCAATTATCTGACTATGGCTTTGAATTCAACAAAATCCCTCTGTACTGTGATAATAAAAGTGCTATTGCTCTCTCATGCAACAACGTACAACACTCAAGAGCAAAGCACATCAACATATGACATCATTTCATCAGGGAGCAAATAGAAAACGGTGTGGTGGAACTTTATTTTGTGAGGACTGAATACCAGTTAGCAGACATCTTCACCAAAGCTCTTCCTAGAGAACGTTTTGATTTTATCCTTCCACGACTTGGTCTTAAGAGCCTACAACCGGAAACACTCAAACGTCTTCAAGAGGAAGAAGAGGAGTAAAAGGTTGTTCCTTCATCTATCTCTTGTAAATATCTATTCGAAAAGCAAAATATAAAATTGCAAAACCTTCAAAAAGCAAAGAGAAAAATATCAAACTTTCAAAAACCCATAAAAATTAGAAAATCTTGAAAAATTCCAAAAATATTATTTTTTTTGTCATGTTTTTCCTTGTTCGATATCATCTACGGACTTTGTGTTGACTTTCAAAGAATGTCACGGGTCTTTAGATGTTCTTCGAATGTACATAAGATCGTTTCTTAAAAAAAAAAAAAAAAAAAAAAAAAAAAAAAAAAAAACACTTTTTGGAGAATGTGAAACTATGGTTTATTGTCATTTCAGGCAGTAACCCGTTTTTCAAAGAAAGAATAGAGCCATGCTTTATCTTAGTTTTCAAATCTCATGCTCTGATTCTATAAACAATTACTTACTATCTTATGAAAACTAATTGCTTTGAAAAATAACTCGGACTCTATTTTTGAAAATCATCTGGACTTAACGTTTGTCAAAATATCTATCTCTCAATCAACAACTTAAGTCATTAATTGAGGGGGAGAATGATTTCAATTAAATCAAAAAGGTTATTTGTCATACAATTGTTTTTCAAAAAGATAATCATGCATGTTTAATCAATGGAGTTTAAAGTATCAAAATCCGATCCTTATCAGTTAAAACGTTTTCATAATCAAGTCACAATTCTCCTTAAAAGCTTTCAAAATCAATTTAAATATACGGAGATCACAAATCTCAAATGATTTGATAATTGTGATCGGGGGAGAATTTGTGATTTAAATTGGATTTAATCTGATAATTCGGTAAATGATTTTATAAGAATGTACAAGCTCTCCTTCCCACATGTGCCAAACGATTTCAAATTTCCATGCACACGTTGAGGGAGGCATCTCTCTTAAAACACAAAGATTTGAAACGTGATCAATTTATTTCAATGTGCAGTCTTTTTCTAATATGTTGATAACGCTCAGATTGTGCATGTTTTTAGTAGCGTTATGTGTGCTTTTATATATGTTATTTGGTTATATTTGCGTAATTATAGTGCTTAAACGCATCAAACGATGTTTGCCTAGTATTTATAACCAATTGCAGGGAAACGGAAGGAAAGTAAAGAAATGTTCAGCAAATGAAAGATTCCCGTTTCAGTGAACCTAAATCAGTATCTCAAGGACCTTTGAAGACCATAGTGATTGAAGAACCAAGTTCTACAAGATAAAGAAAAGAAAATATCAAGTTTCCGCAAGCTTCGGAAATCCAACCGGATCGGTTGGAACCGGATCGGTTGGAATATGACCAGAAACGACATTATGACCATCACCAACCGTTCGGTCGCCACCCGCAACCGGAACGGTTGGCCGTTTTTGTAGAAGACCAACCAGATCGGTTGGACATATTACCGATCCGGTTGGAGAAGCTGCAGCTGCCAAATCTTCATCACTAAGCTTCCCCTTTGCATCCAAACAATTCTAGATCCTTCTCTTGGTGTATTCTAGTCCCTTCCTTACTCCTTGGAGGCCAAGTTCAGCAATTAATACCCTAGGCTTTGGAACTAGTATAAATAGAGGCCATTTGTGAGCATATGAGACACACACTTCAAATACAAATCTCTCTACTCATCAAACAAAGCTTTAAGCTCTCAAATTCGTCCTTAGAAGTCCAGGAAAGTTTGGAGTTCAAGAAGTTCCACATTTGGAGGCCAAACCACCAAGAAGTCTACCCCAATACTTTGGGAATCATTACTTCACCATTTGTAATCTTATTCCAAGCATTGTAAGACTTTTAATCATGTTTTCTAATATTCAAAGTTCTGATTTTATGTTCATGTTTGCTATGAGTGGCTTGTTTCTTTGTACACTTGCTTAAATGATGTTGATTATCATATGATTAGTTAGATTGTGTTAACATGTTTTAATTCAATTTCAAGTTGATTCTAAGATCCAATTGTGCTAAAGTTTCGTAGTGACATTTGTTAATCAAGTTTGGCTAATTGATAGTAATCGTTGGGGTCGAAAGAACTTATTGTTATTCAACTAGTCATAATCATTTTGTCTATGGATGATTGTTTTTACCCATTATTCTTGATTATACAAAGGAACTAAGGTGTGGTTGTAATAGAAACGCTTTTTGATTATCAAATTAGATTGGTTGGAAACATCTAAAAGGTCGTAAGATTAGTTTTTGAGAATCAATTGTAGCCTTTTGTCTATGATCGGTTACCTTTTGTATTGACCATTTCTTAAGCAATTTGATAAACAAGTGGATGTTTTTGTGTTTAAGTTTATGTATGTAGACTTATGAAACTTGAATTGATCTTGAATTGATTGGTTAAAATTAATGCTTGTTTTTATGAACTAAAATCTTGACAAAGGTTTAACTTGTAAGAACAATAGATTAGTCCACCAACTAATTATCATAACCAACATGTTAAGAGGTTAACACAATCACATTAATCTATGATATGAAACTAGTTTGAGCAAGTGTAGTTTTTAATCATATGAATTTCATTATATCTATTTTCTTTGTTATATGTTTTGGATAGACTCTGTTGATTCAAACTTGTGCTTAGATTCACTCAAATCCCTGCGAACAATTCCGACTTACCTTCATAATCTTGCTATAACGGACGAGTATACTTGCTCGTATGTGTTATTGGTAATATTGGTAATTCACCTTTTATAAATTTAAAACTTGTACACAACCAGCACATCAAGTTTTTGGCGCCGCTGCCGGGGATTTGATTGTGTTTCAACAAGTTTTTTAATTTCCCTCAGTTGATTCAACCAAAAAAAAAATTTCTCAGAAACCTTAACCTGATCTGGTTGTCCCTCAACCGAATCGGTTACAATTTTACCCATTACCCAACTGGTCTAACCGATCGGTCGCAACCCGCAACCGATCCGGTTACCCAATATGTCCCAGAAAAAATTGTTATCATTGTTTTTCCGGGTGTTTAGATATTGCCTGGATTCTCTAGGACATTGTATGAACACTCGAGCAGCGGGAATAGAACCAATTACACCTCTTACCACCCCCGAACATTTGATTCGAAGAAGAAGAAGAGCACTTTTCATACCATCAGAAAATCGTGTACCAAGAGTACCAAACCCACCATTTGATAACCTCGTAGAAGCCAAAGTTGTTTACAGCCCTTTCACCAATTTACCTTTTCCCATGGCGGACGATCAACCCATGTGGGAAACCAACCGAGCCGTAGCACCAACTTCCGGAAGTGCTATTGTTGCTATCAACCTTGGTGACAACTTCACCGTGAAGGGACATCACTTTTCTATGATCAAAGACCGTCAATTCGATGGCCGTGCGCGGGCCGATCCACACAAGCACATTGCCAAATTCATCGAAATTTGCGGCATGTTCCGTTATGGCGACACCGATGTCAATGCCATCAAACTCAAACTTTTCCCATCATCACTCGCCGTAGATGCTAAAGTATGGTACAATGAATTAACCCCAGGAATCATCAATACTTGGGAGGAGATGAGGCAAGCTTTTGTAAGCCGATTCTTTCCACCTGCCATGTTTGATCGATTAATGGGAGAAATTCTTGCTTTCACCCAAAACCCAAACGAATCACTTGTCGAAGCTTGGCTTCGAATGAAAGATTTGCTTCGTAGTTGTCATGGACATGGACTATCCAAAGGAACCATTATCCAAATCTTTTACCATGGACTAGATGAAATCTCTCAAGGCATCCTTGATGCTGGAGGAATTTTTCTCTATAAGACTCCCAACGATGCACATCAATTTCTCGAAGATCGAGTACTTCTCAAACTTGATTGGTCCAAATATTCCAAAACTAAACCTCTCCGAAAAACTGTTGCTTTTGTCGAAAACACCGATGCTTCAAAACTCATGGAGAAGATGGAAGCTTTAACCTCAAAAATCGACTCGCAATACAAAGATATCAAAGATTAAATGAAGGAAATGCGAAACATATGCAACAATTGTGGAGGAAATCATCCATCGTCCGAGTGCGACGATAAGCCTATGGGTGGACCAAAGGAAGGAGAAGCGAGTTACGCTCAAGGAGGATACCGTGGAGGAGGATATCGTAGTAATTATTATGGTCGAAATTCTAGAAATTGGCAAGATCGCCAACCAAGGGATGACAACCATGATTCTCAACCACGAACTGACGATCCACCACCACAAAACCCAGACAAAAATATGGAAGAAACCGAATTCGAGAAAACCATGAGAGAATTCGTGGCTGCTCAAAAATCTTCAAATGATTTTATCAAAAATAATTTTTTCAATCTCAAAGCCAAAGTTGAGCAAGGACAGAAAAATCATCAAGCATCTATCCAAGATCTTGAAAACAAGTTTGGCATACTTTCTGACCAACATTCCTCTAGACCATCTGGTTCATTGCCAAGTAATACCCAATCCAACCCAAAACCATCAAATGACAAGAAGTACCATCCACCACAAACGAGAAACGAGTATGTCAATGCTATCTTCACAAGAAGTGGTCTCTCGAAAGATTCCAATCCGAAAGCCGTTGTTTCCGCCGGTAGAAGCAACATCAATACCGATCATGCCTCATTGATCGAGAAATTGGAAGCTCTCTACACAAACATCGATACCCAATTCATAAGCATACGGAGGGAGATGATGGAACTGCGTAATAATCACCACGCTTCAAACCACGATGCCAAGGATGATACGCCGATGTGTGATCCCATGGAAGCGAACCACGCCCAACATGAAGGATATCACCCAGGATATCACGGCAGATATTATGACCAAAATTCCAGAAATTTGTACTCCTTTCCATACCACAAACCAACCCATACATATCCTCGATATCAGCCATGGAATACAAAACCACATCCATCACAACATTTCAATACACCTAAAACCTCACCGGAGGAGATGATGAGAGAGTGGATGGCCAGTAAAGCGAAAGCCAATGAGAATATAACGAACCTGTTGGTTGAATTGGAACATAAAGTCGATCAAGGAAGAAGGTACCAACAAGCGATAAGCCAAGACTTGGAGAGGAGGATAGAAAGATTAAGTAAGGAACAGGAAGTCCATCACGCTGAATCTCTTCCTTACACCACAGATTCCAACTCGAGACATGAATTTGTCTGCAAACCACCCTCAATTCAAAACGAGAACGATAAGGGTGATGTTGAATTTATTGAAGAGGACGAGACCGAGCACATTCCAACCACGCCAAATATGAACCAAATCATGTCCAACTCACCAACCGTGTTACCTTTTCTTGAGGATTGCACCATGCATATCCCAATGACTCAATTAAAAGGTTCTGAACACAATGTATTTCCGAATCATGTTGATGATAAGAAGTTCAACAAAATCAGTGGCAACTGGAATGGAGAACTGGAAAGAAAGATAGACAAATGGTCTGAGCCACAAAATCCAGTTTCTTTAAATCAAAGGACTAAGCCACCTCCTACAACTCACCTTGAGAATGTGGATGCAATATTCACTGGGAGTGGAAAGTCCAATGACCCTTTGAAAAATCAAAAAGATCCACCACCTGTCCTCATTTCTAATGAAATTGACCAAACGTTCGAAATAACGAAAAGAGACTATAACATGGTCAAACCAAAAGAATCAAATGTATTCCCATCCATTGTGGAGTACAAACCAAAGATCCCATACCCTCAACGTTTAAGAGCTGAAATTCCCCATTTGAACCGTATGGTCAAAGTATCCTAACCCGGGGAAGATTCGAGTCAGGCTGGTGACTCGGTAATAAAACAAGCGCTTCTCGGGAGGCAACCCGTGTGTTTCAGATTTGATTTTCTATGGTCACTCCCCAAAGTTTTAACCTTTGGTTGAACTTAAGTGTGGGGGAGTGCCACCTTTAAATAAAACCTTTTGTTTGTTTATAAGATTTTATGCAGGTAATGATTTCTCCAGTGAAGGCCAGGAATGAAGGAAGAATTTTAAGCTGACAACTCATTGACATATCTAGTTTCATCTCTATTTTCCCTATTTCTATGCTTTGAAGTTCGTTTTTCATTGAGGACAATGTCTAACTTTAGTGTGGGGGGGTGAATAGGAAAAATTAGAGTTTTCATGCTTAAATTTTAAATTTTGTTTGCCCTTGTGATCTAGTTGTTTTCACGCTTTTAGGATTATATATTAGAATAACTGGATCAATCCACTGGTAAAACTGGTAATATTTGAAACTTTGAGATGTGTTCCGATTACTATTGCAATCCATTCTGGGATCGATAAACATTTGCTAGCACATATTATACCCTTTTCCACTAAATTGTGAGGATTTGAGCCTATTTCATAAACAGCATACATCTTTTATGCTTGGATCTTTTGCTATGAGTGTGCCAATGATTTTATTTATTCTAGAACTTGTGCTTGTAAATCATTACCAGTCCGCAGTGAGATTGCATTCGTGTGATATAAGTGAATTCGTGTGATAAAGAGGCAACCATTTTACATCTAATGATATATTAGCTATCCGCATTGGTTAGTTAACCACCCACATGGACCCATTTATAGTGCTCATTTTTTGCACTAGATACCCTTAGTTACAAATTCTGAGCCATCATTTTCATTTTTGTTAAACCCAGAAAATACAAAAATATTTTACACCTATAAACCTTAGCCTACCACGTATCAATGTCTAAACGGTTGGTTGCTAGTTGCCTGGAAAGTGAAGATTGTTCAAATGATTGAGAGTACCATATCTCACAATATTGATTGAGCCATACATTGAGTTTATGTTCAAAAAAAAAAGGTGTGTTGAAAGTATGAAAATAATAGACAATGTGCTATAATCGAAGAACAATTGTCATGGCAAGGCAAAAAGATATTGAAAGCGAAAAAGAAGAAATTGAAGCTATAGTCATTTATTGGTTCGTGGAATGTTTGGTAGCTAGCAACACGGGCATTAGACTTGATTTCATTTTTATTTTAACACCAATTTTATATATATATATTCCCATGCCTTATCCATACCCTTAACCCTAAGCCTATCATTATAACCCGAATAAAAGCCCTCTTTAGATGTTTTTACTTGGTGCTCACGCCACGTCGGTGAAGTTTTGTTTCTTGTACAAGCTTATGGTAATAATCTAATCATGACTGAGCAATGAGTGTGATATATCTTGTTGCTCCACTAAAAATGAGTGATTGAGTGAATTATATTTCGTTCCTTTTTCGTGAGGTGTTTTGAAATGTTAATCATGCAAGAAAATCATTGGATATTGTCAAACATCTTGATATTTCACCTTTATTAAGCATAATTGATGAATCTTCTCTCGTATTTATACTTGGTTGATTTGCATCACATTTTTCATAATCGCGATCTTGTACCAGTGGATGTTTTTCCTAGATTTGCTTGAGGGCAAGCAAAGTTTAAGTGTGGGGGAATTTGATAACGCTCAGATTGTGCATGTTTTTAGTAGCGTTATGTGTGCTTTTATATATGTTATTTGGTTATATTTGCATAATTATAGTGCTTAAACGCATCGAAAGATGTTTGCCTAGTATTTATAACCAAGTGCAGGGAAACGGAAGGAAAGTAAAGAAATGTTCAGCAAATGAAAGATTCCCGTTTCAGTGAACCTAAATCAGTATCTCAAGGACCTTTGAAGACCATAGTGATTGAAGAACCAAGTTCTACAAGATAAAGAAAAGAAAATATCAAGTTTCCGCAACTCAGGAAATCCAACCGGATCGGTTACAGGTGCAACCGGATCGGTTACAGGTGTAACCGGATCGGTTGGAATATGACCAGAAACGAGATTATGACCATCACCAACCGTTCGGTCGCCACCCGCAACCGAAACGGTTGGCCGTTTTTGTAGAAGACCAACCGGATCGGTTTGACATATTACCGATCCGGTTGGAGAAGCTGCAGCTGCCAAATCTTCATCACTAAGCTTCCCCTTTGCATCCAAACGATTCTAGGTCCTTCTCTTGGTGTATTCTAGTCCCTTTCTTACTCCTTGGAGGCCAAGTTCAGCAATTAATACCCTAGGCTTTGGAACTAGTATAAATAGAGGCTATTTGTGAGCATATGAGACACACAACTCAAATACAAATCTCTCTACTCATCAAACAAAGCTTTAAGCTCTCAAATTCGTCCTTAGAAGTCCAGGAAAGTTTGGAGTTCCAGAAATTCCACATTTGGAGGCCAAACCACCAAGAAGTCTACCCCAATACTTTCGGAATCATTACTTTACCATTTGTAATCTTATTCCAAGCATTGTAAGACTTTTAATCATGTTTTCTAATGTTCAAAGTTCTGAGTTTATGTTCATGTTTGGTATGAGTGGCTAGTTTCTTTATACACTTGCTTAAATGATGTTGATTATCATATGATTAGTTAGATTGTGTTAACATGTTTTAATTCAATTTCATGTTGATTCTAAGATCCAATTATGCTAAAGTTTCGTAGTGACATTTGTTAATCAAGTTTGGCTAATTTATAGTAATCGTTGGGGTCGAAAGAACTTATTGTTATTCAACTAGTCATAACATTTGTGTCTATGGATGATTCTTTTACCCATTATTCGATTATACAAAGGAACTAAGGTGTGGTTGTAATAGAAACGCTTTTTGATTATCAAATTGGATTGGTTGGAAACATCTAAAAGGTCATAAGATTAGTTGTTGAGAATCAATTGTAGCCTTTTGTCTATGATCGGTTACCTTTTGTATTGACCATTTCTTAAGCAATTTGATAAACAAGTGGATGTTTTTGTGTTTAAGTTTATGTATGTAGACTTATGAAACTTGAATTGATCTTGAATTGATTGGTTAAACTTTATGCTTGTTTTAATGAACTAAAATCTTGACGAAGGTTTAACTTGTAAGAACAATAGATTAGTCCACCAACTAATTATCATAATCAAAATGTTTTAAAAGGTTAACACAATCACATAATCTATGATATGAAACTAGTTTGAGCAGGACGCAAGTGTTCGTTTTTAATCATCTGAATTTCATTTATATTTATTTGCTTTGTTATATGTTTTGGATAGAATTTCATTTGATTTCAAACATTGTGCTTAGATTCACTCAAATCCCTGCGAATCCAAAATGATCGATGCAAATGTACCTTTCATAATTGGCTATACGGACGAGTATACTTGCTCGTATGTGTTATTGGTAATATTGGTAATTCTCCTTTTATAAATTTAAAACTTGTACACAACCAAAGACAACATATGTGCACAACCTTTTCAAATATCTATGCACATATTGAGGGGGAGCAACTATTTTGAAAACCACATTTTTATATAACTACTCTTAGATGTAAGCCAACCCCTAAAAGATGAAAATAATTTCTATTACAAAATGATGCTTGATGCAAATGTTGAGGGGGAGCTCTATTTCTAAAAATATCAAAAACAATTCAGATACAAAATACTTTGATAATATATCACAAGTATCTGGATTAATTTTCAAATGGTTTTTAATTGGTTCCAATGGCAGATGAACAATACCAAATAGACCAACCAAATTTACCTAATGTATGGTGATATAAGGAAGATAAGGTTAGGTATTTGTTCCCATGATCCACCAGAACCAGAGGGATCTACCCAGGGACAATCCACTAGATAGTGTAGAAGTCCTTAGGTTTGATGAAAAAAAAGGAGAAAAGTGAGAAATGGGAAGATGACTGGAGACTGAAGAACCGAATAAACCCAACAAGGTTTTAGTTATGAAGTCTCTAAGCACTTCTAAGGGTTGAAGAATGAAAAGAATTGAATGTGAAAAAGGGTGAAAAGAAATAGCCCTCCATTTATTCAACCTTAGGGTAAAACCGGTTCAATATATATACTCGGGTTGTTACTAAGGTAACACCGGTATTGAAGACAAGACGTCATGGACCCAAAGGCGACCGCACTAAACTTCCCAAGCTACTCAAGTTCCTCTTAAAATGGCTTGTTTCATTCTCACGGGGAACCTACATAATCTATCGACTCTTTCTTAGAGATTGTTGATATTGAAGAAGGAGACCCTCTCCCTAGTCTCCGGCATAGGAACCAAATGTTCACTATTGAGTCTAGAGCCACGAGATCATCTATAAATCTCATTAGGACACTTTCAATGAAGACTCTTTGTTTCACATAATGTGGAAAGAGAGATTATATCTTATGAGTCCTACGCATTATCCTTGTGGTATTGCCAGAACATCTGAGTGATATGCAAACATATTCAAAATGAAGATGGAAAGCCTTCTAGAGCCAACATCAAACAAGCTCCTGGTAGGTGGCATGTGAGATCTATTCAATAGATCAACCATGTGACAACTGAACAGAAACAATGGGGCGATTCAAGTTTTTGAATCAATCCTGGTTCAGGTTATGGATTGACGGATACCTTTGAAAAACCGGTCGTTGTGCTTAAAAACTCTTTTCCTTAGCACATCGACCGTGTACAAATATTTCAAAATAAAAGGTGTTTATGATTGATAATTGATTTTCATTAAAACCTTTGCTGTATTGCAAAAATTTCCATTGAAGGTACACGATTTTTTTCAAATCTCTTTTCATCAATCGAATCTCAATTGCTGGTTCACTCACTCCGTGTTGTCTTTGAGACGTTCCGTTTGAGAACAAATTTAGAGTACGAAACCCTCACAAGGAAATTCTTCAAATTTATCGACACAGAAGTACTTGTACCGATCAACTGGGAACCAGGTCGGTACTAATTCAATGAAAGTGATCAAAGACACTTTCATACGCTATTGATAACTTTTATGCGGTACACCCCCGACGTTTGCGCTGATCGAATGAAGCGGTCAATCCATAACCGCGATGCTCACACAACACATTCATATCTAAAGAAATCATGATTAGTGCATCAATGACTCGGATATTTTCACTCCATGCTTCGCCACGGCCGCCAATATCATGAATTAACGAAAGCTTCCGCTACTCTGATGAAAAGAAATCATGATACATAATATGAGCATGTCGGTCCAAAAGTCACAACATCACATAATACCAACACCACAAAGGATGAGTCAAAGATTTATGTTTCCGATGATCTCAAAGTCGCTCAAAACTCAGTATCACTTGATCGTTAAAGACCTCCATCCATTATCCAAATATGAAAAATGAAGAATCAAAGAACGAGCTACGAACAAAGAACATGAACAAGAATCCAAGAAAAATCTCAATGTAATATTTGTTTGTATTCTATGTAATTTGAGGTGACCCTCCTAGTGGGAGATTGTTAGGATTTAGTAAATCCGTGTATTAAAGTGTTGGTCACCTCAAGTATTTGTAATCGCGAAAGCTCGTAGCCGTAGTTATTTAATGTTAAGAAGTATTTAGTTAAGTAATACCGAGGAAGGACGGTCTTTACCCATCAGACCTGATCCAACCGCTAGGTGGCGATTTGTGTTAAGACTATAAATACTCTCTACCTCTCAAGGTAGAGAGTTGGAGCTCAAAATAAGATTTTTCTTTCTCTCACTAAAGTTCCCAAACCTCTAACTCTTTCTCTCTCTAGAAAATCATCTTGTACGCCTCTTGTGTTAATGGTTTGATGTGTATGTGAAATCCAATATGTTACACAGATAATTATTATGTTAATCGGCGTGCCCTTTGGACCAACCTTGTATGCCGTGCTGGTTTTATGCGTAGTAGGCCGTGGGTCTTGTTAGGTGATTTTAACGCGGCTCTTAAATTGGAAGATCATTCATGTGGTAGTTATACTCCGACATTGCTACGGAATTTAAAGATTGTGTTCAGAGAATGGAGGTTGAGGATATTAATAGTACCGGTCTTCACTTTACTTGGAATCAGAAACCAAAAGGCTCATTTGGTACATTGAAGAAAATTGATAGGGTGATGGGTAATCTTAAGTTTTCTGACTCATTTCCAGGTTCTTTTGCTATCTTTCAACCTTATCGTATTTCAGATCATTCTCCGTGTATTCTTCGTATACCTTAGGTAACTAAGCTTAAGCCTAAACCTTTCAAGTTCTCTAACTTCCAGGTCCATAAAGAAGGGTTTCTTGGTACGGTTACTGCAGGATGGAGTATTAATGTCCATGGATGTGCTATGTATCGTGTGGTGAAATGTTTGAAGGGGCTAAAATCACGTTTTCGTAAGCTTTTACCAAGGTAATTCTATGAGTGGGTGGTTAGGATTCGTAAGGAATTAGACGAGGTCCAAAAGGCCATTGATAAGGATCAATCTAATTTAGACATTCGGGATGAGCATGCTCACTATCTTCTTGTATATAAGGAGGCTACATTAGATGAAGAACGGTTTTTAAAGCAGAAATCTAAAGTTTAGTGGCTTCATGTAGGTGATTCTAATACGACTTATTTTCACAATATTGTTAAAAGCAAATGTGCCCGTAATCTAATTGAATAGAGATGCAAACAATGTCTTGTAATGAGGGTAATCAGGTTGCAGGTGCCTTTGTTGCTCACTATGAACATTTTCTTGGTATTAAAGGAAATTGTAGTTCTTTTGATGACTATGATATATTCTCTAATGTTCTTCCACACCACTTAGCTGATTCGATGGTTTGTCATGTTATAGATGTTGAGATTAAGGAAGCTCTATTTTCTATGGGGGATGATAAAGCCCCGAGACCCGATGGCTGCACGGCTGCTTTCTTTAAGAAAGCATGGGATATTGCGGGTGCTGAGGTTATGTCTGTTGTCCGAGATTTCTTCATTAATGGTAAGCTTCTTAGGGAGATTAATCATACCATTATATCCTTGATTCCTAAAGTGTCTACCCCGTCTAAGATTAATGATTATAGGCCTATTTCTTGCTGTAATGTCCCTAAATGCATTAGCAAAATTCTTGCTAATCGTATTAAAGAGGGCCTTAGTCACTTGGTTAGTATTAATCAATCGCATTTGTTCCTCGTCAGCCGATCTGATAATATATTACTCACCCAAGAGCTTATGCGGAATTATCATAGAGGGAAAGGTCCACCTAGATGTGCGTTTAAAGTCGATATTCAGAAGGCATATGATACGGTTGATTGGTCCTTTCTTAAGGCTATTCTGATTGGTTTTGGTTTTCATTCCAAAATGGTTGACTGGATCATGGTGTGTATCTCATCTACATCGTATTCTATATGTGTTAATGGGGATCTTCATGGCTGGTTTAAAGGTAAGTGGGGTCTTAGGCATGGTGACCCATTATCTCCCTACCTGTTTACGTTGGTTATGGAAGTATTAACACTTTTATTGCAGAAAAAGGTTTCTAATGCAGTGGATTTTTAGTTTCATCATTTTGTGTGAACAAATGAGAATTATTAACCTTTGTTTTTCGATGACTCTTCTTCGCTAGAGGCCATCAAGATTCTGTTAATGTCATTATGCAGGCTTTGGAGGATTTCAAGAACTTTTCGGTTCTTGTCCCAAGTATCCCTAAAAGTACTTTCTTTGTAATGTTCCTAACGCTATTAAAGTGCTATTATCCATCTATGCCATTTGCGAAGGTTCTCTCCTTCGTATCTTGGGGTCCCCTTATATCATCAAGACTCTTTATAGGGATTGTAAGGTTCTTGTTGAAAAGTTAGGTCGTGTGAATGATTATGAATAACTTCTTATCTCTTCGGGTAGGCTTCGTAAGTGAGGTCTGTATTATCTTCCATGCATTTATACTGGTCTTCTGTCTTTATTCTTCCTACTCGTATTATTCATGAGTTAGAGCAGCTTATGAGGGGTTTCCTTTGGTGCCAAGGAGAAATGAAAAAGGGAAAGGCCAAAGTTTCTTGGGAATCTGTTTGTAAGCCTAAGAAAGAAGGTGGTCTAGGTATTCGTCGATTAGATAACTTTAACATTGCTCTCATGACTACACACATTTGGAGTATCTTGAAACATAAAGAGTCGTTATGGGTTCAATGGATCCATTCCTATAAAATTCGTGGGAGAAGCTTTTGGGATGTCCCTTGTTTGGGTGATGTTAGCTGGGGATGGCGCAAGATTCTTGCAATTAGACCCAAGGTTCGTCCTTTCATATGGCATAAGATAAATAATGAGAAGGACATCGGTTTGGTTTGATATGTGGTGTGAGTTAAGCCCAATTCGTGATTCGCTTACTGCTAGAGATATTGCTTGGGCAGGGTTTAACTTATCTAACACGGTTTGTGATGTTATTGTTAATGGTGTTTGGCAATGGTCGTTGGACTGGTTATCTAGATTTCCATTGTTAGCTGCACTCCCGGTTCCTAATCTTAACGATACTGATGATGGATTATTATGGCGCAATATGGATAGTAACTTTAGTTGTTTCTCAGTTTCGGGTGCATGGGAATCACTGCGTCTAAGGGCTGATTTGGTTGAATGGTGTAATATTCCTTGGTTCTCTCATTGTATCCCGAGGCATGCAATACATTTGTGGCTTGTTATTAAGCAGAAGTTGAAGAAGCAGGATAGGATGCGACAATGAGATGTTGGTCCTAACGTTGACTTGGACTCGCTTAGATGCCCGCTTTGTGAATTGGTTCTGGATTCTCATTCTCACTTATTTTTTGAGTGCCGCTATTAGGTTTGGTTTCGGTCCGTTTTATCTGGAATGGATGCGGTCCCACCGTCGTTGGAGAGTGCTCTTACATTCCTTATTCCTATATCAAAAGGGCGGTCAGTTAGGAGCATCGTTTGTCGGTTACTGCTCGCTGCTACTACATACTTTGTTTGGATGGAGCGTAATGTTGGTATGATCAAGCATAAGAAGTCAACTATTGCTGACGTGGTTAGCACTATTGTATCCACTATTCGGTTGAAGCTGGTTACCTTCAAGTTCAAGAAGATAACCTCGCAGGCTCGTTTGATCCTTGATAAATGGAAGATTCCAAGTATTTGTATTTCGCACGGAGGGAGTGCCAGGTAAGGGTTGTACTCTTTTTCCCTTCTCCAAAGTTTTTCCCTTTGGTTTTTCTTTGAAAGGGTTTTTATGGCGGCTGACTTCCTGGGTCGACTTGCTCCCTTCGTCGATTGGCTGGATGCGGGATGCTCGCTTGTTACAAGTTTTCCTACTTGTTTATCCCTAGTTAGATGATGTAATATAGCTAGGGTCTTTGTGTTTATGGCATGTCATAAACACTAGTTTATCAAGCTTATCGCTTGAGGTTAATGTGGTACTTCTGCCACATTCTATTTGTACTTAACATTATTTTTTGGTTATATATTTCCCGGGGTAAAACCCTTTACCCAAAAAAACTCTTAATTGATAGGACTCAAGCAAGAGAACCTAAACAAGATAGGGATCTAACTAGCTACTCTATTCCCGGGCCGCCAAAACTTGATAAAGCAGAAGTGCCGGTCGAGAAAACCTCCTTTCTACGAGCAAGTTTTTCAACCCTCTAGCAAAGGAACCTAATCGTTGTAGTGTAGTATGGGTTAAACCTCGGGGTTGATATCGTCTCTAGGGGAATAGGAATGCTAGTAAAAATATATGACAGAAGGGGTTGAGGAAGATTCTTTTTTTATCTTTTTATGGTTTTTTAGAAAGCTAAGGTAAAATCTCGAGGCAACTGGTTGGGGGGTGCTACTTCTACCGATTACTCTACTTCTACTAATTTATCTAATTATCTAATTACTACGGATAGCTATGTTTAATTGAGGAGTGCTCGTATGATGATTAAAGATGTGTTCACTTAGATACTCTTACTCCCTAGTTATCTTTTATTGGTTGGTTGAGTTGTCACGTCCTTTATCTTAACGTGTTGTATTCCTAAAAGTCATAGGGTGTGTGTATCCCCTAGTTCTATGAGGTTATCTCTCGTATATGATTCACGGGGTCGACAAACCTAAGCTATTCCATCCGTACACCATATCATCATTAAGCATACTCAAGTATTAAATACAACCATAGCCTAGATGCACTTCTAAGCCAATTTCAATTAAGACAAGAAACAACCTACAACAATCAATAACTAGGTTTCATAGATCTAAGAAAACACACAAGTAATTTAGCTAGACATGTTAGACAAGCAAGCATACACACAATCAATCGAACATGGGGTAGACATAATGATAAACTGGATTAACAAACTTATCTTGATGTGTAAAATAGGGTATGGGACCCTAGAATACTGTCCAAGTCAGACTACAACTGAGTTAGAGTTTGCTCTCCAAAATTCTACCTCTTAAAATACAAAAAATTCGAATTCTATATATAGATTTACATTGCGACGACGTCGCCAGACGCCACCGCCGTCATTAGAGCCACCGGGCCAAGTCGATGGGACGGCGCCACTGGAGTTGTGACGCCGTCGGTATTTAGTTGAGATGTCGCTTGAATTCTAGATCCGGGCCGTCCGAGTGAAAACTTTGAGCCTCCATATTTAAAGCGTGACCGTTAGGCTTTATGAATATGAATTTCAATGAGCCGTCGTGCATGTTTTGATCAAGTCTTCATAGGGGGCCGTGTTCCTTTGGATGGAACGCCAGTTCTTCGACGCCTTGAGTGGTTTTGATCTTGACTTTGCCATTTCTTCATGTTTTGCTCCTTTTTGGCCAAATGTGCTTCATTCCAAAGATTTTGCTTCCAAAAGACCTAAAAAGTGAAAAGAAATGAAATTAAGCAGTAACGGATATAAAATGTGTCGAAATAGGGCTTAAATGACCCCTTAAAAGCGTACGTTTTAAATCCTTATCATCTACACTTGGAATGTAACAACTGGCAATTAGAGAGCCCTTTTAGGTAACCGCATTACGCTAGCTAGACCGAGTAGTTTTTCTTTTGGAGCTATTCCAGTTAGTCGTGACTTGTCTTGGTATAGTTTATTAGCTTTTATGATTTATTTTAGTATCGAATGAGTTATGGTATGAATTATAGCCCGTAATGATAGGCACTACTTGATGTCGGCACAATAAAATCCTATAACGAGAGAAAACGTAACTTTTAACCTCGTAACACGAGACATGACGTTTTGATAATCAAAATTTGTGAAAAAACGTAAATAAAAGCAATAAAGTTATAAATAAAAGTCATCGGACACTAATAGCGAAATATAGAGAGAAAGGTAAATTGGGGAAGTTTACGAAAAACACCTGATTCTTTTCCTTTACCCCATAATAATTATTTTTTTAGTCATTTATTCCCCATATAAATACCCCCTCTTCTACACATACACACACACACACACACATACCTACCTTTCTCTCTCACTAGAAACCCTAGTTTTCTCTCACTACCACTTTCTCTCAAAACCCTTTTTCACCGATTTTGCCACCGTCACGTCATCCATCACCACCACCATCATCCAGACGTATTAACCCCAAACTTTTGATCGTCCAAAACACGTATAAACGCGACGGGTGTACTTGTTTTTGTGATATGAGTGTAGATCGGGAACATGTAAGGTAAAAGGAGAAACATATGTTCTCGTTTGAGTCATTTGTGACCACGTTTGAGACAATATGTCTTGTATCCATGGGTTTCATGGTTGGGTTTGATGAAAACGGACTTGAAACAATGTTTAAAACGAATAAAACATGAAAACAAGTGTGTTGGTATAGTGTGTTGTGTCGTGTCCATGTGTTCTTGCATTTTTATTATTTTTGTGAGGTTTTGATTGTAGTTAGATGAAGTATTTGGAGGTTTGATGGTGTTTCGATGATTGTTTGGATGCGTTTGGGAAAGGAACGAACCATTAGGGTTGTGTGGTTAGGCGTTGTGAGCATGAAACGAGCCACTAGGGCCCATGATAGCGTGGGTTCGGGGTCGAGAAAACATCCTTTTCTATGAGCAAGATTTTCAACCCTCTAGGCAGTGAACCAAATCGTTGCAGTGTAGTATGGGGTAAGCCTCGGGGATTGATATCGTTCTCTACGGGAATAGGAATGCTAGAAAGAGATTTATGATGAGAAGGTGGGGTTGAGGATGATTCTTTTTATTCTTTTTATGTTTTTAGAAAGCAAAAGTAAATATCTCAGGGTATATGATTGGGGGTGGTACTTCTACCGATTTCACTACTTCTACTAATTATCTAACTATCTAATTATCTAATTACTACATATAGTTTATGCTAATTAAGGTGTGCTCGTATGTTGATTAAAGATGTGTTCACTTAGATACTATTACTCCCTAGTTATCTTTATTGGCTCTGCCTGTCACTTCCTTTATCTTAATGTATTCCTATTATTCGTAGGGGGTGCGTATTATCTTGTTCTATGAATCGTATCTCTCCTATAGAATACACGGGATCGGAAAGTATAACACTATCTTCCCCGAATACCCTATCGTCATAAAGCAAAACTCACACAATAAACACAACAATAGCCTAGTTGCACTCCTATGGCTTTTATCAATTAAGACAAGAGACAACCTAACAAAAATCAATAACTGGGTTTCATATATCTAAGCAAACACGCAAGTATTTTAGCTAGACATGTTAAACAAGCAAGCTGATGAGTGTGTAAATACTCATCATTTTTAGTCAAATCTGAACTGCAAAACGGTTAAAAATGCTCAGAAATGCATCAAAATACTGAAAATATTCCAAAATTGCATTTTATATGTTTCAGATGCAAAATGTTTAAAATCAGATGAAAAATGAGCTAAGTTTGCATAATTGGCGCTTTCGTCCCCAAGTTTCTAAAATTGTCAAAAATAGTCCCTGAGTCAAAATTTCAAAAGAAAAATCACCAAAGGTCCTTTTAAAATCAAAAGTTGTCAAATTTAGTCCTTTGGTGAAAAATATCAAAAGTTTGAGAAAATTACAAGAATGGTCCTTTAAGTTTCAAAATTGGCGAATTAGTCCACGGAAAATGTGAAAATGGCAAGTTTGGTCCTTGTACTTTGTGAGATTGTCAATTTTGGTCCCTTGAAACCTCTTTGATGAATTGGACCAAGGTCCTTGCAATTTCAGAAATGACAACATTGGTCCCTATGATTATTTAACCCATTAAACCCATTTTGGACCCTTTCAACTCGGACCTCACAAAATTGCATTTTGGACCCTTTTAATAACACGCCGATCCAACCAAGTGGTTTGACTACACCTTGGCGCCAAAAACACCTTCTCCCCACTAGCCCGCAATCAACTCGCTACACAACCAAACCTCACCTTATCTCTTCCCTCCCCTCCAAACACTACATCCAAGAAGCTTGATTACTCCTCTCCTCATCACACTCAACACCCACCACCTGTAATAAACCTTTCCGCCAAAATTGACATTTTGGCCAAAGTCACAAAGTCACCCAATGGCTGAATTAGGTGGGATTATCTCAAGAGAGAGAGCTTGGCTATGTTAAAAGGAAGAGAAGAAGAAGGCCATGTAGTAGTTAGTTTTAAAATTTTCCCAATGTCGTTTTTTAAAGTTATGTTTTAATTTAAAAGCAAATGTTGTAATTTTAGTTTTATTGTATCATAACTAAGCTGAGACTTCATTGTAATGTGTTTTTGCAAATCAATTCAACTTTTTATATAAATTTCAAGTTTCTAGTTGACGTTGAAAGTTTAGTTTCCTAGTCTTGTATACAAGCTTTTGTTAGCTTATTTTTAAACTCAAACAGGTGTATGTGAGTTTATTACAACCTTTGATAAGCTTTCATTTAAGTTTTTAGCAAATTTGGACTTTGGTCAAAGAAAGTCAAACAAGGTCATATTGGTAATGGAGATGGATAATGGGTTGGTGCAGTGGTGTTTTTGGGCTAGATTAGACTAGGTTAGAGTAATCTTGGGTTTGGTTCTATCCCTGCAACCGGACACATGCGAATCTGTCTCACTTTTAATTTTCAAGCCAAATTTGCATTTTATGCTTGTAAGTGTGTCTGTGGTCACAACTTGCTTTTATATGTTTAATTAGCTATAATTAGGTAATTTAAACTTATTTTGATCAGTGAAAGTAGTTAGTTAAGTATCCAATTTAGTTTTGAGTTCATTTCGCTTTTAAAAGGGTGTTTGGAATCAATGCTTGATCTGCTTTCAAGTCTTGTTCGGTGTTTAACTTCTGTGAGTTTATGTTTGTTAAGCTTGTTCATACTCAGTTAAGTCAATACTTGTGCTCCAAAGTTCATTAGTCAACATATTCATCAATTCCATCTCACTGTTTCACTGTTGTGATCTTAAGAATCAAACCACTTATTTTGTGTTCAAATTCAAATAACATTGCTTGCTTTATGTTCATTACACCTTAACAGTTCATAATCGGCCATAAATCATGATCAAAATCCACAAAAGTCAACCTTTCATGTTTTTATCAAAAGTCAAATGGTGCAAATCTCAGTTTGGGCCAAAAGGATGAATTTTCACAGGCTCATTTCTGAGCCATTTTCAATAAAACTTGTGGTTTCAAAAGTCAACCTGGTCTATTTTCTTATCCTTATTTTAGCTTAATTTTGTGAATTTTTCTTGAGCTTCAAACTAGCTTATCAAATTGCCACTAAATCCCTCTCGCAGGCATCACTTAACCCGTGGATTATGCAGTGTTTGTAGCACTTGCACAGAGCTTGTTAGAGCTCACCTAGGTCTCAACTTGGGGTTTTACATAGCCACCTAGGTCTATTTTAAGATCCAGCTTTTAGTTTCTAGTTTCCGCTTATTCTAGTGCTTATTTCCCTCTAAAGTACCCCTCAAACTGCTTTTTCGCCATAAGCTCATGCCATCAATCTGATCTAGATTGCTTATCAGAGAGATTAGCTTGTTAAAACTTGTTCCATTTTAGTTCTTTTAGCTTATTATAGCTTCCTTTTCAGTTTGGTGGCTTTTGGATTCCAATTGCTTATTTCATGTGCTTATTTATAAGCATGTTGAACATCTGTTTCATTTTCTTCCTAGCAACCCCATGTTTTTCCATTTTTCATAGCTTCCCTATTATTTTAGAGTTTTCCTGAAATTTTCAGATTTTTCTAAGTTGTTTTGCTATTTTTCTTAATTTAAATTAGTTTTTAAGCATTTTTAATTAGCTTTAAATACAAAAAATTAAGAAAAGGTTCAAAAAAAATATTTTTTCATTTTTCTTAAGTTAAGATAAATATAAAAGCCAAAAAGTATTTTTCCATATTTTCTTAGTTAAAATTGTAATTTTAAATAATTTAAGTAGTTTTTAATAGTTTAAAATTCCTAGAAAATAGAAAAATAATCGAAAAATAAAAATAGTTTTGAAAATTCTATTTTGATATTTTAGACTTTTCCATTTCATAATTTTATTTTTCTAGCTATATTTCCTAATTTCTTAGGTATTTTACTTGGTCAATTTAATTTTAGTTTAAAATAGTTTTAACCACACAAATATATTCTTTATATTTAGTTTTACTAAAAAAGTAATTTTTATTTAATACAATAAAACTTAGTTAATAGTTTTAATTAATAATTAATTTAATAGTTATAAAATAATTTTATTTTCTAAAACTTTTCTTTTATCATTAGGATTGTAAAAATATCATTTTCATATTTTTAGGGTTAATATTGATTTAGTTTCACTTTTTCATTTCAGAACAGATTTTAATTTCGTTTTATAAAAACATAAAACAAAAACATTATTGTAAAAATAGTGATAGCGTTTATTTAATAGTTTTTATCTTTTTAACTTTTTTTAATTTGCATTTAAGCCGTTTTAATTTGTTGGCTTTTCTGTAGTTATAATTAATTCAAATCTCCTTTTCCGTTCAAATCTCCCGATCACTATACGTTTGATAATCCATTGCATAGCTCGTTGGGACATAACGACCCGGGGAAACACTATACTGATCTCATTTCATTGCATTTGTGTCGAACTGTTTTAAGTCTGTTACGGCTGGTCATTCACAAAGCCGATTTGGCCATAGACTTGACGGTTTGCCTTGGCAGATCAATTTTGGCATTCACGCCGGAGTCGGTGCTAATTATCTACGCTAGCAGATTAGTGATTTGGATATTCACTCTTTGTTCATACCATCCATCAGATATGTTTATGTTTTCTTATCCAAAAAATCCAAAAATACTCTTCTCATTCTTCTTATTCATTGATTCTATTTCTCTTACCCTCTTTTGCCGTTTAATTCTATTCTTCGTATCCTCTCAACCATTTGATTCTCTTCTTAATCCTCTATATGTTTAATTCTTATGTCGATATTCGTCAACTTCATCACGAAATGTGTGTGGCGGTGTGAGAGAGCCTAGTTCAAGCGAATTTGCAATTCGTGAATTATCCATCAAAAATTCTTTTCAAAGTTATTTCGACCACCCGCCACAACCAGAAATACGTTATAATGTTGACAAACCCGTTCAAATGTCGAAGCTACCTCAAGCACCCACTGAGGATTACGAGGACACTTTCTTTGAAAATAGAGTCCGTAATCTAATTGAACTAATTCTGCCGATGAAAAAAGGTCGAGAGTCAGAATTGATTACGATGAACCCGTTCAAACACCGATGACTAGCAAGAATGACTTGCCTAATTTTCACGTTTCTCAAGAACCGTAACCGAGACCATAACGAAGTGGTGGAAATTAAGCTCTCGAGCACACCACTTGTCCCACCTCCTGATTTTCCAATGTTCTTCGAGACTTGATAGTCATTCGGATCACCATGTTGGTTTTGTTGATTCTTTGAATAAACCGATTCCTCTTCATAACTCTCAAATGCAATCGTTATTCCTTGTGTCGGTTGTGGTGAGCCTCTTTATGGTTCACCCGTCGTTGGTGTACGCTGTGTACAATGTGGTAATGATATTCATAACGGGAGTTGTTTGTTTTGTGGTTCGAGGAATTCATTTGATTATGATCCTAACTCATTTAACGACCTCTAATTTTTCCAATTACCCACCAGTCCGACTTATCATATAACCAACATACCTGCTATGAATTTTGTGGAGGTCCTCACCTAGAATTTGATTGTCAATCGGGAAACACGTTTGTCTATGAACAGTTTTTCGGTGATGCTCAGAACTTTGGTTATGACCAAAATCCATATGATTCACCTGTCCAGACTCAACAGTTTTACTGTTATGAGTACTGTGGAGGTCCCCATTTCAGCTCTGATTGTCAAATAGGGAACCCAATTCCTTGTTACAATCATGACTCTTACATATTTGAAAATTTCCAACCTCCACAAAGACTATACGGTTCAAAATCCACCAGCCGTTATCTCAAGAAATCTCCCATGATTTTGAAACCGCAATAAAAACACTTGAGGATATGATGAGTAACTTTAAGAATCAAGTGAGTGGTGAAAAGACCATAGGAGAATTGTTAGCCGAAGAGCGTGAGGCCAATCGGGGAAGAACTATTAGCCCTAGAGCATGCAGCGCTCCCAATTTCTTAAGGCGCTCTATATGATGATGACGAGGAGGGTTTTATCCTTTTAGAAATAATATTTCTCAACCTCCTCGTCATTGATATCCCAGTTGAGATTCCATCTCAAACAACTGCTATCACACCCGATATTCCCACTCACTCTTCAACATGGGGACGAGCATCTTGACACTGTTCTCGGGAATCGGACGACTTCATAAAGTCTAGTGTTGAGAACCTTGTCCCAATCCTGAGAGAGTCACAGGGAACTTCTGAGCATATGTGTGATTCTCTTTCCCTCGAGTGTTCAAATGATCATTTGGAAACTTTCTCCGATTTTAGCGATGATTGTGCTTCCCATGGAGACATTGAGTACGTTGAGGCATCACTCCCACCGATCCCCTTCTTGAGGAGTTCTCGGTGAACTCACTCACATCAATCCACTCTTTGATTTCAAGCCATCTAGGAGAAACTGAAAGTCTCCTTGATAATGATCGATCACTCACTTCTTATCCCAACAATCCAATTGAGAATGTTGATCACTTTGTTCCCGAAACATTCAAAGCTACTTTCACCAATCCACTATTTGAATTCAACTGAATTCTTCAATTTCTGAGAATCCACTTTGATACTGATTGAGGATAGTGATGAGCCCACAATGGAACAAGAGTTCACTATTTCACATCATGTGAATGATTCTCTTCATGAGGAGTTCGCCGTGAACTCTCTCATATCATATCTCGCTGGAGTATGATTGCTTGGATGGCAAAATCATGATCGGGGGGAGAGAATCTCAATTTGCATAGTTATGACAAATCTTCCCACCCTCCCAACCGAGATGCCTTCCAACCCAAAGAGCTCAACCTACAAAATCCAAATAAGTGCAACTGCACTTAATCCCGAGGAAGAAGATCTAGTTATGATTGTTATCATGATCTTCCTTCTTTTCTTCGCCTACTCGGTGACTTCCTCTCTTCTTTACTCCTTCTGAGGGACACTATCTTTGACCCGGCATTTTCATTTATCATTTTTGAGCCGGTTCTATGTATATCTCATCGGTGTGGAACTTTCACGGACTTCAATGTTTATCCAAACATCTTGAATGAAAGTCCGATGGAGATTGTTTCTTCCACTTTCCCATGAACCAATGAATTCGGTCGAGTCAAGCTAGCGACTTCTAATCAAAAACAAGATGATATGGGTTTTCACCCATATTTCCGACTTCTTTCTATTTTCTACCACCCTAGTGTGGGGTCCCACATGTTGTGTATGCAGTTTAAAAAAAAAAAAAAAAAAAAAAATCTTCTTTTCTAAATAATGGCCGTAGTATTTCCCTTTACGTTTTTTTCGGCATAACCGCCGGTACTTTGAATATTGAGGGCAATATTCATTTCTAAGTGTGGGAGGGAATTCTCACCAATTTATCATATAAATCGCCCACCCCCGCTTTGGCCAAATTTTTTTTTTGGAGGTGTTACACTTTCTCATTCGGTTATCAATCCGCCTTGTCTAATAAACAAAAGGATTGGCTAATCCAGAGCAAACTTGGTAAAGATATCTCAAACCGCTGACGGCTTGCAATTTGCCCAAAATTGTATGGTATTCAGCCCACCATATCCTAAAAAGTGAAGAGTTGGCTAGCCCGCAAGGTTATGGCTTGTGGTAAAGGCAGTGGAAAACCATAATTGGTAATCAGCTCACCAAAGATAATATTGATAATTTATCTAAGAGTTGGCTAGTCCTGAAGGGTACGGCTTCGGTAAAGACAAATCAAACTGGTTGAAGTCGGTGGTTTGCTCAAAATCACATGGTTATCGGTGTACCATGGTTCTTACTTGAATTGAAACATTTGGCTACCTCAAGTAATGGCTTCGTAAAGAGATCAAAACCATTAAGTTTTTCTCAAAAGATTGTTAGGGACTAGCAATAGTGTGGGATTGATGAGTGTGTAAATACTCATCATTTTTAGTCAAATCTGAAGCGCAAAACGGTTAAAATGCTCGAAATGCATCAAAATCGAAAATATTCCAAAATTGCATTTTATATGTTTCAGATGCAAAATGTTTAAAATCAGATGAAAAATGAGCAATGTTTGCATAATTGGCGCTTTCAGCCCCCAAGTTTCTAAAATTGTCAAAAATAGTCCCCGAGTCAAAAATTTCAAAAGAAAAATCACCAAAGGTCCTTTTAAAATCAAAAGTTGTCAAATTTAGTCCTTTGGTGAAAAATGTCAAAAGTTTGAGAAAATTACAAGAATGGTCCTTCAAGTTTCAAAATTGGCAGAATTAGTCCCTGGAAAATGTGAAAATGGCAAGTTTGGTCCTTGTACTTTGTGAGATTGTCAATTTTGGTCCCTTGAAACCTCTTTGATGAATTGGCAGCCAAGGTCCTTGCAATTTCAGAAATGACAACATTGGTCCCTATGATTATTTAACCCATTAAACCCATTTTGGACCTTTCCACTGACCCCTCACAAAATTGCATTTGGACCCTTTTTAATAACACGCCTACCAACCAAGTGGTTTGACTACACCCTTGGCGCCAAAAACACCTTCTCCCCCACTAGGCCTGCAATCAACCTGCTACACACAACCAAACCTCACCTTATCTCTTCCCTTGTCCCCCCTCCAAACACTACATCCAAGAAGCTTTGATTACTCCTCTCCTCATCACACTCAACACCCACCAGCTGTCAAATAAACCTTTCCCGCCAAAATTGACATTTTGGCCAAAAGTCACAAAAGTCACCCAATGGCTCTGGAATTAGGTGGGATTATCTCAAGAGAGGAGAGAGAAGCAAGCTTGGCTATAAAAGAGAAGGAAGAGAGAAGAAAGAAGCAGTTTTCATGTAGTAGTTAGTTTTAAAAATTTTCCCAATGTCGTTTTTTTAAAGTTATGTTTTAATTTAAAAGCAAATGTTGTAATTTTAGTTTTATTGTATCATAACTAAGCTGAGACTTCATTGTAATGTGTTTTTGCAAATCAATTCAACTTTTTATATAAATTTCAAGTTTCCAGTTGACTGTTGAAAGTTTCAGTTTCCTAGTCTTGTATACAAGCTTTTGTTAGCTTATTTTTAAACTCAAACAGGTGTATGTGAGTTTATTACAACCTTTGATAAGCTTTCATTTAAGTTTTTAGCAAATTTGGACTTTGGTCAAAGAAAGTCAAACAAGGTCATATTGGTAATGGAGATGGATAATGGGTTGGTGCAAGGGTGTTTTTGGGCTAGATTAGACTAGGTTAGAGTAATCTTGGGTTTGGTTCTATCCTGCAACCAGCTGGACACATGTGAGTATCTGTCTCACTTTTAATTTTCAAGCCAAATTTGCATTTTATGCTTGTAAGTGTGTCTGTGGTCACAACTTGCTTTTATATGTTTAATTAGCTATAATTAGGTAATTTAAACTTATTTTGATCAGTGAAAGTAGTTAGTTAAGTATCCAATTTAGTTTTGAGTTCATTTCAGTTTTAAAAGGGGTGTTTGGAATCAATGCTTGATCTGTTTTCAAGTCTTGTTCAGTTTAACTTCGTGAGTTTATGTTTGTTAAGCTTGTTCATACTCGTTAAGTCAATACTTGTGCCCGCAGTTCATTAGTCAACATATTCATCAATTCCATCTCACAATGCTTCAATTGTTGTGATCTTGAGAATCAAACCACTTATTTTGTGTTCAAATTCAAATAACATTGCTTGATTTATGTTCATTACACCTTAACAGTTCATAATCAGTTCATAAATCATGATCAAAATCCACAAAAGTCAACCTTTCATGTTTTTATCAAAAGTCAAATGGTGCAAATCTCAGTTTTGGGCCAAAAAGGATGAATTTTCACAGCTCATTTCTGAGCCATTTTCAATAAAACTTGTGGTTTCAAAAAGTCAACCTGGTCTATTTTCTTATCCTTATTTTAGCTTAATTTTGTGAATTTTTCTTGAGCTTCAAACTAGCTTATCAAATTGCCACTAAATCAAGCAGGCAAGACCGTTAACCGCAGGGATTAAAGGTTTGTAGCACTTGCACAGAGCTTGTTAGAGCTCACCTAGGTCTCAACTTGGGGTTTTACATAGCCACCCAGGTCTATTTTAAGATCCAGCTTTTAGTTTCTAGTTTCCTGCTTATTCTAGTGCTTATTTCCCTGTCTAAAGTACCCCTCAAACTGTTTTTCTGCCATAAGCTCATGCCATCAATCTGATCTAGATTGCTTATCAGAGAGATTAGCTTGTTGAAACTTGTTCCATTTTAGTTCTTTTAGCTTATTATAGCTTCCTTTTCAGTTTGGTGGCTTTTGGATTCCAATTGCTTATTCATTGTGCTTATTTATAAGCATGTTGAACATCAGTTTCATTTTCTTCCTAGCAACCCCATGTTTTTCCATTTTTCATAGCTTCCTAATATTATTTTAGACTTTTCCTGCAATTTTCAGATTTTTCTAAGTTGTTTTGCTATTTTTCTTAATTTAAATTAGTTTTTAAGCATTTTTAATTAGCTTTAAATACCAAAAATTAAGAAAAGGTTCAAAAAAAATAATTTTTCATTTTTATTAAGTTAAGATAAATATAAAAAGCCAAAAAGTATTTTTCCATATTTTTCTTAGTTAAAATTGTATTTTTAAATAATTTAAGTAGTTTTAATAGTTTAAAATTCCTAGAAAATAGAAAAATAATCAGAAAAATAAAAAAATAGTTTTGAAAATTCTAGTTTGATATTTTAGACTTTTCCATTTCATAATTTTATTTTTCTAGCTTTATTTCCTAATTTCTTGTATTTTAGGTAATTATTTAATAGTTAAAAATAGTTTTTAATTAATAATAATTAATTTAATAGTTATAAAAATAATTTTATTTTTCTAAAACTTTTCTTTTATCATTAGGATTGTAAAAATATCATTTTCATATTTTTAGGGTTAATATTGATTTAGTTTCACTTTTTCATTTGTACGTCACGTAGATTTTAATTTCAATTTTATAAAAACATAAAAACAAAAACATCATTGTAAAAATAGTGATAGCGTTTATTTAATAGTTTTTAACTTTTTAACTTCCTTTAATTTGCATTTAAGCCGTTGTAATTTGTTGGCTTTTCTGTAGTTATAATTAATTCACAATCTCCTTTTCCGCTCAAATCTCCCATCACTATACGTTTGATAATCCATTGCATAGCTCGCTGGGACATAACGACCCGGGGAAACACTATACTCCCTTGATCTTCATTGCATTTGTGTCTCGAACTGCTTTAAGTCTGTTATTTGGTCATTCACAAGTGACCAGTTGTGCGACTAGACTGACGGTTTTGGCGCAGATCAAAATTTTAAGGCCACGGGCCGGAGTCGGTGCTAATTATCTTACGTCTAGCAGATTAGTGATTTGGATATTCACTCTTTGTTCATACCATCCATCTGTATATGTTTATGTTTTCTTATCCAAAAAATCCAAAAATACTCTTCTCATTCTTCTTATTCATTGATTCTATTTCTCTTACCCTCTTTTGCCGTTTAATTATATTCTTCGTATCCTCACAACCATTTGATTCTCTTCTTAATCCTCTATATGTTTAATTCTTATGTCGATATTCGTCAACTTCATCGCCGAAATGTGTGTGAGCTGTGGAGAGCCTAGTTCGCGAATTTTGCAATTGTGCGAATTATCCATCAAAAATTTTTTCAAAGTTATTTCGACCACCCGCCACAACCGAAATACGTTTCTAATGTTGACAAACCCGTTCAAATGTCGGAGCTACCTCAAGCACCCACTGAGGATTACGAGGACACTTTCTTTGAAAATAGAGTCCGTAATCTAATTGAACGAATTCAGCCGATGAAAAAGGTCGAGTCGTAATTGAATTGATGAACCCGTTCAAACACCGGTGACTAGCAAGAATGACTTGCCTAATCGTCACGTTTCTCAAGAACCGAACCGAGACCATAACGAAGTGGTGGAAATTGCTAGCTCTCAGAGCACACCACTTGTCCCACCTCCTGATTTTTCTGAATGTTCTTCGAGACTTGATAGTCATTCTGATCACCATGTTGGTTTTGTTGATTCTTTGAATAAACCGATTCCTTTTCATAACTCTCAAATGCAATCGCTTATTCCTTTGTCGTTGTGGTGAGCCTCTTTATGGTTCTTCACCCGTCGTTGTAATGTGTGTACAATGTGGTAATGATATTCATAACGGGAGTTGTTTGTTTTGTGGTTCGAGGAATTCATTTGATTATGATCCTTATCCGAACTCATTTAACGACCCCTCTAATTTTTCCAATTACCCACCACAGCCCGACTTATCATGTAACCAACATACCTGCTGTGAATTTTGTGGAGGTCCTCACCTAGAATTTGATTGTCAATCGGGAAACACGTTTGTCTATGAACGGTTTTCCGGTGATGCTCAGAACTTTGGTTATAACCAAAATCCATATGATTCACTGTCCGTCTGCACTCAACAGTTTCTGTTGTGAGTAATGGAGGTCCCCATTTCAGCTCTGATTGTCAAATAGGGAACCCAATTCCTTGTTACAATCATGACTCTTACATATTTGAAAATTTCCAACCTCCACAGCACTATACGGTTCAAAATCCACCTGAGCCGTTATCTCAAGAAATCTCCCAGGATTTTGAAACCGCAATAAAAACACTTGAGGATATGATGAGTAACTTTAAGAATCAAGTGAGTGGTGAAAAGACCATAGGAGAATTGTTAGCCGAAGAGCGTGAGGCCCGCCAATCGAGGGAAGAACTATTAGCCCTAGAGCATGCAGCTCTAAGGCGTTCCCAATTTCTTAAGGCCGCTCTATATGATGATGACGAGGAGGGTTTTTATCCTTTTAGAAATAATATTTCTCAACCTCCTCAGTCAATTGATATCCCAGCAGTTGAGATTCCATCTCAAACAACTGCTATCACACCCGATATTCCCACTCACTCTCTGAACATGGGGGACGAGCATCTTGACACTGTTCCCGAAAAGGAATCGGACGACTTCATAAAGTCTAGTGTTGAGAACCTTGTCCCAATCCCGAGAAAGTCACAGGGAACTTGAGCATATGTGTGATTCTCTTCCTCCTTGAGTGTTCAAATGATCATTTGGAAACTTTCTCCGATTTTAGCGATGATTGTGCTTCCCATGGAGACATTGAGTACGTTGAGGCATCACTCCCACGCCTCGATCCCCTTCGAGGAGTTCTCCGGTGAACTCACTCACATCAATCCACTCTTTGATTTCGAAGCCGATCTAGGAGAAACTGAAAGTCTCCTTGATAATGATCGATCACTCACTTCTTATCCCAACAATCCAATTGAGAATGTTGATCACTTTGTTCCCAAAACATTCAAAGCTACTTTCACCAATCCTCTATTTGAATTCAACTCAATTCACTTCTTCTGAGAATCCACTCTTTGATACTCAGATTGAGGATAGTGATGAGCCCACAATGGAACAAGAGTTCACTATTTCACATCATGTGAATGATTCTCTTCATGAGGAGTTCGCCGGTGAACTCTCTCATATCATATCTCCGCAGGAGTATGATTGCTTGGATGGCAAAAATCATGATCGTGGGGAGAGAATCTCAATTTGCATAGTTATGACAAATCTTCCCACCCTCCCAACCGAGATGCCTTCCAACCCAAAGAGCTCAACCAACAAAATCCAAATAAGTGCAACTGCACTTAATCCCGAGGAAGAAGATCTAGTTATGATTGTTATCATGATCTTCCTTCTTTTCTTCGCCTACTCGGTGACTTCCTCTCTTCTTTACTCCTTCGGGAGTGAGGACACTATCTTTGACCCCGGCATTTTCATTTATCTTGAGCCGGTTCTATGTATATCTCATCGGTGTGGAACTTTCACGTACTTCAATGTTTATCCAAACATCTTGAATGAAAGTCCGATGGAGATTGTTTCTTCCACTTTGCTTCCCCATGAACCAATGAATTCGGGGTCGAGTCAAGCTAGCGACTCGGTAATCAAAAACAGTAGCATGCCATATGGGTTTTCACCCATATTTCTGACTTCTTTCTATTTTCTACCACCCTAGTGTGGGGGGGTTGCCCCACATGTTGTATATAAAAGTTTCAAAAAAAAAATCTTCTTTCTAAATAATGGCCGTAGTATTTCCTTTTACGTTCTTTGTTTCGGCATAACCGCCGGTACTTTGAATATTGAGGGCAATATTCATTTCTAGTGTGGGGGGAATTCTCACCAATTTTATCATATAATTATACCACCAATTCCCCTTTTGGCCAAAAATTTTTTTTTGGAGTAATGTTTTACACTTTCTCATTCGGCATCAGTCGCCTTGTCTAATAAACAAAAGGATTGGCTAATCCAAGAGCAAACGGCTCTTGGTAAAGATATCTCAAATCCGTTGACGGCTTGCAATTTGCCCAAAATTGTATGGTATTCATCTCACCATATCCTAAAAAGTGAAGAGTTGGCTAGCCAAGGTTATGGTTGTGGTAAAGGCAGTGGAAAAACCATAATTGGTAATCAGCTCACCAAAGATAATATTGATAATTTATCTTAGAGTTGGCTAGTCCGAAGATGGTACGGTAAAGACAAATCAAATCCGTTGGAAAGCGGTGGTTTGCTCAAAATCACATGGTTATCGGTGTACCATGGTTCTTACTTGAACTGATACATTTGGCTACTCCGAGTAATGGCTTCGGTAAAGAGATCAAAACCATTAAGTTTTCTCAAAAGATTGCTAGGGACTAGCAATAGTTTAGTGTGGGGATTGATGAGTGTTTAAATACTCATCATTTTAGTCAATCTGAACGCAAAACGGTTAAAAATGCTCGAATGCATCAAAATATCGAAAATATTCCAAAATTGCATTTTATATGTTTCCGATGCAAAATGTTTAAAATCAGATGAAAAATGAGCTAAGTTTGCATAATTGGCAGTTTCAGTCCCCCAAGTTTCTAAAATTGTCAAAAATAGTCCCTGAGTCAAAATTTCAAAAGAAAAATCACCAAAGGTCCTTTTAAAATCAAAAGTTGTCAAATTTAGTCCTTTGGTGAAAAATGTCAAAAGTTTGAGAAAATTACAAGAATGGTCCTTCAAGTTTCAAAATTGGCAGAATTAGTCCCTGGAAAATGTGAAAATGGCAAGTTTGGTCCTTGTACTTTGTGAGATTGTCAATTTTGGTCCCTTGAAACCTCTTTGATGAATTGGCAGCCAAGGTCCTTGCAATTTCAGAAATGACAACATTGGTCCCTATGATTATTTAACCCATTAAACCCATTTTGGACCCTTTCCAATTCTGGACCCCTGTCAAAATTGCATTTTGGACCCTTTTTAATAACACTGCCCAGTCAACCAAGTGGTTTGACTACACCCTTGGCGCCAAAAACACCTTCTCCCCCACTAGGCCTGCAATCAACCTGCTACACACAACCAAACCTCACCTTATCTCTTCCCTTGTCCCCCCTCCAAACACTACATCCAAGAAGCTTTGATTACTCCTCTCCTCATCACACTCAACACCCACCAGGCCAATAAACCTTTCCGCCAAAATTGACATTTTGGCCAAAGTCAAAAGTCACCCAATGGCTCGGAATTAGGTGGGATTATCTCAAGAGAGGAGAGAGCAAGCAAGCTTGGCTATAAAAGAAGGAGAGAGAAGAAAGAAGCAGTTTTCATGTAGTAGTTAGTTTTAAAAATTTTCCCAATGTCGTTTTTTTAAAGTTATGTTTTAATTTAAAAGCAAATGTTGTAATTTTAGTTTTATTGTATCATAACTAAGCTGAGACTTCATTGTAATGTGTTTTTGCAAATCAATTCAACTTTTTATATAAATTTCAAGTTTCCAGTTGACTGTTGAAAGTTTCAGTTTCCTAGTCTTGTATACAAGCTTTTGTTAGCTTATTTTTAAACTCAAACAGGTTTATGTGAGTTTATTACAACCTTTGATAAGCTTTCATTTAAGTTTTTAGCAAATTTGGACTTTGGTCAAAGAAAGTAAAACAAGGTCATATTGGTAATGGAGATGGATAATGGGTTGGTGCTGGTGTTTTGGGCTAGATTAGACTAGGTTAGAGTAATCTTGGGTTTGGTTCTATCCTGCAAAGTTGGACACATGTGAGTATCTGTCTCACTTTTAATTTTCAAGCCAAATTTGCATTTTATGCTTGTAAGTGTGTCTGTGGTCACAACTTGCTTTTATATGTTTAATTAGCTATAATTAGGTAATTTAAACTTATTTTGATCAGTGAAAGTAGTTAGTTAAGTATCCAATTTAGTTTTGAGTTCATTTCAGTTTTAAAAGGGGTGTTTGGAATCAATGCTTGATCTGTTTTCAAGTCTTGTTCAAGGTTTAACTTCGTGAGTTTATGTTTGTTAAGCTTGTTCATACTCGTTAAGTCAATACTTGTGCCCAAAGTTCATTAGTCAACATATTCATCAATTCCATCTCAATCGTTTCACTGTTGTGATCTTGAGAATCAAACCACTTATTTTGTGTTCAAATTCAAATAACATTGCTTGATTTATGTTCATTACACCTTAACAGTTCATAATCAGTTCATAAATCATGATCAAAATCCACAAAAGTCAACCTTTCATGTTTTTATCAAAAGTCAAATGGTGCAAATCTCAGTTTTGGGCCAAAAAGGATGAATTTTCACAGGCTCATTTCTGAGCCATTTTCAATAAAACTTGTGGTTTCAAAAAGTCAACCTGGTCTATTTTCTTATCCTTATTTTAGCTTAATTTTGTGAATTTTTCTTGAGCTTCAAACTAGCTTATCAAACTGCCACTAAATCCCCTGTGCAGGGCCTGTTAACTGCACAGGGATTATGCAGTGTTTGTAGCACTTGCACAGAGCTTGTTAGAGCTCACCTAGGTCTCAACTTGGGGTTTTACATAGCCACCCAGGTCTATTTTAAGATCCAGCTTTTAGTTTCTAGTTTCCTGCTTATTCTAGTGCTTATTTCCCTGTCTAAAGTACCCCCCTCAAACTGTTTTTCTGCCATAAGCTCATGCCATCAATCTGATCTAGATTGCTTATCAGAGAGATTAGCTTGTTGAAACTTGTTCCATTTTAGTTCTTTTAGCTTATTATAGCTTCCTTTTCAGTTTGGTGGCTTTTGGATTCCAATTGCTTATTCATTGTGCTTATTTATAAGCATGTTGAACATCAGTTTCATTTTCTTCCTAGCAACCCCATGTTTTTCCATTTTTCATAGCTTCCTAATATTATTTTAGAGTTTCCCTGAAATTTTCAGATTTTTCTAAGTTGTTTTGCTATTTTTCTTAATTTAAATTAGTTTTTAAGCATTTTTAATTAGCTTTAAATACAAAAAATTAAGAAAAGGTTCAAAAAAATAATTTTTCATTTTTATTAAGTTAAGATAAATATAAAAAGCCAAAAAAGTATTTTTCCATATTTTTCTTAGTTAAAATTGTATTTTTAAATAATTTAAGTAGTTTTTAATAGTTTAAAATTCCTAGAAAATAGAAAAATAATCAGAAAAATAAAAAAATAGTTTTGAAAATTCTAGTTTGATATTTTAGACTTTTCCATTTCATAATTTTATTTTTCTAGCTTTATTTCCTAATTTCTTGTATTTTAGGTAATTATTTAATAGTTAAAAATAGTTTTTAATTAATAATAATTAATTTAATAGTTATAAAAATAATTTTATTTTTCTAAAACTTTTCTTTTATCATTAGGATTGTAAAAATATCATTTTCATATTTTTAGGGTTAATATTGATTTAGTTTCACTTTTTCATTTGTACGTCACGTAGATTTTAATTTCAGTTTTATAAAAACATAAAAACAAAAACATTATTGTAAAAATAGTGATAGCGTTTATTTAATAGTTTTTATCTTTTTAACTTTCTTTAATTTGCATTTAAGCCGTTTTAATTTGTTGGCTTTTCTGTAGTTATAATTAATTCACAATCTCCTTTTCCGTTCAAATCTCCCGATCACTATACGTTTGATAATCCATTGCATAGCTCGCTGGGACATAACGACCCGGGGAAACACTATACTCCCCAGATCTTCATTGCATTTGTGTCTGAACTGTTTTAAGTCTGTTACGGCTGGTCATTCACAAGTGACCAGTTTGTGCGACTAGACTTGACGGTTTTGCGCAGATCACAAGCATACACACAATCAATCGAACATGGGGTAGACATAATGATAAATTGGAATAACAAACTTATCTTGATGTGTAAAATAGGGTATGGGACCCTAAAATACTGTCCAAGTCAGACTACAACTGAGTTTGTGTTTGCTCTCCCAAATTCTACCTCTTTAAATATAGAAAAAACGAATTCTATATATAGATTTAGAATCACGACAACGTTGCCTTTTGCTAGTGACGCCATCAGGTTGCCGTCATTAGGGTCTCGTCTGGGCCAAGCCATCGTTGCGACGACGTCACTTGAGAAGTGTGATGCCGTGACTCTTCATGCAGGACATCGTCTGAATCTTGGATCTTGGGCGTCTGGTGTGAAAAGTGTGAGTGACGCCTTCCAGAAATTAGGCGTGACGCCGTTAGGATTTAGGACCAGAAATTCCAGTGAGCCATCGCGTGCACTTTTTGATCAAGTCTTCAATAGGGGGACGGCGTCACCCTTTGATTGGGACGCCGTCAGGTGTGCTGAACAGGCTTTGAGTGTCTTTGATCTTGACTTTGCCATTTTCTTCATGTTTTCGCTCCTTTTCGTCAAAATATGCTTCATTCTAGCATTTTGCTTCCAAAAGAACTAAAATGTGAAAAGGAACGATTTTAAGCAGTAACGGATATAAAATGTATCAATTTAGGGCTTTAAATGACCCCCTAAAAGTGTACATTTTAAATCCTTATCAGCCCAAAATGGATATGTTTGGGTGGCATTGAGATGAAGCCGAGACCCTCAAGGACCAATGGCTCCGGGTAGGGTCATTGTGGTAATATATGGGATATTGTTGTTGGAGTTTGCATGAGACGCGAGGAGCCAAAGAGCTTCTAGGGCTCGTTTGGTTTGCGTGGTCTTAACCGGGACCGTGTCAAGACCATTAGGGTCGTGACATTGGTTTCGGGTGTGTTTGGTACTTAAATTGGATGTCGGGATTGATATGAGAATGTTTGGAGGTTGATTGGAGATTGTGGAATTGTTTACTTTGGACTTGATATTATATATGTCAACTTTGCGCAACGTCGGAATTACCGTGACTTTCTAGTCTCGGTTGACCCCGACAACGCCGTAACATGGACATTTAGTATTTATTAGACAATATGACGTGTAAAGTCGAGAATCATGACTCGGACTTGTGAACTCGAGACAATAATAACTCGAAACATATACTGAAACTTGACGTAATATATATATAAACTTGTAAATAAAACTAGAAATATAGATATTAGAAGGTTCTTATATTAAATATTTGATAACAAGACTCACCTTGTTATTCGATATTTAAAAGGGAACTAAAGTCTTAAAATGGAAAAGTTTTGTAATAAATGAGTTATTAAATGTTTCGAGGGCACGTTTACCAAAGTGTGTAATTTATGAGTATTTAATACCCATTATGTGTTATGCATGGGTTACGGATAACTTGACATTAATAGATTTAACCCAGGTAGATAGCGGACTTATTGGGTTGACGAATCTAATAAGAGCTCGTTATGTGCGTAGGATAAAGGTATTAATGGGTGAATTATCCTTATAACTCGCTAGGATGTGACTGGCTTTTGGGATGATAAGTGACATAAATAAAAGGTTGATTTTATCGAGTTGACGAATTCGATAATATCTAACAATTTATTTCGAAACTTATTAAACTATAAAGCTTATCGCTTAGAAGTTTCGTTATGTCGTTTAGAGTCGCATTGGTAGAGATATAGTACATTCATGGAGTCTTGTCGGGTCGACACCACACACACGACAATACCAAATGCTTGTAACTAAATAGTGAAACGAGACATTTTTGGAGATAAGAATTGGAATATTTTCAGGGTAGATAATATTGAGATTGGAAAACATATTAAGAATTGGTTTATATTAATAGGTTGTGCCGAGTTAGTAGTTGTCAAGCCAAGTTAGCAGTTATCTGTCTTGCTAGTGATTATTTGTGCTTTGCTTGTTTGAGGTGAGTTTCATAGCCCCATTTTTATGAAACTCACCTCAAGCAAGCAACGCACAAATAAACACTAGCAGAAGATAACAGGAAATCACGGCACAGCAACTATCGACTCGGCACAACCTATTAATGTAAACCAATTTTAATATATATTTCCCAAAATCAACGTTATCTAGCCCAATGTATTCCCTTTCGTTATTTGCAAAAATGTTTCATTTCACCGTTTAGTCCTAGTGTTTGGTATCCTCATGTGGGTGTATCGACTCAATATGATGCCATGAATGCACTCAAACAACGAATATGTGATTCAATGCAACACAATGAGACATCTAAGTGATAAGCTCCATAGTCCAATAAGTTTCGGAATAAATAGTAAAACTTATCGAATTCCTCAACTCGATAAACTCAATTATTTATTCGTGTCGCTTATTATCCCATAAACCGGTCGCATCCTAAAGAGTCATAAGGATAACTCACCCATTAATAGATTCGTCAACCTAATAAGTCCGCTACCCACGTGGATCAACACTATTAATGTTAGGTTATCCGTAACCAATGCACACAACGTAAGTAAGTAAATACTTGAAACTAGTATTAAATGCCCATAATTGGCATATTTCGATAAACGTGCACTCAAAACATTAATTACTTATTTATTATAAAACCTTTCCATTTTAGTCATTAGTTTCCATTTTAAGACAATAAATAACAAGGTATGTCTTGTTATCGATATTTTTGGTGTAAAAGCCTTTTTATTATTAATGTTTCATAGTTTATTAGCATTTTCATATATACATTTCGTCAAATTCTAATATTAGTTTCATATCGTTATTCGTTTCGAGTCCACAAGCACGAGTCATGACTTCACGGCTTTTAATCAATCAATAGTCCAAACTATACTAAAGTCCATGTTACGGCATTGTCGGGGTCAACTATTGGCTAAAAAGTCAAAGTAACACCGACGTTGCTCAAAGTTGACAATATATATATCAAGTCCAAATAAAAGTCATAATAGCGCAATTCAATCCCAAATCAACTCAAATCAATCTCGCCAACCAATCAACCAACCAAAAATACCCGAAACCACTGTTATGACCCTAATGGTCATGACACGGTCACGGTTAAGACCACGTGAACCAAACAAGCTCTAGAAGCTTTTCGGCTCCACGCGTCTCATCCAAACACCAACAACATCAATCCACAAGCTACCACGACAACTCGACCCCGACCCTTGGTCCATGTGGGTCACGCACGACACCCAAACACACCCATATGTGGGTTTGGTGGCTTGTACGCCCCATATGCACAACCAAACACCTCCCAAATCAATACCACAACATCCAAACACAATCAATTAACCTCTAATCATTAACCAAACATCAAACACATTATCTATTCCTAATCAAAAACATAAAACTAGACCTAAAATGCCAAAACCCAACAATATGATACACCACATGATACCAAATCACTAGCTACATGTTTATTTAAGTGTTAATTAGATTTAATCTCATGTTTAAACCAAAACCCCTAAATTTTTAATTATGGTCGAACCATAATCATGCCATACGTGACTCCACAAGGCCAAAACAAGCATGACCCACGTTCCATTTACCTTTTGCAAGCCCGATCTACAATATTGGATGAAAACCCTAATTTTACGAATCTTAATTTCAAGATATGAAGGTGTTAATGAAGGCTTTTGTGAGAGTTTTATATATGGATGGAAAGAGGAAAGAGAGATCTACAAGATGGTAGTGAAGGTGTAGTGTCACTCACCAGATTTTGGCCAGAATATGGCCGGAAGTGGGCGGCGGTGGTGGTGGTTTTAGGGTTAGAGTTTTAATTATTTGGAGGAGAGAGAGAGAGAGTTAGAGAGAGAAAGGTGTTAGTGTGTGTTTTTAGTGAGAGAGTGAAAGAGATGAAATGAGGGTAGGAGGGTGGTTTAGATACTTGGGCATGAGGGACCTAAAAATAAATAAAAAGGGGAGGAGGGGCGCCGACTAGGGGAAAAGAGGAGGGGCCAGGGCCGTCATTTTTACGTAAACTATCCCGTATACCCATTCCTGAGCTCATATATTGTCCCTCGAGTGTCCCGCGATGTTCATTCGACTTTCTATTATTGTTATTTATGTTTTTCCACGAGTTTTGACTATTTATTTGCCAATTTTTAAGTTACGGTCTAAAAGTTACATTATTTCTCGTTTTAGGCTTTATAGTGCCGAATCGAGTAGTGCCTACCGAAAAGAGTTAAAACTCACACGATAACTCGTCCATTAATGAAATAAACCATGAAAACCAATAGACGATATAAAATCAAGTCATGGTTGATAAAAATAGTGTTAAATGCAAAACTTGGTTCAGTTTAACGTAATGCGGTTACCTAAAATAGACTCCCTAAATTGCCAGTTGTCACAGCCTCCCAGCCTCAGAAGAAACCCGTCCCGGGTTTCACTCTGAGTTGCTTGATGTCATGAAAAGTTTAGGATACTTCCTACGGAAAACGTCCTCACGTTCCCAAGTGAACTCCGGTCCATGTCAGGAGTTCCAACGAACTTTGACAATCGGAATACGGCTATGCTTCAGCCGTTTAATCTCACGATCCATGATATCAATTGGTTCCTCAACGAAATTCAATTTCTCATGAATACGGATATCCCTTAAAGGCACAACTATGTTTTCCTCCGAAAAACATTTCTTAAGATTACTAACATGAAAGACATTATGTACACTGCTCAATTCCGATGGTAGCTCCAGGCGGTATGCTACCGGTCCGATTCTTTCCATGATTGGAAAGGGACCTATATATTGGGGATTGAGTTTTCCACGCTTTCCAAAATGAATCACTCCTTTCCAAGGAGAAACCTTTAACATAACACGATCTCCAACCTGAAATTCTAAAGGTTTACGTCTCCTATCGGCCTAACTCTTTTGTCTATCTCGAGCGATTTGCAAACGGTTACGAATCTGAACTATCTTCTCAGTGGTTTCTAGGAAAAGTTCGGGACCGATAAGTTGACTCTCGCCAACTTCAGCCCAACAAACAGGAGAACAACATTTTTGGCCATACAGTACTTCAAATGGAGCGGCCTTAATGCTAACATGATAACTATTGTTGTAAGAGAATTCGGCCAAAGGGAGATGTCTCTCCCAGCCTTTGCCAAAATTGATAACACATGATCTAAGCATATCCTCTAAGGTCTGAATGGTTCTCTCGCTTTGACCATCGGTTTAAGGGTGATAAGCAGTGCTCATATCTAGGTTTTTTCCTAATACTGACTGTAAGGATCTCAAAAAGTGGGATGTAAAACGGCTATCTCGGTCAGAAATAATAGATATCGGTACTCCATGACGAGATACTATCTCCTTAAGGTACAGTCGAGCGAGCTTGTCGAGACTATCGGCATCGCTAATGGCTAAGAAGTGAGCAGACTTAGTTAAACGATCTACGATTACCCAAATAGCGTCATTGCCGCTAGCTGTTCTTGGTAATTTGGTGATAAAGTCCATGGCGATTCGCTCCCATTTCCTTTCTGGGAGTTCGGGTTGAACTAAGAGTCCTGAGGGTTTCTAGTGTTCGGCCTTTACCTTTGAACAAGTCAAGCACTAACTGACATACTGAGCTATGTCGGCTTTCATGTTAGGCCACCAGTAGAGTTTCTTAAGGTCCTGATACATCTTATCGGCTCCGGGATGAATAGAGTATTCTGATTTACGCAACTCATGCATAATCAACTCACGGATTCCACCATGAAATGGTATCCAACTTCTGTCTTTGAAGCATAAGGTTCCATCGGAACGCTTCAAGAAGCCGTTTTCACTTTCTACAATTCCATGCAGATTCTCGTAAGGATGGTTCTCTTCCGTCAATGCCGCAGCTTGGGCGGCTAAGATTTGAGATGGTAGAGGCGAAACAATGGTCATTCCTAGGGATCGAATGAGTAAAGGTAGAATGTTCTCCTTACGACTAAGTGCATCAGCCACAACATTAGCCTTACCAGGATGATAACGAATCTCACAGTCATAATCACTAAGCAGTTCTAACCAACGAAGCTGTCTCATATTCAGTTCCTTCTGATCTAAGATATGCTTCAAGCTCTTATGGTCGGTAAACACTACACACTTGGTCCCATATAGATAATGTCTCCAGATCCTAAGGGCAAACACTACATCACCTAACTCAAGGTCATGGGTGGTGTAGTTTTTCTCTTGCTTCTTAAGTTGTAGGGATGCATAAGCAATCACCTTCTCCCGTTGCATCAAAATAGCACCTAAGCCTTTATGCGAAGCGTCACAGTACACGACAAAGTCTTCGCTTCCTTTAGGCAAAGCTAGGATGGGCGCACTACACAACTTCTCCTTCAGAAGTTGAAATGCTTCTTCTTTCTTTTCTCCCCATTCATACTTAACGTCCTTCTGTGTCAGTTTGGTCAGTGACTTAGCTATTTTGAAAAATCCCTCAATGAATCTCCTATAATAGCCTGCTAAACCTAGAAACTGGCAGACTTCTGATGGGTTCTTAGGGGCTGCCCATTCCTTAATGGCCTCAATCTTAGCTGGGTCAACGTGAACACCTCGACTATCTATCACGTGACCTAAGAATTGTATGGACGGTATCCAAAATTCACACTTAGAGAACTTGGCATACAACTTCTCTTCTCTCAACAATTCTAAAATGAGCCTCAAAGGCTCTTCGTGCTCCTCACTACTCTTGGAGTATATCAAGATGTCATCTATGAATACTATCACAAACTTATCCAGATATGGCTTACATACTCGGTTCATGAGATCCATGAAAACTGCTGGCGCGTTGGTCAAACCAAACGACATCACTTGGAATTCATAGTGCCCATAACGAGTCCTAAACGCCGTCTTAGGGATATCCTCCTCTCGAACTCTAAGCTGGTGATAACCAGGTCATAAGTCGATCTTGGATAAGACACTAGCTCCTTGGACTTGGTCAAACATGTCATCAATTCTAGGTAGCGGATATCGATTCTTCACCGTCAACTTATTCAACTCCCTATAATCAATACACATCCAAAATGATCCATCCTTCTTCTTCACAAACAACACCGGTGCTCCCCACAGTGACGAACTTGGTCAAATGAATTCCTTTCTCTGACAACTCTGCCCACTATTTAGACAGTTCCTCCAATTCTCTTGGAGCAAGTCGATAGGGTGCCCGAGCTACGAGTGCAGCACCGGGTATCAACTCTATTTGGAATTCCACTTGTCGGACGGTAGAATCCCCGGCAGTTCGAGAAACACATCCGAAATTCTCTAACGACGGGTACATCATTAAGGTGTCTTTCACTCTTCTCCTCGCTTTTCTTTTTCAAAAATTCGAGCCAAGAAAAGACAACCTCCTCTATCGATGTACTCGGGACTTAATACAAGAGATGATGCTCAACCGGGAAGGACTTCTACAGTCACTCCGATCTCCTTGTATGCTCAAAACTTTTCCGCCATATGGTACACGCACGATCTTCTCATCGCAGATGATGTGTGCACCGTTCTTCGACAACCAATCCATTCCGATAATGACGTCAAAACTTCCCAAGGTAACTGGCAATAGGTCTATGCTAAACGGGTGGTCTAGGAAACTTAAGATACAACATCGGACTACGGTGTCTATCTTCTCCCTATTCCCATTAGCTAATTCCACATCGTAACTAAATCCTAGAGGTGTTTGGGAGATTCCTAGTAATGGTATAAAGTCGGTGGATACAAAACTCATATCCGCACCAGTATCAAATAGTATGGAAGCATAGCGATTATTTAGAAGGAACGTACCCCGTAATTACGTTAGGGTCCTCACTAGCTTCCTTCCCAATAGCATACACACGCGTTGTTCCCATGTACCTCTGCTGATTCCTAGCATTCTGATTTCCCTGGTTCTCCACAACCTCACGCTTCACAGGGTTTAAGCCACTACTTCCCACACCTCGGTTAACAAATCCTCCTACATTACCGGGATTTCCTCTCATCCACGGCTCTCGGCACTCATTCTTGAAGTGCCCCTTCTTTCCACATCCAAAACAGGTGACACTGGCCTTCCAGTCCGTTCCTTGTGCAGTTTGAGCTGCAGCAAGTAGTCGGGACCTACAGTCTTTGGCCAAGTGTCCTGCCTTAGAGCACTTCCTACACACATTCAAGCACAGTCCATGGTGGTGTCGGTTGCAATGACCACACATGGGTCTACTACCTTCATAACCCTTCCTTTCTCTATTTCCTATGGCGAATACCCTGGATGTCTCATGCCATTTGTTACCATTCCCTTTAACAACTTCATTCCTCTTCCTCTTATCACTCCTATCACTCTTACCCTTGTCTCCTACTTCTAATACATAAGAGTCCATCAAATGCTGAGCTACAGTAATTACCTCATGCAAATTAATTGACTTCGCAGCGATGACATCATTTCGAGTAGCTAAAGGCAATCCATCAGTATACCTCTCAATCTTAAGCTCTTCAGTGCGAACCATATCGTGGCAAAGCAACGACAACTCTTGAAACGACGATTGTAAGTCGTCATGTCGCATTCTTTAACCTTATGGTTCCAAAACTCAATCTCTAACTTCTTAACTTCATTCCTAGGACAGTAAGTCTTGATCGGAGAGTCTTAAATCGAGTCCAAGTCATGCTATAAGCTACATCACTTCCTACCGACTGCGTGATAGTTGTTCCACCAGGTCAACGCTTCATCCTTCAAGGTAAATGTTGCATACTTAACATTACAATCCTCATCACAATTGCTAACGGAACACAGATTCGCTTCTCCAACCACCTAGTTAGGTAAACTACTCCCTCAGCCCGAACTCGATGGGACCACGTAATCGAACTCTTGTAGGTACAACCTCGAGTTCGATTCAGCATTGGGGTTCCACCAGAGGTGTTAGAGAGATTTTACCCGCTAGCAGTTCAAACACACGCCAAGGCGTCACAAGCCGGTCAATGTGGGCCGGGTTCACAGTGGAGGGTTTTGTGGAACAAGACCATTCTCAAAGACGGTCATTCGCAATCGGGTTCCCTATGGTTATCGTTCATGATCTCAACAGTGGAGTGGTCGGGGCCGGACGACCGACTCGGCGGATAAGGGCAACCTCAACGGCCAGAGCCGCTTGGTTGTTCCTAGGCGGGTTTCGTCTTGTTGCCATCATTCTGAAGGCAAGAATAACATTTTCATAAGTTCACAATTCACGCTCTAAAAGATAGGGTTGGGTTCCAAGGATCACCAATTAACGCTCGAATACATAATCAAGGTCAATAAGGATAACGCTATACCAAAACAAAACAATCAGAGACCGAATCATAACTAAAGGATGCACGTTCCAATAACCATAACTCATAGGTTTCAAGGTGGAATACATGAAAGGATACAAAGAAATCAAAAACGATCCTAACAACGATACTAATAAGATAACTAGGATAAACCTACATATCGAACCAAGTACTACTTAGTTTCAAGATGGTACAAAGCCATGAATCTAACACTATCCAGCCACGATCACGAATACCACTAACTGATCTTCTAACATCGTCAACCTCTCTCTACAAAGATGCTACCAACACGCCGAAAGGCGTCGTGATCACTCTTAAGATCCACGACCTCTCTCTCCAACTCACCAATCCTACGCCATATATCTCTATCTGCATCTCGGGTTGTCGCGAACCCTCTCAGCCAGTCCCCAACCTCGCCCCGGAGTCGACATACCCTCACGCAGAATCGTAGTCCTCCCGCCTCACAAGTACCCATATCGACCCTCAAATCCTCAATACTAGCCCTCGATACTCTAACCAACCGATCTGTCAACCTACTAAGCCTAGTACCCTGTGATGTAATCCTCTCCTACATCAGACCCGTCTCACCATACTCCTCGGCTCAAGCAATCTCCAATGGTATCTCAGATCCTAACGGGCTACTGCCGGTGAATGCGGAGGTGAATCAAAACCAAAAGGAAGTCCAGAATCGCCTGCAAAGAGAGCCTGGTCTTGGAGAATGTGCAGGACTCTGCAATGGAGGAGTACCCCCTTCCGGGATATCCTCATCATCCTCCTCCTGAGGATCCTCATCCTCATCTACATACTGCTCCTCAATCTCATGCCCCTCCTCGACCTCATGCTCCTCCTCGCCCTCATCCTCAGAGGGAGAGTCCATGAGTCGGAGTCTCTGTGAGGGTGAATCCTGAGGTGGTACAGTAGGGGATCTAGGTCTTCTAAGACATGGTGATGCTAGTGGTGATGACAGAAGGGAGTGGGCTGCTAAGCGGATAGGTGATGATGGTGGTCGCACGGACATGCGTGCAGACTATAAGCAAGTCTAGGAGTCTGGGCTCATCCTAAGACTCGATGTAAAGTGAAAGTGCCTAGATGAGCTAGGCGATCTAATGATGATGTTGAACTAGAGTGACGGGTAATCTCATAGGGATCACCCGCAAATATCATGAGAGTCAATGCCTTTGGGAACTAGCAGCAAAGGACATGCTCGACACATCAAAAGCTAGTGAAGGCGTTATGCGTGAAAATGGCATAGGGTAGGTATAAGTGTTCGAAAACAACTAGTTTTAATAAGCGCATCAACTTAACCAAAACATGTATCACATAATGAAAGTTTTAAAAATGGAGATACCGCATTACTCAAAATATGCCTTTAAATAAAACACGTAAGTTCTGTTCTATCACATAATCCCATATCAAATCAATCGAGCTCAAAATCTCAAAGTCATAACATATCGATAACTCAAATCAAATCCGTAATATCTCGATAATCGCATCACATTTACCCAAAATCAATAATCATATCCTAAAACGTAACGTCTCATAAGTCAAATCGCAGTTCATACCATAATCAAATAAGAAGCTTCTGGCGAAGCGTGGCGTCGGTCGAGGATAAATTTTCTTAAAAGTGGTTATAGTTTAGGGTTTATTAAATACCTAGTTCTCTATAACCTTGAGCTCTGATACCAATCTGTAACACCCCCAAATCTCTGCAGTACGGAAGACTTAATCAAGTTTTCGAGGCGTTACAACTGGATTGGTATCTCACACAAGTATACAAAACAAGATAGTCATTTTCATTCAAAACCAATCCTAAATTTAAATATTCAAAACATTAATCCAAAAGTATAAATATTAGGCCCAAAACATGATTTAGTAAAATAGGTCCCCAAAATTTATCAGAGTCAAATATGATCCTTGAACCATACCTCCTTGCCAAGCTTCCACCGAACACGTATTCCAAACATCATTTAAATACCTGAGAAAACATGCTAAAAGGTTAGCTTACGCTGGTGAGTTCATAGGTTTAAATTCAATAAAACATAGTGGACCTGTAGGAGTTGATTTGCTATGCGAGACTTAAGATAGATATACATCAACCATAAACCGTATCATATCCGAAATCACAATCCATATCACGATCCAAAGTGATCACACGGCCCATGACTCTATTCCAAAGATGCGTAGCAAAGTCTAGAACAATTGCTAACCCCGGACTAGGTCGAGGTAGAAGTCTACTCTTAGCTAGGCAACAGTTATAGCAATTAGGATTGCTACCCTAGACTAAGGCAATGACTACCACACATCTATCTAAACAGTCAAGCACATAAGCAAATCCAAATAGTTTTAAAGGTCCAAAAAAAGAGCATGATTCTCACCTCAATTTAGTTAAAAACCTAGATAAAAATGGGGCTATGAAACTCACCTAAAGCAAGCAACGCACAAATAAACACTAGCGTAAGATAACAGAAATCACAAGACACTATCGACTCGGTACAACCTATTAATGTAAACCAATTTTAATATATATTTCCCAAAATCAATGTTATCTACCCCAATGTATTCCCTTTCGTTATTTTCAAAAATGTCTCGTTTCACCGTTTAGTCCTAGTGTTTGGCATCCTCATGTGGGTGTATCGACTCAATATGATGCCATGAATGCACTCAAACAACCAATATGTGACTCAATGCAACACAATGAGACATCTAAGCGATAAGCTCTATAGTCCAATAAGTTTCGGAATTTTTTTTTTGGGTAAAAGGGTTAATTCACCCCGGTAAAATATATTACGCCAAAAACATTGAAGTACAAAGGATGAGGGCGAATCCCTCATCTCAGTCCCATAGGACACTTACAGACTCTCCTATAGGAATGCAACATCATTCCTATAACTTACAATATAAGCGTGACAGACCACACTTATAACTAAACATCAGACTACAACGACAAAAAGAATAAAAAATAAATGCACTTCAAGTAGAAATACTTGAGTCTTCAATTCACCATAGTAGTCCAAACTTCCAGCGTCGTCAAAATATACAATATCATGATCCTCAAATTGAATTACAGTTCACAAGTTTCACACAACGGTTGGTGAGGGACTCTAAAACCACGGATAGAGCAAAGAAGCTCAAAACTCGCTCCAAAGGTGTATGTTGAGATGCAAAACTGAACACCAATAATATTAACCAACAAATACGTATAAAACCAACGTACATCCACAATAGCAGCTCCTACCCATCATTGACCACTCGTAGAAGTGGCTCATCATGAGTTCCAAGTTAGAATCTGCCAAAGAACGTAGTAATGGTAACAAATAGCGTGAACCCTAACTTCCAGAGATAACGAACCAGCCATAAGAGTGAACAGCAGCATACACCATATAGAACATCAATACAGCCGCCGTAACAAACCAATTAGCAACCGACCTAGGGTGATCGACAAACCCTAACCACGTAAAAGCATGAATGCATCAATCCCGCTGATCCAGATGGGAAGCAAAGATGATGCAACATTCAAATAGGGTTTAACAAACCCCAACTTCCATAGCCAACGCATAATCAATCCGCAAAAAACGTTCAGTAGCAGCAGGATCAAAGAATATCAAGTAATAGGGTATAAGAACCCTAACTTACCACAAACACCAACAGCGATCCATAAACAGATCACATAACATGATAAACAACTCTCAAAACCCACTTACATAATCTTGAATCAGATATAGAACTTACGTACCGATATACATATACCAGCGCAAACAACAAAACCCTAATTAAGGTTCCATTCGATTAACATCAGCCGCATATATGTATATCACCATCAAGAATCAAAGGATATAAAGAAACCCTAGAAAGGGTTATACATTAATAGCATATCACCAACACACATAATAACCACAACGATCAAGGAGAAAGGTAACAGCAATTTAGGGTTTTCTTGATCGACCTAAGTGTAACGATTTATATAAAAGAAAATATAATCTCCCGGCCGCCACCAGTAATGAAAACACCACCTAAATCGATTGCATACCAGTTAACAAGGAATAGACACTCGTTAATAGATAGATATACGAGATAGGGAGTGAATTTTGGACGGAAAAAATCATGGTGGTGGCGACCGGAAATCGCCACACATAGAGAAAGTTTCGTTTAGGGTTTTTTGCTTTATTAAATACATCTTTCGGAATAAATAGTAAAACTTATCGAATTATTTATTCGTGTCGCTTATTATCCCATAAACCGGTCGCATCCTAAAGAGTCATAAGGATAATTCACCCATTAATAAGGTTACCCAACGTAGGGCTCTTATTAGATTCGTCAACCTAATAAGTCTGCTACCCACGTGGATCAACACTATTAATGTTAGGTTATCCGTAACCCATGCACACAATGTAAGTAACTAAATACTTGAAACTAGTATTAAATGCCCATAATTAGCATATTTCGATAAACGTGCACTCGAAACATTAATTACTTATTTATTATAAAACCTTTCCATTTTAGTCGTTAGTTTCCATTTTAAAACAATAAATAACAAGGTAAGTCTTGTTATCGATATTTTTGGTATAAAAGCCTTTTTATTATTAATTTTTCATAGTTTATTAGCATTTTCATATATACATTTCGTCAAATTCCAATATTAGTTTCATATTGTTATTCGTTTTGAGTCCACAAGCACGAGTCATGACTTGTCGGCTTTTAATCAATCAGTAGTCAAAACTATACTAAAGTCCATGTTACGGCGTTGTCGGGGTCAACTACTGACTAAAAAGTCAAAGTAACACCGAAGTTGCTCAAAATTGACAATATATATATCAAGTCCATATAAAAATCATAATAGCGCAATTCAATCCCAAATAAACTCAAATCAATCTCGCCAACCAATCAACCAACCAAAAATACCCGAAACCAATGTTAGGACCCCTAATGGTCATGACACGGTCCCGATTAAGACCACGTGAACCAAACAAGCTCTAGAAGCTTTTCGGCTCCACGCGTCTCATCCAAACACCAACAACATCAATCCACAAGCTACCACGACAACTCGACCCCGACCCTTGGTCCATGTGGGTCACGCACGACACCCAAACACACCCATACGTGGGTTTGGTGGCTTGTACGCCCCATATGCACAACCAAACACCTCCCAAATCAATACCACAACATCCAAACACAATCAATCAACCTCCAATCATTAACCAAACATCAAAACCATCATCTATTCCTAATCAAAAACATTAAACTAGACCTAAAATGCAAAAACCCAACAATATGATACACCACATGATACCAAATCACTAGCTACATGTTTATTTAAGTGTTAATGAAAACCCCTAAATTTTTAATTATGGTCGAACCATAATCATGCCATACGTGGCCCCACAAGGCCAAAACAAGCATGACCCATGTTCCATTTACCTTTTCCAAGCCCGATCTACAATATTGGATGAAAACCCTAATTTTACGAATCTTAATTTCAAGATTTGAAGGTGTTAATGAAGGATTTTGTGAGAGTTTTATATATGGATGGAAAGAGAGATCTACAAGATGGTGGTGGAGGTGTAGTGTCACTTGCCGGATTTTGGCCGGGAATGTGGCCGAAAGTGGCGGCGATGGTGGTGGTTTTAGGGTTAGGGTTTTAATTATTTGGAGGAGAGAGAGAGTTAGAGACAGAAAGGTGTTAGTGTGTGTTTTTAGTGAGAGAGTGAAAGAGATGAAATGAGGGTAGGAGGGTGGTTTATATACTTGGGCATGAGTGACCTAAAAATAAATAAAAAGGGGAGGAGGGGCGCCGGCTAGGGGAAAAGAGGAGGGGTCGGGGCTGTCATTTTTCGTAAACTATCCCGTTTACCCATTCTTGAGCTCATATATTGTCCCCCGAGTCTCCCGCGACGTTCATTCGACTTTTGGTTATTGTTATTTATGTTTTTCCACGAGTTTTGACTATTTATTTGCCAATTTTCGAGTTACGGTCTAAAAGTTACATTATTTCTCGTTTTAGGCTTTTATAGTGCCGAATCGAATAGTGCCTACCAAAAAGAGTTAAGACTCACACGATAACTCGTCCAATAATGAAATAAACCATGAAAACCAATAGACGAAATAAAATCAAGTCATGGTTGATAAAAATAGTGTTAAAGGCAAAACTTGGTTTAGTTTAACGTAATGCGGTTACCTAAAATAGACTCCCTAAATTGCCAGTTGTCACATGTTTAGGTGGTGATAAGGTGTAGATAGGGCGAGTGGTATACACCAAATAAAAGAGGAGGATGAGATGTGTCTTTTGGTGGTGGTGGTGATGGCTCACGCGCGGCGTGGCAACGGTGGAGGGGCGGGGCAGTGGCTGCGGTGGCATTAGGGTAGAGAGAGAAAGTGAGGCTAGGTTTTCGGAGGTAGGTGATGAAAAGTGTGTGTGTGAGTGTTGGGTGGGGTTTATATATTTTTGAGTGGTGGAGTAAAATATAATTATTTTTTAATGGGGAGGGGGGGGACGCCGGCTACACTAAACATCAGGGGACCTAAGGCGTCATTTTTATTAACTTTCCCGAACTACTACTTTAGGGCTCATATATTTTATAACTAGTGACCGGCTATTTTTATTAATAGCTCCATTGTTCTTAATTGTCTCTTTCTACAAGTTTTGATTATTAACACGTATTATTTCTACGCAACGAGTTAAATGTTACTATTTCTCTTATTTTTAGGTTTTTACTGTGTCAACTCGAGTAGTGCCTAACATTGCGGGTTATAATTCATACCATAACTCATTCAATATCATAATCACTCATAAAAATCAAATAAACGATACCAAGTCAAGTCATCATTATTCCAAAATAGCTCCTACAAGAAATCTACTCGTTCTAACTAGCGTAATGTGGTACCTAAAAGGGATCCCTAATTTGCCAGTTTTCAGAGCCTCCCAACCTCAGAAGAAACCCGTCCCGGGTTTCATTTTGAGTTGCTCGATGATGTAAAGAGTTGAGGATACTTCCTCCAAAAATCATCCTCACGTTCCCATGTGAACTATGGTCCATGACGGGAATTTCAACAAACTTTGACGGTCGTGATGCGGCTATACTTTAGTCGTTTCACTTCACGATCCATGATCTCAACCGGCTCCTCAATGAAATTTAGACGCTCGTAGATTCGGATATCGTTCATAGGTAGGACCGGGGTTTCTTCGAAGATAAATTTCTTTAGATTACTCACGTGAAAGACATCGTGTACACTGCTCAACTCCTAAGGTAGCTCAAGTTTGTAAGCTACTGGTCCAACTCTTTCCAGGATTGGAAAGGGGCCAATGTATCGGGGGTTGAGTTTTCCACGTTTGTCGAAGCGTATCACTCCTTTCCAAGGGGAAACCTTCAACATGACTCGGTATCCCACTTGAAACTCTAGGGGGTTACGTCTCTTATCGGCGTAGCTATTTTTTCTATCACGTGCGGCTTGCAAATGATTTCGAATCTGGACTACTTTCTCAGTAGTTTCTAGCACGAGTTCGGGACCGGTAAGCTGGCTGTCGCCAATTTTAGCCCAACAGATTGGAGAACGGCATTTTCGTCCATACAACGCCTCAAATGGTGCGGCCTTAATGATGGTACGATAGCTATTATTGTAGGAGAATTCTGCCGAAGGTAAGTACTTCTCCAAGCCTTTGCCAAAATCGATAACACATGCACGGAGCATATCTTCTAACGTCTTGATGGTCCTTTCGCTCTGACCGTCGGTTTGAGAATGATAGGCAGTGCTCATATCAAGATTCGTTCCCAAAGCCGTCTGTAGTGACCGCCAAAAATTCGATGTGAAACGGCTATCTCAGTCGGAAATGATAGAGATGGGCACTCCATGACGAGATACTATCTCTTTGACGTACAACCGAGCAAGCTTGTCAATTCTATCGACTTCGCTGATGGCCAAGAAGTGAGCGGACTTAGTTAATCGATACACAATTACCCAGATAGCGTCACAGCCGCTAGCTATTCTGGGTAATTTGGTGATAAAGTCCATGGTGATTCGCTCCCATTTCAAAATAGGGAATTCGGGTTGTACTAGCAACCCTGACGGGTTCTGGTGTTCGGCCTTTATCTTGGAACATGTCAAGCACTTACTGATATACAGAGCTATGTTGGCTTTCATGTTCGGCCACCAGTAGAGTTTCTTTAGGTCTTGATACATCTTGTCGGCTTAGGGATGAACAGAGTATTTTGATTTATGCGACTCGTGCATAATCAACTCTCGAATTCCTCCATAAGATGGTATCCAACTTCTGATTTTGAGGCATAAGGTTCCGTCAAAATGCTTTGAGAAGCCGTTTTCACTCTCTACCATTCCATAAAGGTTCTTAGTCAGACGGTTCTCTTCCTTCAACGCCTCGGCTAGGGCGGCTAATATCTGAGACGGTAGTGGTGAACTAATCTTCATTCCTAAGGATCAGACTAATCATGGCAGGATTCTCTGCATCTGGCTAAGGGCATCTGCAACAACATTGGCCTTACCCGGATGATAACAAATCTCACAATCGTAATCACTGAGTAATTCCAACCATCATCGTTGTCTTATGTTCAGCTCCTTCTAGCCTAAGATGTGTTGCAGACTCTTGTGGTCGGTATACATTATACACTTAGTATTGTATAGGTAATGTCTCCATATCCTAAGAGCAAACACCGTAGCACCCAACTCCAAGTCATGGGTGGAGTAGTTTTCTCATGCTTCTTAAGCTGTCGGGAGGAATACGCTATCACCTTCTCCCGTTGCATCAGGACAACTCCCAATCCTTTATGCGAAGCGTCGCAGTACATGACGAAATCTTCGCTTCCTTCAGGCAGGGCTAGGACGGGTGCACTACACAACTTCTCCTTCAGTAGTTGGAACGCCTCTTCTTCCTTCTCTCCCCATTCATACTTAACGTTCTTCTATGTTAGTTTGGTCAGCGACTTAGCTATTTTAGAGAATCCCTCAATGAACCTCCAGTAGTAGCCTGCTAGACCTAAAAACTGATGAACTTTCGATGAGGTTTTTGGGAAGGGCCTATTCCTTGATTGCCTCAATCTTGGCGGGATCCATGTGAACTCCTCGACTATCAATCACGTGGCCCAAGAATGGCACGGTCGGGATCCAAAATTTGCACTTAGAGAATTTAGCGTATAGGTGTTCTTGCTTCAATAACTCCAAGATAAGCCTCAAATGCTCCACGTGCTCCTCTCTACTCTTGGAGTATATCAGGATGTCTTCTATGAATACTATCACAAACTTATCCAGGTAGGGTTAACACACTCGATTCATGAGATCTATGAATACCGTGGGCGCGTTGGTCAAACCGAATGACATCACTTGGTATTCATAGTTCCCATAACGAGTCCTGAACGCTGTCTTTGGGATATCTTCTTCTCGAACTCTGAGCAGGTGATAACCGGATCGCAAGTCAATCTTAGAATAGATACTAGATCCTTGGAGTTGGTCGAATAGGTCGTCTATCCTAGGAAGAGGATATCGATTCTTCACCGTCAACTTAGTCAACTCTCTATAATCGATACACATACGGAACAATCCATACTTCTTCTTCACGAATAGTGCGGGTGCTCCCCACGACGACGAACTGGGTCGTATGAATCCTTTCTCTGACAACTTTGTCAACTGCTTTGACAGTTCCTCCAACTCACTTGGAGCGAGTAGATAGGGAGCCCGGGCTACGGGTGCAGAGACTAGGTATCAACTCGATTTGGAACTCCACTTGTCGGACAGGTAGAATTCCTGGCAAGTCACCAGGATATACGTCCGGAAATCTCGAACGATGGCTACATCTTCTAGGCATCTTTCATTCTTCTTCTCGCCTTTGTTTTCAGAAATTCGAGCCAAGAAAAGACAACCTCCTCTGTCGATGTATTTTTGTTCCTTTATAAAAGAGATGATGTTCAACTTGGAGGGACCTCCATAGTTGCTTCGATCTCCTCGTATATTCAGGACTTCTCTACCATACGTCACACGCACGATCTTCTCATCGTAGATGATGTGCGCACAATTCTTCGACAACCAATCCATACCGATGATGACGTCGAAACTTACTAAGGTGACGGGCAAGAGGTCTATATTGAACGGGTGGTCTAGGAAATTTCACGTGCAACCTCAGGCTATAGTGTCTATCCTCTCTCTATTTCTATTAGATAAATCCACATCATAACCTAATCCTAAAGGTGTCGGGGAGATTCCTAGTAATGGCATAAAGCCAGTAGATACGAAACTCATATCGGCACCGGTATCAAACAGTATGGAAGCATAGCAGTTATTGAGAGGAACGTACCCGTAACTACGTTCAGATCCTCTTTGATCTCCTTCCCAATAAAGTACACTCGAGTTGCACCCATGTCTCTTTCTTGATTTCCAGCACCATGGTTTTCTCGGTTCCCTACAGTCCCTCGATTTTTGGGGTTATGCCCATTACCTCCCGCACCTCGATTCACCTTATTTCCTCCATTCCTAGGATTTCCTCTGATCGAGGGCTCTTGGCACTCGGTCTTGTAGTGCCCTTTCTTCCCACATCCAAAACAGGTGACATTGGCCTTCAAGTCCGTTTCCTATGTGGTTTGTGCCACAGCAAGGGGTCAGGACCTATAGTCTCTGGCCATATGTCCTACCTTTGAGCAATTTCTACACATCACGGCACACTGTCCATGGTGGTGTCGATTGCAACATCCACACAAGGGCTTACTTCCTTCATAACCCTTATTCTCTCCATTTCTGATAGCATACACCCTGGCAGTCTCTTGCCATTTGTTTGAGTTGCTATCACCCTTAACGTCCGCATTCTTTTCCTCTTATCACTCCTTCCCATGTTTGTTCCTTTCAGTACAAGGGAATCCATCAGACGTTGGGCTATGGTAATTGCCTCGTACAAGTTTCCCGGCTTCACAGCGATCAAGTCATTCATAGTAGCTAGTGGCAATCCATCAGTGTACCGCTAAATCTTGAGAGCTTCGGTACAAACCATCTCTAGGCAGAGCAACAAAAGTTCCTGAAAGCGACGGTTGCAAACCGTCATGTCGTTTCCCTTCACCTTATGGTTCCAAAACTCGATTTCTAACTTCTTAACTTCATTCCTAGGGCAGTAAGTCTTGATCAGCAAGGCCTTAAAATGGTTCCAAGTCATCGCGTAGGCTACTTCACTTCCTACCGGTTTGTGATAGTTGTTCCACCAAGTCAACGCTTCATCCTTCAGGGTAAATGTTGCGTACTTCCCCTTGGCGTCCTCATCACAGTTGCTGACAGTGAATACCGATTCGGTTTTCTCCATCCACCTCATTAGGTAAACCACTCCCTTGGTTCCTCCGAACTTGATGGGACCACAGAACCGGAACTCCTTATAGGTACAACCTCGAGTTCGGTTAAGCAGTGGGTATCCAGTAGAGGTGTTTGAGTGATTTGACTCAGCTAGCAGCTCGGCGACACGCTGCGTCACGAGCTGATCGATGTGGGCTTGATTCATAGCCGGAGGGATCGACGAGAAGTGACCATTTCGACCTTTATCATTAACGTTTTGATTCTCAACAGCAGGGTTATCGGTATTCGGATTCTCAAGAGTCAGAGTCGGGGTCGGGCGTCGACCTCGACGAACGGGATTGACCACAACAGGCGATGCTCGGGTGGTCCTGAGCGGGTTTCGTCTTGGTGCCATTGATCTGAATGATAACACAAGAGTTCCATAAGTTCCACATATCACAAATATTGAATCAAGATAATAAGGATAATGCCATATCATATCGAAATAATGAAGGCTAGAGAAACGAGAAATCAAAGGATGCACTTCTATTAGCCATAACACATAGTTTTCGAAATACAATAACATGAAAGATAGAGAATAGTCGTAGACGATCCTACTAACGAAACTAACAGGATAACTAAGATAAGTCGACATCTCGAACTGGGGACTCCTCAGTTTCAAGGTGGTACAACACTATAAACCTAAGGGCAATCTAGCCACGATCTACATGGGCGTCTCTTGTTGATCTCCAAACATCCTCAATCACTCTCCACACTAAAGAAATCTCAAGACGCTGGGTGTCGCGATCTCTCCTCAGATCCGTAACCTCTCTCTCCAGCTCACCGACCTAGTGCCAGAGCGCTCAGTCTGCCTCTCGGGATGTCATGAAACCTCTCTACAGGTCTCCTACCTACTCATGAAGCTCTGACATACCCTGTTTCAAGGCCATAGTTCTCCTAACAACTGCCCCCATATCTCCCCTCAACTCCTCTAGACTAGCCGTCGATACACCAACTAGTCGGTCCGCTAAATGACTAAGCCTAACTCCCTGGGAAATAAGTTACTCCCAAATCAGACCCATCTCTCCAAACTCCGCGGGCTCTGCATCTATTTTTTATGGGAGATCTGAACCTAGTAGGCTACCTAGCTCAGGTGAATGAGGAGGCGATACTAAGTCGAACGAATACTCTGGTGAATCTGGCTCAGGAAAGGGTAAAGGAGAGCCTAGTCCTGGAGAATGCGCTGAATGCGCGGGACTTTGAATCAGCAAAATACCCTCATATGGGATAAGGAGGGTCCACATCCTCATCCTCATCTACTGAGTAGGAGTCCATGAGTCGACGTCTCTGCGAAGGTGAATCATGTGGTGGTAAAGTAAGGAATCTAGGTCGTCGGTGGGATGAAGATGAAAGCGGTGATGATAGGAGAGAGTGAGCTGATAGGTGCACATACGAGCAAAGAGTACGATTGGTAAGTCGAGGAACCTGGGCTCATGCTAAAGCCTGATGTAATGTAAGTTGTCGTGAAGAATTGGGGCGATCAGATGATGATGGTAACTAAGAAGTGAGTGAAGTCTGTGGCCCTGTAATGGCTGATGATGATGAAGCAAGAGCAGGATATCAGACAATCACATAAGGATCGTCCTGCGCGGGAGTCATCAGAGTCCATGCTGGGCAGGATGCGGCAGCAAGGATCTCCTCTGACACGTCATAAGCTAATGAAGGCATGGTCTGTGACAATGACGTAGGGTAGGTATAAGTGTATGAAAATGACTAATTCTTATAGCGCAACATCATATCAAAACATCATAAAATTCATCAAATAATGGCAAGCATTTAAAATAGTGGATACAACATTACTCAAAAAACGCTCTAAACAAAACTGCATAAGTTCTAATTTGCCATTCTATCATATAATCCACACTTCATATAATTTCCAAGACATACCAATCATATAGCAATCATATAATATTCCAAGCTCAATAATCATATCGCAATTCATAGCATTTCAATAACCAAGTTGCAGTTCATTCCATACTCAATTCAAAAGGCTTGGGCTTGGCAGGCTGGCATGCGTCGGTCAAGGATCAAGTTTTATAAAAGTGGTTATAGTTTAGGTTTTAATAAGTACCTAGTTCTTTATAACCTTGGCTCTGATACCAATCTGTAACACCTTCAAAATTTGGTACAATGGAAGACTTAATCAAGCTTTTGTGGCGCTACTGGATTGGTACACAACACAAGTATAGGACAAAAAATAACATAAATCGTTCACAACAAATCATGTTGTTAATTATCCAGTTACACAATTATTATCAGAGACTAAAGTGAGCCTCCAACCATGCCCCTTCTGCCAAGCCTCCAAGAAACAAGCAATCCAAGCATCATCTTAATTACCTGAGAAAACATGCTAAAAAGGTCAGATAACGCTGGTGAGTTCATAGGTTTAATCATAAATTCAGTAGTGGACCTGATAGAGTTTATTTTCTATGTGAGACTAAGAGAGATATACAATAAATATTTCAATCACATTCCAACAAAAATCCTTCCAATAACACAATCGAGATCTCAGCAGGGCCCCAAGTGACTCTACCCAATTACCACGGTTGTAGCAAAGCCTGACATCAATGCTACCCTGGTCTAGGTCGGAGTAGACATCTATTCTTAGCTAGGTTACATAGTTATAGCAAGGGATTGCTATCCTAGTCTAAGTCAATATCTACCACATATCTATCCTTTACTAATCAACACATAAGCAAATACATTGTGTAAGCAGGTTTTCTCTCTCAACTAGGGGCGAATTGCGAAACCCTCACATCCCTCAACTTTCAATCGTTTTTCCCATCAATCGACCTCTAGAACATGATTTTCTGTAATGTTTTTTGCTCTTGATTCGTGTGTAACATTCATGTTTTACACTGATGAGTGCTTATTCACTCATCGTTTTTACCCGCCTAAGACCGCAAAAATGACCAAAAACACCCAAATACGCTCAAAATATGTTAAAAATATCCTCGGAGTGTGTTTTATGTCTTTTAGGTACAAAAGGATTGAAAACAGAGCGAAAACGGACAAAATCGAGCCGAAATCAAATAAAGTGCTTTGCGGATGGAGCCGGGAGTGGATTTTCTACATTTTCAGAGCCCGTGACGCGTTTTTGGAACGAGAGTGGGGAAACAAACCCAAAAACCTACCCAGAACCCAAAAATCCCATTTTACCATTTTCCGATACCGAAAACACCCAAAACACCTTTTAATCCCGAAATCCTATTTTCACCTTAAAAACCAATTTTGTAAAAATCCTATTTTTCTTAAAAAAAAAAAAGTTTTATAAAAACAAAAATTACAAAAGTTTAATTTGCTTTTAACAAAACCTTAAATAAACCTAATCCTACTTTTCTCCTTCCTCCCTGTTTTTACCCATATCTCAAACCCAGAAACCAAAAAAAAACCTCCATGGCGCCAATTTTCCCGCCCCTCTCCCCATCACTCTCAATCCAGAAACCCAAGAAATATTCACATGCCCACCTATGGTTTCTCCTTCCCCTTTCCAGGTCATCAATCCACACCTGTACAAAGGTCCATCCAAGGGCTGTTATGAAGAGTTGGGTCTCCAAGGTCAATCTAATGGCTGAGAATGGTTTGAAGAAGCACAAGATGCTTTTGGTTTTTTTTACACTCACACAAGAAACACAAGAGAAAGAAGACAAGAGAAGGCACAAGACTGATTTTTACTTTTGTATATATAGAAGCTTAGGGAAATAGAAAAACTTTGTCTAGAATCTTTTGAGGTCTAGTCCCATTTACTTTCTGTCATTTAATTTTAATGTAATTCTTAAATTCAGTTTAATACAAGTTTAGTCTTTAATTCATTTTCAAGTTTATGCAGCTTTCATTTCTGTTTATGTCTTGCAATCTGTTATTTGGTTCTAAAGAGTGTTTTTACAAATTGTTGAAACTCATTCTAAGTATTTGTTAAGATTGTAAAGTGTTACTTGAATTTCCAAGGTCTCAAAGTGTTTCAAAAAGTTCTTTTTCTGCCCCAGAGGAGGTGTTTGGATTAGCTTGTTTATGGGTCAAAAAACCCATTTTGACCCATTTTGGTTCCTAACTAAGTTTTTGTTATTTGATTTAACAAGCCTTTTCAAGTTGTTGTAAGTGAGTTATTGGCTTTAGAGTAGTTCCTGTTAGTATTGCCTTATGAATCTGTCACCACTATCTTGCGCTTCACTCGCTTTTTGTCCATTTTTCTAGCATAGATTTAGGTAGGATTAAGTTAGTGTTAGATTTTAATTTTTGATCTATAAATAGCCTGTAGGTAGATGTTAATATGTGGTAGCTTGTTTAGATCCATTAGTGCTTAATGGTTAGCTTATTTTTGTCCCTTAAACTGCCCACTTGCCTTCTTGGTTTCTGTCAATAGAACACGAGTGGAACAAGTCCACCTCTTAACAGCTTATTCATAAGCTGTTCAAGGCTCAGTTTAGCTCCCCATTTAGTTTTATTTGGACCTTGGTAGTGCTTATTTTACATGTTCTAGGTTACAACAGATTTTGGAGCTCATTTGAGAGCTTATTTTTAAGCTCAATTTGGCCTTGGACCTGTTTTTAGCTGCAACTACAGCAGCTCTGTGCTTCTTTCTTGTAGTGTTAATTAGTTTCTTTTTGTAGCTTATTTAGATCCCTTAGGTGTAAATTAGTATAATTGTTTAGGATAGTCTAATCTCAGCTTATTAGGTGCTTAACTGTGATTTTCCTTTGCTTATTTCCCTATTTTAGCTTAGGTTTCATGTTAGCTCAATTTGAATGCCCCTTTGTTTATTTCCTTGTTTAGCTTATTTTACTTGCTCTTGCCTAATTCTAAAATGTTAGTGAACATGTGTTTAGCTCAATTCATTCATTAGATAACTTGTTTTAGATTAATATAGGCTGTTTGTAGCTTTTGTTTTTTTTAGTGGCATTCTGAACCAAACAAGTCCTTATCTGCTGATTTTTGCAAGCTGTTCGCAGCTTAATCTTTTAAGCTTTTGAAAGTTTAAGTTTTGTTAAAAGTCTTAATTATCTTTATTTTCAGTTGCCAAAAACAGAAAAAGGAAAAAAATAAATAAATAGCAAAACGTGGAGGATAGGAATCGAACCTGTGACCTCCTGCACCAAGCCCACGCACACAGCACACATCTCAGATCCAGTAGCGCCCTAGGGTCTTTTGTTTATTTCGTTCCTCATTTATTTATTTAACATAGAATTAGTTGTTTCACCTTGTAGCTTATTTAGAGCTTTTTCCAGCTTTTCTGGTTAAGCTACAATTCCCTTTTGATTTTTCTTAGGTTTTAGATAACTTAAACTATATTTGTTGAATTTTTCAGATTTTTCCAAAATCATTTAGTATTTTTAATTAATTAATTAGTATAAAGTAGTTTTTAATTCGTAATAAATAAAATAAAAATCGAAAAAATACCCGGCTTTTTCCTAAAATTATTTTTAGTCATTTAGAATGTAGGAAAATTAGTTTTGCACTCGTAGGACTTTAATGGCATATTTTTCACTTTCGAGGCTCGGTGAGTTCCCGGTTTTTCACGTTTTTGCATTTTTGCACCCTAGGATGTAATTTAGCGTTGTTTTATTGTTTCTTAGGCTTAGTCGTAATTTATTTAGTATTTTCTTTGTTTTACATGCTTTATTTTCATTTCCGTTCTTTATTTTGTAGAATACGTAATCACAATTCCAAATATTCGTTTAACCAATTCAAGTCCTAATCACGAAACTCAACGACACCGTCAATTTCACACCTCGTTGGGACACGACCCGGGGAAATCACTTACCCGGTATCACTTTTATCACACTCGTGAGATTTGGCACGTTAACCCTTTTCCTAAAAGGTTGATTTGTCGACTTTCACGATTAATTTGATATTTGTGTTTATTTTAAACGAATCAAATTTTGGAATCAAATTTTGGCGCCGCTGCCGGGGAGGTGTGTTGCGACAATATCGTGAAGTTTTTGCGATTAGTGACTTGGAGAACCTTCCTTGTGAAGTTATTGTTTTTATAAAAATACAAAATACAAAAATATTTTTCTTTTCTTTGTATATATATGTAAAATATTAAAAAAAACAAAAAGATTTTGCTTGTTGTTTTAAATAAAATAGAACACACAATCAATATAACACTTCTCAACTTGAGTGTTATCATAATAAGTTCCCGAACCAAAGATTCAAAACTTGCCTTTGTGTCACTTGCGTGAATACGCTTGTGATTATTGGTTTAAGTACCTTGTGTTTTGCCTCGGTCTTGTTTTAATTGAAAGTGTTGTTTTTGAATGTGCATGTGCACTCGTTTTCGAAAAATCAAAAAATATTCTTCTCATTCCTCTCATTCGTTGATACTAATTCTCTTACCCTCTTTCACCGTTTGATTCTATTCTTCGTATCCTCTCGACCATTTGATTCTATTTCTTTAACCCTCTACATGTTTAATTCTCATGGCGACGTTCGATTATCGTCGTTGTTTCCATTGCAAAAGCCGTATGGAAGAGGATCAGCTTTATTGTCAAAATCACGATTGTTTATGTAAACGATGTGGAAGGGCGGGTGCAAGCAAATATTGCTATTGGTGCGACTTATCCGATAAAAACTCTCTCGATGATTCTCCAAGTTTTTCCGACCACCCGCCACAACCCGAGATTTGTTCTATTGTTTCTGAACCTAAACCGTCTAGATTTGATCCAAATCTTTCGCGATTTACGGTTAAGGTTAAGAGAAAAGAGCAAGAACCGGAGACCAAAACGGAAGTGGTGGAAATTGCTAGCTCTGAGAGCACACCACTTGTCCCACCTCTGGAATCTTCAAAACCTTTTTCGGACGAAATCATGAACATGCTTCAAAATTGCTTAAATGAACTTCGTCAAATATCAACTTCGGGAAATACCATTTTACCTAACAATTGTGATATTTTTGAGCCCTCGATTCCTACTCCCGTACCCGAGATATCGTCGTTCGATCAAGAGTATTGCTACTGTTGTGGAGACACGTTACCGAAAGGTTTCTGTTGTTACAAATGTATGTGCGAGTGGTGTGGAAGCTATCTTGTAAATGGATGTTGTTCGATTTGTGCCGAGAATTCATTCGCGTATGATTCTAATCCAAATTCTTTCAATTATCCTCAAAACAATTTCAACCACCCTCCACAAAATTCATTCGAGCCACAACCGTACTATCAAGATTTCAATGATTCATCATTTCAAAGTTTCTCTACCCAATACCCTCATTGTGCTAAGTGTGGGGGTCCTCATTATGATTACCAATGTCAATCGTGGAATCAAAATTACTATGGACCTGATCCTTGTTATAACACTTCCAGTTTTGACAACATCCAACCCCCACAACTTCCCGTCATTGATCAATTTCCTCGTATAATCCTTGAAGAACTTTCCGAGGAACAAGCAGCTCGCAACGAAAGATTTCTGGCCGATGAGCGAGCAGCTCAAAAGCTTCTCCTATTGAACGAAGCTGCTCAACAGCGTATCTTATTTAATGAAGCTTGCCGTCTCGATGACGAGGATGAGGAAGATTGGGAGATGACAAAGGACAAGGTGCATATTTCAAGCCCACAAAGTACCGCACATGTCCACTCTCCGCCCTCATATTGCCTATCCACCATAGAACCTTCGGATAACCTTTTAATGGGGGACGAGCATCTTAGCACTATTCCGGAAACGGAACCGTCTTGTGTTGAGAACCTTGTCCCAACCCCAAGTGAATCCGAGGTTATTTTTGGTGATACGTGCGATGACCCTCTCGATGATGATTCTTCTCCCACCCTGAAAGAACCTGTTGAGGTGATCTCCGAGTCTGAAAATGACTATACATCGTTTGATGATTCTTTATCGTGCGGAGACATCGAGTATGTGGAGGAGCTACCTTCTGAGCTCGTCAGCTTAGAAGAAGTGAGAGATGTTGATCCCGAAGATCTTGACATGGACACTGATTTTGATACGGATAATGAAGATATTCTTGTTGTGTCCAAGAAAACTTTTGCTATGGCATTCACTAATCCTCTGTTTGACTTCAATTATGAATTCACTCTAGTTTCGGATAATCCCATCTTTGATATTCAAAATGAGGATAGTGACATTTTTACATCTCCATCTTTACCCGAAGATAAGAATAGTGGCAATCCCACTTCGACGTTAGACCTTCTTGAGGAGTTCGCCGATGAACTCGCTCTTATTGATCATTCTCCACCGGGAGATGATGATGTGCACTTCGACTTGCTTTCTTCGGATGACTCGATACCTTCGGGTTTTCAGAGTGACGATTATGGCTTAGGTCCATCATCCACCCGTCCGCCTGCTAAACCACCAGATGATGGAACCTCTTCTAAGCCCGACATGGATGTTTTCATTGCTTTAGTGGTGGATAAGATTTCTGAACATTCCGTTAATGTTCCTCAATCTAATCTTTTGCCCACCCATCCCACCCATTGTCAACTCATTGTCACCTTGCCTTCTCCTCCCATTTCTTCTCCATGTCTTAACTCCTACGGGAGTGAAGATACCATCTTTGACCCCGGCATTTCTCTCTCTCTTGAGCCGGTTATATCTCATCGGAGTGGAACTTTCATCACATTCAATGTTTATCCAAACCATTTGAATGAAAGTCCGATGGAGATTTTCTCTTCCACTTGCTTCCCCATGGACCTATGAATTCGGGGTCGAGTCAAGCTAGCGACTCGGTTAACAAAAACAGTAGCATTCCATGGGTTTTCACCCATGTTTCTGACTTCTTTCTATTTTCTAACAACTAAGTGTGGGGGGAAATCTCCACAGTGTTTGCTTCTTGTGTGTTTGCTCTTGTTTTCAGGAATCCCTTTGATCGTGATGATTGATGCACCTGTTTTCAATCCAGCCGCCCAATATCCGATCATTTTACTAACGTTTATCTGGGGATATGTTTTCTAAATCCTTTTTGTGTAAAATGACAGATTTCGTCCACACACTTTGTTAGTGGTATTACCTTTTTCTGTTCGATAGTATCGGCTTCGTAGCCGACTTTGAATATTGAGGGCAATATTCAATTCTAAGTGTGGGGGGGAATTCTGTCGAATTTTGTCGCATTTGTACCCTTTAGTCCCTAGTACCCCCGTTTTGACCCAAATTTAAAATTTTTTGCATGAAAATAAAGTGTTAATGCTTCGGTATTAATGGTAGTTTAGTCTTGATTAGGTTAGAACAAAGGGAATCCCGACTCTGCTAGAGTGTTGATCTAGCTGCTCTCTTAACAATTAGGATAAGTTTTTACTAGTTGTGCAAATGAAAATGCTAAGCGTGGAGTAGTTGGTTCTCTTTAGAGCTTATATAAGTAATCTATGGCTTTTTCTCCCAGTAGCTCCTAATTGAACCTAAAATACGTGCTCATTGTCAAACTTTTGAACATTCAAATCGTCTTGTTACAAGAAAAAGTTTTTAAGCAAAATTGATATAGAGCTCAAGTTCAACTTTTTATTTAAATTTTTGGAAAAGCATACTTTCTTGAAATCTGAATAATATTGCAAAATGAAAGTATCGTATAAGTGCTTGAATTATGCAAAAATAAATTGCAAGTTAAAAACAAAATAATAATAAAAAAAAAAGTGAAAAAATGAAAAAAATGAAAAAAGTTGAAAAATGAAAATTGAAAAAAAATACGAGTTCCTCAAATAAAAGTATTATGTTGCTTATCAATAAATGTGCGAAACTTGCTTTTTTCGTAAATTTAAATCGGAAGTTGAACTAGGATTCGTCAAGGTTGTCTAAAAGCTTGACGGTGATTTAGAAATTCTTGAAGTCAAAGACCCCGAAAGCTCCGATACTATTCTCGAGGGTGAAAACCTAGCCTCCTTAAATGGACAAGCTGAGAAGAAAGTCGCAACATGGAGTGATCTCACCTTTGAATCTCGAATTTCTAAATTATCGTCGGTTGTTGTCCATTTAGGTTTAGTTTTAACTTAACGGTAGCCTCGTAAATCTTTGGAATCGAATTCCCGCTAATTCCGGTACTATTCTCCGTGAGGTGTCAAAAGCCCGGTCACCTAAAGCCAACTGGTTTGGGATGTGCCGAGAAGAAAGCCGCTACATGGAAGAGGCCCTTTCGATCCTTAGACTTTCGTAGTTTCCGGGAAGTTAAGATTTTAGTTAAGTGGATAACAACCATAACAAGGTCGGTTTCAATGGTCAAACTTTTGAAAATGAGCACACGAACTTAAATTGTATAAACTGCGGGAGTAAAAAGTTAAGTCTCGACTTACATAGATTATTTGTATAAGTAGTGTTAGCATTTTACAAAAACATTTGCACAATAAGTTTAGACTTAGTTTGAGAGTATTAAAAAGAGGATGACGATTACAATTCCCTGGAGACACCCATTTTGTGTGAATCCCGTTCCATGATACCACATTTTGTTAATCAAGCATGTTGTTTACTTTCAGTCTAATTTAAATTTCTCGCATCGAATAAAAAAGGTCAAAATGGGGTATGCTCGTGAGTTTCATTCATTACTTCACATGATTGATTGCTAGGGACTAGCAATTGCCTAGTGTGGGGGAATTTGATGAGTGCTTATTCACTCATCGTTTTTACCCGCCTAAAACCGCAAAAATGACCAAAAACACCCAAATACGCTCCAAATATGTTAAAAATATCCTCGGAGTGTGTTTTATGTCTTTTAGGTACAAAAGCATTGAAAACAGAGCGAAAACGGACAAAATCGAGCCGAAATCAAATAAAGTGCTTTGCGGATGGAGCCGGGAGTGGATTTTCTACATTTTCAGAGCCCGTGACGCGTTTTTGGAACGAGAGTGGGGAAACAAACCCAAAAACCTACCCAGAACCCAAAAATCCCATTTTACCATTTTCCGATACCGAAAACACCCAAAACACCTTTTAATCCCGAAATCCTATTTTCACCTTAAAAACCAATTTTGTAAAAATCCTATTTTTCTTAAAACAAATTTTTATTTCCCTAAAAGAAAAAAAAAAAAAAAAAAAAAAAAAAAAAAAAAAAAAAAAAAAGTTTTATAAAAACAGAAATTACAAAAGTTTAATTTGCTTTTAACAAAACCTTAAATAAACCTAATCCTACTTTTCTCCTTCCTCCCTGTTTTTACCCATATCTCAAACCCAGAAACCAAAAAAAACCTCCATGGCGCCAATTTTCCCGCCCCTCTCCCCATCACTCTCAATCCAGAAACCCAAGAAATATTCACATGCCCACCTATGGTTTCTCCTTCCCCTTTCCAAGTCATCAATCCACACCTGTACAAAGGTCCATCCAAGGGCTGTTATGAAGAGTTGGGTCTCCAAGGTCAATCTAATGGCTGAGAATGGTTTGAAGAAGCACAAGATGCTTTTGGTTTTTTTTACACTCACACAAGAAACACAAGAGAAAGAAGACAAGAGAAGGCACAAGACTTATTTTTACTTTTGTATATATAGAAGCTTAGGGAAATAGAAAAACTTTGTCTAGAATCTTTTGAGGTCTAGTCCCATTTACTTTCTGTCATTTAATTTTAATGTAATTCTTAAATTCAGTTTAATACAAGTTTAGTCTTTAATTCATTTTCAAGTTTATGCAGCTTTCATTTCTGTTTATGTCTTGCAATCTGTTATTTGGTTCTAAAGAGTGTTTTTACAAATTGTTGAAACTCATTTTAAGTATTTGTTAAGATTGTAAAGTGTTACTTGAATTTCCAAGGTCTCAAAGTGTTTCAAAAAGTTCTTTTTCTGCCCCAGAGGAGGTGTTTGGATTAGCTTGTTTATGGGTCAAAAAACCCATTTTGACCCATTTTGGTTCCTAACTAAGTTTTTGTTATTTGATTTAACAAGCCTTTTCAAGTTGTTGTAAGTGAGTTATTGGCTTTAGAGTAGTTCCTGTTAGTATTGCCTTATGAATCTGTCACCACTATCTTGCAGTTCACTGTTCTTTTTGTCCATTTTTCTAGCATAGATTTAGGTAGGATTAAGTTAGTGTTAGATTTTAATTTTTGATCTATAAATAGCCTGTAGGTAGATGTTAATCTGTGGTAGCTTGTTTAGATCCATTAGTGCTTAATGGTTAGCTTATTTTTGTCCCTTAAACTGCCCACTTGCCTTCTTGGTTTCTGTCAATAGAACACGAGTGGAACAAGTCCACCTCTTAACAGCTTATTCATAAGCTGTTCAAGGCTCAGTTTAGCTCCCCATTTAGTTTTATTTGGACCTTGGTAGTGCTTATTTTACATGTTCTAGGTTACAACAGATTTTGGAGCTCATTTGAGAGCTTATTTTTAAGCTCAATTTGGCCTTGGACCTATTTTTAGCTGCAACTACTGCAGCTCTGTGCTTCTTTCTTGTAGTGTTAATTAGTTTCTTTTTGTAGCTTATTTAGATCCCTTAGGTGTAAATTAGTATAATTGTTTAGGATAGTCTAATCTCAGCTTATTAGGTGCTTAACTGTGATTTTCCTTTGCTTATTTCCCTATTTTAGCTTAGGTTTCATGTTAGCTCAATTTGAATGCCCCTTTGTTTATTTCCTTGTTTAGCTTATTTTACTTGCTCTTGCCTAATTCTAAAATGTTAGTGAACATGTGTTTAGCTCAATTCATTCATTAGATAACTTGTTTTAGATTAATATAGGCTGTTTGTAGCTTTTGTTTTTTTTAGTGGCATTCTGAACCAAACAAGTCCTTATCTGCTGATTTTTGCAAGCTGTTCGCAGCTTAATCTTTTAAGCTTTTGAAAGTTTAAGTTTTGTTAAAAGTCTTAATTATCTTTATTTTCAGTTGCCAAAAACAGAAAAAGGAAAAAATAAATAAATAGCAAAACGTGGAGGACAGGAATCGAACCTGTGACCTCCTGCACCAAGCCCACGCCACAAAGACACATCTCGAGATCCAAGAGCCCTAGGGTCTTTTGTTTATTTCGTTCCTCATTTATTTATTTAACATAGAATTAGTTGTTTCACCTTGTAGCTTATTTAGAGCTTTTTCCAGCTTTTCTGGTTAAGCTACAATTCCCTTTTGATTTTTCTTAGGTTTTAGATAACTTAAAGTATATTTGTTGAATTTTTCAGATTTTTCCAAAATCATTTAGTATTTTTAATTAATTAATTAGTATAAAGTAGTTTTTAATTCGTAATAAATAAAATAAAAATCGAAAAAATACCCGGCTTTTTCCTAAAATTATTTTTAGTCATTTAGAATGTAGGAAAATTAGTTTTGCACTCGTAGGACTTTAATGGCATATTTTTCACTTTCGGGGCTCGGTGAGTTCCCGGTTTTTCACGTTTTTGCATTTTTGCACCCTAGGATGTAATTTAGCGTTGTTTTATTGTTTCTTAGGCTTAGTCGTAATTTATTTAGTATTTTCTTTGTTTTACATGCTTTATTTTCATTTCCGTTCTTTATTTTGTAGAATACGTAATCACAATTCCAAATATTCGTTTAACCAATTCAAGTCCTAATCACGAAACTCAACGACACCGTCAATTTCACACCTCGTTGGGACACGACCCGGGGAAATCACTTACCCGGTATCACTTTTATCACACTCGTGAGATTTGGCACGTTAACCCTTTTCCTAAAAGGTTGATTTGTCGACTTTCACGATTAATTTGATATTTGTGTTTATTTTAAACGAATCAAATTTTGGAATCATACACCTATTAATCAAAATCATTACTTTTAATCTGTTTTAAGTCGACTCTTGGGATTAAACGTATTTTTTAGGGTTTCCAATTCGTCCCTTGTTCTATGATCGATCCTTGTACCTATCAAATCCTTATTACGATTTATTAGGATCGCTTATTGTTATCCTTATCGTTCCTTTATTCTTTGATTCTTAAAGTCGGTTTGACTTTACATATTTAAGGATCGATTATTAGGGTTGATTTTGATCGCTACATGGTTGCAAGGCTTAGGTCGGTTATTATCTAATCGATCTAATTTATGGTGCGATCTGGTTGGTTTGGTGATTATGATCAATCTTGTGCATATCGAAACCCTTCAAGGGTTTATTATTCTGGTCGATTGTATTCTTTTGGTGGCTGTTCTTTTAATTGCAAAATCAAAGCTTTTGGTTTTGGTTTTTTATGATTTGTAGTTTGCTGATGGTGCTTAACTCAAAACTTTACTCGTTTAGGGTTTAGTTTTTATTAAAGTGCAAGTAACCCGTTTAGGGTTTTGGGGATTACAAGTGTGTTTGGTTTGTGGAAGTCACACTGCATGTTATCTCATCTTTGGGATTGGTTTGTGTTTGCATGTTCTATGATGATATCAGTGATTATGTAAGTGGGGTATGAGAGAGATGTAAGTCAAGTTGTTAGGGTTCCTTGTTCAAAAACCCTTGATGCTGTTTTCAAGACCTGCTCCTGATTTGTGTTTCAATATTTCTAGTAGGAGGTCTTGTGATCGTGTGTGTTATCATGTTACTACTGGCATTCATGGTGTTTACTAATTGGTGGCACGTAACATGATCTTTTGGAAGTTAGGGTGTTTTTTACCCTATTGTTGTTGGTGACATGATTCGATGTGCTGCAGGAATGGCTTTTATGATGCAAATCTTGGGCAGATTGGTCATGTTTGGGAGAGTGGAAGTCAAGGTAATCTTGTGTAAGTCAAGTTTAGTTGGTTCTTGTTCAAAAATCACTACTCGGATTGCTGTTGGTCGTTTTGGATGTTGTGGCTTATTGGTTTCCTATTCAAAACTCCTACGATCATTATGGGAAGTTAGGGTTTAACCCTATTTGTATGTACAAGTCCATTTAATACTCAAGTTTAGTTTGTATTGTGCATACTTAGACTTGATGGATGGGGCTTGTGTTGGTTTTGTTTGTGGTGTTCGTTTTTACTACAAACAAATTATGGGTTGAAGACCGCTTGGATGTTTCTTCGTGGATTCTTCATGGAAGTTAAGATGGACCGCCATAGTGATATAGAAGGCTCAAGTCCTTTTCTTGAGTAGTATTGTAATTTTTTATGTACTTTTGTTAGTATTGGTAGGTTCATTTTAGTGTAAGTTATAGGAATGGTGTGTCATTCCTATATTCGAGTCTGTAAGTGTCCTAAGGGACTGAGGTGAGGGATATCACCCTCATCCTATGTACTTCAACGTTTTTTTGTGTAATGCATTTTACCGGAGTGAATTAACCCTTTTACCTAAAAAAAAAAAAAAAAAAAAAAAAAGAGTAGAAGCAGGTCCAAGAAAAGAGTAGCATGCTTTCTCACCCCAATTTTAGATAAAACATAGTTAAAAATGGGGCTATGAAACTCACCTCGATCAAGCAAATCACAAATAAGCAATAGTAAAAGCAGATAAGCAGCTAACACAGCTCGGCAACTACTGACTCGGCACAACCTATTAATATAAATCCATCCTTAATACATTTTTCCAATTCCAATATTTTCTATCCCAAATATATTTCATTTCTTATTTCCAAAAACATCTCGTTTCTCAATTTCGTTACAAGTGTTTGGTATCATCGTGTGAGATGTCGACTCGATAAGACTTCTATGAATGCACTATATTTCTAGCAATGCAACTCATGACAACATAATGCAACTTCTAAGTGAAAAGTTCTGTAATTTAATTAGTTTCAAAATAAATCGTTAGAACTTATCGAATTTGTCAACTCGATAAAGACAACCATTTATTTGTTTCACTTATTATTCCAAAAACTAGTCACAACCTAATCAGTTGTAAGGATAATTTGTTCATTAATAAATTTGTCCAACGTACATAACGGGCTCTTATTCGATTCGTCAACCCAATAAGTCCATTATCTACGCGGGTCAAACATATTAATGGTAAGTCATCCGTAACCCATGCATATCCCACAATGATTATTAAACATTCATAAATGACATGTTTTTGGTAAACGTGCCATCAAAACATTTAATAACACGTTATTATAAAACTTTTTCATTTTTAAGTCATTAGTTCCCCTTTAAATATCTAATAACAAAGTGTGGCTTGTTGCTAAATATTTAATACAAGTACTTACAATTTCTATTTTCTAGTTTATTTACATGTTTATATATATATTACGTCAAGTTTTCAATTTAAATTTCGAGTTATTATCCGTCTCAAGTTCACAAGTCCGAGTCATGACTATCGGCTTTTTTTTTATATGTCATATTGTCCAATAAATAATATAAGTCCATGTTACGGCGGTGTCGGGGTCAACCGAGACTAGAAAGTCACGGCAACACCGACATTGCGCAAAGCTCACATATATATAATTTCAAGTCCAAATAAATATTTCCACTCGTTACCAGCCCTACACCTACGGCTCGGCAACGTATCTAACAACCTCCATTTCAACTCACGATCATCCCCGTCATCCAAAAAAAATCAAACCGCACCTGAAACCAATTCCGAGACCCTAATGGTCTCAGCTGGGCCATGGTAAAACCCACGCGAACCAAACAAACGCTAATTGTTCTTTGGCTCCCTCGCGGCTCAACCAAACAGGACCGTCTTGGTCCCGGTCACTCCTAGTATCAACAACAACCTCCAAACAAATTTCATGACTACCAAACCCGGACCTTACATGGACACTGATACTCAAAATGCTGAACAAGAGCATCAGTCTTCACTACTGCAACCCAAAAAGCCTGAAGATTCTCCCTTCCATTCTAGTGACTCCTCCGACTTAACTAGTTCCTCCTTTCTTGAAGAACTCAAGAAGTATGATCGTCTCTCACTGAAAGGTGGTTAGTGAAGTATCTCCAAAAGGTCTCAAGGGCACTCTTTACCAAAATCACTATTGAAATATGGGAACAACATACTAAAGTTGTTGTATCTTATGCTGCTTTGAAGGCCTCAATTGAGGAATACTACAATGAGAATGTTGATCATATGGAATAGACTAACACACTCTTTACAAACTCACTGGATAAACTGGATAGGAATTTGAATGGGTTTCTTAACTCTCTCAAAAGGATCAGCACAGACCTGGACACTGTGAAAGAAGTTGTCAAAGATGACCCTGCTCTCAACAAAAAATTTCTTAAGGCTTCAGAGACATACATGAAGAATTCAGCCAACCTCACTGAGCTCATATCCCTACTCAAAGGTCTTATCTCTTCTGTTGATAACATCAAGTCCACCATTAGTCTTCAGGCCAAGCATCTTGTAGCCTAGGCCAAATCCAAAAATTTTATGGCCGGGAATCTTGGGCCTGGAATGACTGCCCTTGAAAGATCTCAGGCTGACATTTGCTTAGAAATTCCTACTCTCAGGAAGGACACCTCATAAATCAAGTCCATGATGTATGAAATTTATCAAGCATTCAAAGGCCTTTCCACCCCCCAACTTCAGTGCTAGAGCCAACTCTTGCTCTCACTGAAGGTCCAACAATAGTTTGGGGGAGAATATCTATGAAGCTTCATTGCTGGAGCTAAATCCTTCTCACACTGAGGGGAGAACAAAGAGACCGAAGAAGTACATACTCAAAATCCTGATGGTGAGCCTACTGTTGCTGAGCCAATATCCTCGTAAAAGCCACCCACACCTGAAGAACAACCAACTTCATCTTCAGTCTCCAAAAAGAAAGGCAAAGAAATTGTTACCACTCCAGTGACTGAACAAGTTAACTAGTGCCAGCATCATTAACTGTTCATCCAGACCCTGATGAACCTATTAGGATCCCCTATGTGATAAATGGAACGTTGTACCATTTAATGAATCATGAAATCAATGCTCACATGGAAAAAGAGGAGGCATTGAAGAAAGTTGCTGAAGAAGAAAAGAGGGTTACGTTAACAAAGACTAAGATGATAAAGGTAGTACAAGAAGAAGCTGAGAAACTAGGGATTGACCTAAAGAAAGTCACTGTGACAACTGGCAATTTCGCGGACTATTATTTAATAGCGTCACTATCTCATTTTTTTAGGGAAATGCGAATTATTTATTTTCCTATATTCATGGAAGATTTTAATTTAAAAACAAGAGGTTACAGTGGTTTTCTGAAAAATGTCACCACACGTGTGCCCACATCACACTAGTTATGGCTTAAGTATAAAAATCAACTATCGAAGTCAACGGCTCTATTTTTATATCCGTTTTACGAAAACGTGTCCAGAAATATAATTCTTATATTTTTACCAAGTCGGGATGCCGCGTTTATAGTTTAATACAGCGAAACAAAGGGTACGCAAAATACTATTATGAATAATAATAATAACACAGATAATACAAATTCTAAAATCCTACCCTATCTAAAACTCACACCGCCCTACCCTTCATCCTCAAACTGTTCTTCTCCTTCTTCTGGCAAAATTTACCACGTTTTCCCCATCTCAAAACCCTCACCCTCTCTTTTGATGATAAACCTTACACACTCACCACTACCTATGAATCAAACAAGAGGAAAGAGCAACAAAGATGAACAATCCCTATCACTTTTTCTCCTTACCCTATAAACGCAAACACCAATATCAAATCATACACTTTCAAGGTCAACTCTTATCCCATCCTTATCACCACCTGAGAACGAGAAGGCTACAACCCTAGGAGTCACAAGATACCACCTAACGTGGTCAAGGTTGAAGAAGACAAGAGCTTGTTATGGGAAAGACCAAGAATCAAAGTCCGGGTTACCACAAGATCCTTACCACCTTTTCTGCTATAAATAGAGAAATTCCCACTGAGTTCTTCATCTCCTCTCAAAATAAATCAGGGTTTGGGTAATCAAAGGGGTTTTTGGAATTAGTTGAGGGGTTTTGCAATTCGAGGTCTAGAAGCTCTAATCCAAGTCTCAATTCATCCAAATTCACTCTAGTTCGTACCCAATTGAAGGTCCTTGTGTTTCGTCTCCCCCACACCACGACCTAGCTGTCGACTAATTATAAGGATAAAAATTTCACTTGGTTTAAATTGTTATTTAATTTATTAATTTGATTATGTAATTATATGAATATTTAAATGATAGTAGCCTCAATTGTCAAATATATTATGGTGGTAATATTGTGTTGCTGTTGGTATCGTGTGGCAAGCAAAAAAAAGAAAAAAAATAAAAAAAAAAAAAAAAACACGAAGAACTAACTAAACAATCATGGGGAATAAATTATTGATGTGTCGGCTTATGTATATTTAGCCTAGTGGCTTATTTGTATCGGCTTAGATACCTCGCGTCAAGACTGAATAGTCACGACTCACTATGTTCCTTTTGTTGTTCAACTTTGTTGCTAGCCTTGCGGGTTAGGATAAATTCTGAAAAGATGAAATTCTGGTCACTTTCGGTTCGAGTCTTTGACTCATAACCCGCTCACCTTGTGGTCAAAATGTTATGGTATATTCGTAGGGTTCTAGGGTCGAAACAAAAGTCTTGGTTGGACTCGCAAAGTATAAGTTATGCCTCACAAACGACTCGTGATACTTAGATTTATTCATGGTGCTAAGTATAGTCTTTTAATCCTTAACGTGAGTCTTTGACTCACATGTAGTGCGTCTTGTTTTCGAACCTTTTGTGTTGTCAAAACAATACAAAACTATGCACCATGTCTCTAGCTTTTGATTGTCAAAATATTGTAAACATATTTCTGCCCTCCCTTCCTAGGATGCGTTTGGTATTTCCTGTACCATGTCTTTAGTTCTTGATTTTTAAAATGTTGCAATATGTTCTATCTATCTTTTGATTAGTATATGTTTGGTTAATACCAGCTGGGCCATAGCCCACCTCACGTTGAGGGTACGTTTGATATTTGTAGATGGGCTGAAGCCCATCTCTTCTTGACAAGTCTATTTCTTTGGGCCACAGGCCACGCTAGTTATATTAGGGTCCGTTAGTTTTGCTTAGCTCAGCAGTCCTTCCGTGTTGAATATCAAACACGAGTCATCCCAAGTGTCACCCGACTAAGCGTTATTTTTATTCGACAAGTCCAACATATCCCTACGACTATCTCTCCGACGAAGTCATAAGCATGCGCCATGCGTTCAACGTATCTCAATTCATTTTACATCGAGTACGTAATTTACTACTCTAAAACCACATCTTTATAATTCAACTAACATACATATATAATTGACTCAACCTATTTAATTAACCTAAAGTTAATAAAAACTAGACTACCATCCTAAGGTCTTTCAATTAATATCACATGTTTTTCTAAAACCACAAGGACATATGTATATTTAAACTACTATTTCTAAAATGGCATATTTTATAAACGAATTACAAATGATATCCATATACAAAAGTTAACTTTTAAAACGTTAAAAGATATCTTGTATAAATATTATACTCAAACTAAACGAAACTATTTTGTATAATAATGTGTTACTATTATTTTGTCAAAACATACCTCTAAAACGTATACACGGGTCATGCCCGATTTCTTTAAAAACCCTATGCTTATTACTTATAAGTATGAATCTTCTTTTACAACCATGTTTACTAAAAACTATTACTTGAAATATAAATTGTATACCTTTTTTATTAACCAACATTTGGTTATACATAAACACATATATTTTAAACGACATCTCTATAACTCAAATACGATTACTATTTATATGTGATATTTTCCATACACTGTCTTTTTGTTATCAACGAACCAAAGACTTATTCGACTCAATATTTTACTATCCTATATATATATATATATATATATATATAGTCCTTTTATTTTCAGAACCCACCTTATCTGCGAGAACTATGAGAACCACTTATGTACTCCTAATAATGCATAGTGTGCAATATACCAATGCAAAATGGCATTTTTGAAAATATCTATATTTATTTTAAATATTAAACTTTTTTATTTAATCCGAAAGGGTATAATAGTAAAAGACATTTTTTTTTTAATTTTTTTTCGGATTTTTTTAATAATCCCATTTTTTTTTTCGATAGTATTTTTCAGATTTAGTGCATATATGTTTTTTAGCTAGCCTGTTTAGTGCATGTATGTTTTTTTTAAGATAGCATATTTCTAGATATCGATTGTTTTTTACCTAGCATGTTTAGTGCATATTACAAACCAAGCACATAAATGATATACACAAAGTTCCAGATTTCTGGATTTAGTGCATATATGTTTTTTAGCGTGCATATATGTTTAATGCATATATCAAACGAAGAACATAAATGTTATATACAAATTTCTATATCGATTGAAACACAATTAAAATACAAATTCCTAAGAGTATAAATACATGAATCTAATCAATCTATACAAGTGAGCACTAATAAATATTCAACACAAAATGGACATATGTGCACACTCATTGTTATCATCATTTTTTGAAGTCGGACATATGTGCACACGCGTAGCCGTCAACACTTTTTCAAAAGTCGGACATATATGCACACTCATAGCCGTGAACATCCTTGTAATTACACCTGATACAAAAAAAATACAAAAATTAGCAACAATAATATTATTAAAACATACATGTTTTTAGCATTCCATTTATAGGCAATCATTTTTGTAAAACATACGTGTCTTAAAACATACATGTATTTTCTTCTAAAAAAATATAGTTTGTTTCTTAGCACCGGAAACATATAAGTTACCATATATATCATCAATCGTACATACATTTAAAACGACAAAACACAGCCTCCTTAAGTGGAATTAAAAAAACATATATTCTCAATGGATAACTTACTGACAAACATAAACTAATTAAGCATTTCCACCCATTTTAATACAAAAAATGTTAAACAGACTATGACCATGCGTTATGACATTATTAGGATTAATTTTTGTATCATTTTTTAAAGATTTACTAGTGGATCACCAATAAAAAAAATGGTATCCGAAATTTTCATATGATCATTTGTATCATTTTTTAAGATTTACCAGTGGATTAATCTTTGCTCCATTCCGATCATGGTAGATCTGGTGGTGGATGTTTTCTCCATTCCGATCATGGTATCATTTTTTAAGATTTACCAGTGGATTAATATTTGTATCATTTGTATAATTTTTTTAAGATTTACCAGTGGATTAATCTTTGCTCCATTCCTATCATGGTAGATCTAGTGGTGGATCACGAAATGAAAAAAAAAAAGGACACATACCAATTGCGAAAAACGATTTTCTATCACAAAAAACGTACCTGTTATCCATCGTGATTTACGATCTATGATAGGTGGCGGCTTGGAACACGAGGTGATGAAAGATTCATCTATGGTTTCTTTGTATAAAACCCGAACATTTGATCGATGGTTGATGGGTATAGATCTAGAGAGAGGCTGAGGTGCAGTGAATCTTGGGGTGGCGGTTTTTAGGGTTTAGAGAAAAGAGGGGAGATAAATGAATGGTAAATGAGATAAATATTATTTTGATTTCCAGATCTGTGGGATAATACGGTTTTGAATATAATTTAACACAAAATCTCTATACTACCCCTCCTCATTTTTTGCTTAATTACAGATATGCCACATGACATTTCAACCATTGATCAAAAAATGAAGGGATTAGATGAGGTTCTTGCAGTTCTCGCATTTAAAGTGGGTTCTGAAAATAAAGTTTCACTGTATATATATATATATATATATATATATATATATATATATATATATATATATATATATATATATAAATATATATATATATACTTGGATCATTTAAAAATTTGATATCAAGAAAAAAGTGAGAAAAGTAATCTCACGTTGGATCACCTCTTCCCTGCTTTTTTTTTCAAACTGAGGGACCTAATTGTATTTTTGCTTCATTCTTTAAGGAGGTTTTGTAAATTAGCACCCTACCCCCCACCCTTTCCCCGAAAATTTTTTCCGAATTTTTTATTTTTTTATTTTTTTTTTTTTTAGAGCCAAAATTTCTCCAAATTTTATAAGCTGTGATGCTTTTTATTTTGGTGCATCCCAGTTATAAAAATTAGTTTTAACTATGATGCACCAAATTTTATAACCGAGATGCACCCAACTATTGTTACCTAATATGCTCCAATAACATTGCAATAACTTAGTATACTATGCTCTTTAAGGGGCATTAGTTGTACAACCAGAGACGAAGCTATCGTAGCCATGGTAGCGCCGCATGCTTTGTCATTGGTATAACGCAAGTGCATATTAACAATCGTGAATTAATGAAAAGTAAGTTAACCATGTGATTAATAAAATGACTCTGAAACATGTTAGGATAATTGATTTCATTGTATATTAACCATGTGATTAATAAAATAAGCGTGTTGAATCAGTTAAAAATCTTTCTTTTTATACACAAAGGTTGATGGTTCTAATTCAAAATTTTCTGTAATAAGTTAATCATATGCGATTTAATGCACCTTTTTATATTGTTGAATCACAGTTAAAAAAAAGTAGTTATAACTATGATGCATCATTTTTTATAACCGAGATGCACCTAACGATCGTTACCTAATATGCTCCTATAACATTGCAATAACTTAGTGTACTATACTCTATAAGGGGCATTAGTTGTACAACCAGGGACGCATGGTAGCCATGGTAGTGCCGCATCTCTTTGTTATAACATGATGTGTCATTGGGATAACGCCAGTGCATATTAACCATCGTGAATTGATGAAAAGTAAAACAAAATAACTCTGAAACATGTTAGGATAATTGATTTCATTGTATATTAACCATGTGATTAATAAAATAAACGTGTTGAATCATTTGAAAAATCTCTCTTTTATAAACAAAGGTTGAAGGTTCTAATTCAAAACTTTTTCTGTAATAAGTTAATAACATATGCGATCTGATGCATCTTTTTATTTTGGTGCATCACTGTTATAAATTTTTGGAGGGAAAAAAAAATTTTGCCCAAAAAAAAATTTTTTTTTTTTTGCGGGGGAGGGGGGTGGTTTTTTAAATTACCCTTGAAGTTTGAGATGTTTCAAATTAAAACCTATAACTTTTTTTCTCACTTTTCTCTCTAATTACATTTTTCTCTAGAACCGCACTATATATATATATATATATATATATATATATATATATATATATATATATATATATATATATATATATATATATATATATATATATATATATATATATATATATATATATATACTAGTTTTGAAGGCCCAATGGCATGACTTATAATTTTTTGTTTGTTGTTCATTGTGAATTAAAAAACTTTATTTAGAATTGTTTAAAAAAACCTTTAAATAATTTTGTTTTGATTTTTTAGTTTTTTTAAATTTTGTTTTGTGGGCGGGTATGGCTTATAATTTTTTGTTTGTTGTTCATTGTGAATTTAAAAACTTTATTTAGAATTGTTTAAAAAAAAACCTTTAAATAATTTTGTTTTGATTTTTTATTTTTTTAAATTTTGTTTTGTTAATATTTATAAATAATGTTATTGGTTGTGTCTATGTAAATTATAGGAACATAATGAAACAATTATAGTTAGTGTATGTTCGTATTTGGTTTTATATGTAAATTATTAATATGTAACATAAACGTTTGATTTTAAATATGTTGAATAGTATAATTGTAATATATAGTGTAGTGTGTGTTTGTGTTTGTTTTTATATGTAAATTATAAGTATGTAACATAAACGTTTGATTTTAAATATGTTGTATAACATTTAAAATATAAACAACTTAAAATTTATTATGTAAAAGTATGTTAGTAAAGTAATTTTAACTAAACCTTGTTATATAGTTTTTGTGAAGCTTTTGAGACTTGTTTAAAAAAAATTGTTAGTTTGTTTGTTTATTTTTTTTAAATAAGATAACCGTCATAAGTATAAATATGATGTACAAAAAGGATTTTGTATGTTGTTTATAAACGTATTGTTCGGAGACTTAAAACAATATATTGAGATACAAATGACAAACACATGTCGTTAGAAAATACGACATGTATATTAAGAAACTTGTATAATACCTATCATGTAAAACTATAACATAAACACATGTGTATTATACGAAACTTGTAAAATTCACGTTTGTGATATTTTACGAATGAGTAGATAGAATTTTATTATATTTGTATATTACCTATCATTTTGTAAGTTAGAAAATACCACTCAATTTTAAAAGATGTATTTGTTTTATGTGTGTATGTTTTTAAATAATTGTACATAATACACAAAAGAAAATATATTACTGCTATCAATGCATATCATCATTGCTAAAAGAAGTTGATATTAGTGTATACAAAGATTATCGGTATGATTTTTCTGTCTATTATATATATTGACTTTTGGTTTACTCTCTTCAACCCACCTACTCTATCTTCTCGAAGAAGCCATCAAGAACAGGTTATTTTGGTTTAATGGTATCATATATAATTGTTTTTTTTTTAATTTTTTCCTTGTTTTTGATATAGTAGTTTTACTTGATCTATCAATCTTTGAATGATTATAGCATTGTTAGAATGATTATTAAGATGATCTTGAATCTGCGATATATATTCCGATCTTGAGTGCATGTGTATTGTAGCAGTAAAGTTAAAGATGTTAGTTATCATATTCGTGGATACTCATCAAGAATAGGGACGATCAAATGGTGAGTTATGATATTTGGTTGAATGAAGATGTATGTTGAATTTTGTAATATGACTGATGATTTTTTCGTTTAGATTATGATTTGTTTTTAACAACTTTGTTATTCTAGTATATGATTTTAGTTGAAGGAATAGTTATTTTTAATGAAGATCAATTAGTGGCGAGATTACATTTGTTATTAGTATCATCAAATGATGAAACATGTTGTATGAGTTAATGATTATGTTAATGATGGTAGATGTTTCATATGGTTAAAATCCAGTAAAAGTGAGCTGTTATTTCTATTTAGGTTGAGCTGATTAGTACTTGTGTTTGTAGCTTTGTAACATAAATTAATACGTAAATAGTTTTTTTGAATTATAGGGAGATGTTTGGAAATAACATTGTTGTATATGATGGGTAATTGAAGCATGCTTGTAGTATAACATTGTAGTTTTTGAAAACTTAAGAGTTTCTTCTAATAGACGTTTGTTTTTTGATTAAATAGAATGACGACTCAATTTATCGTGCCGGCAAACACACGAAACTTTAGAACACTACAGGTAATTTTTAGCCATTGTTACTTATAATATATATATGTTACTAAATTTTCCAATATTGATATAAAGAAACATGAAATTAATTTACGTAGTTTGTTGTTGAATGCAGATTCTACCAAGTGTCTTTACGAATGAGCTGTACACAGGCAGTCCATGGCTGTATTTAATTCACAACAAATGTACAATGCACAAAGTATGGATCAAAAAAGTTCCTGGTAATCTTTATGCACTGTATTCGGACGAATGGAAGCAATTTGTTGATGAGAGTCGATTCGGAGCGTGGCAATACTACATTTCATCGTCAAGGAGAAGACATGTACTATGTAGCTGCGTATGATAATCTTTGCTGAAGTTGGTGGATATAAGAATGCTGATGTAGGAACTCGTAAAAGGCGGTGTTTTGGTATGTTGGAAAGGCTTGACCAGTCAGATGTAAGTAATTTGTGCTTAATTTATTCATGCTCATACTTTAATTGATATTGGATATCATATGTTTAACACATATTTACTTTGTTATGCAGCTGCTTCCTCATCAATTTCTGCCTCAAATTAAGAGACTCAGAGTTATGGTGAGCGGTCGGCTGGCTTCGACCGTCATTCAGAATCGCATTCCTCTTCCTGGTAACACACACGGATATGTTTTTAGTGGAGTTGGATGGGATTTGCTGGTTTTTTTGGAAGGACTGAAGGTTGGATCGCGTATGGTTTTCACTGAGATTGAAGAAGGTACCGTGTCTATGATTTCATTTGCTGATGATGGTTTAGGAATGCGGTTGGAGAACATACCGCGTGTTATTTTGAATGCTGAAAAACCGTTCAAAATAAGCTCCATTGACAAAGGTATGTTATTAGATTGTAATTTTCAGGAACATGTGTTTTGGTATTTTTAAAAGATTGATAATAATATAGTTGCATCTTTTAATGTCATTGTAATTTTGCAAATGTAGATCCTCGTATGAAACATAAATGTGACTGGTTTAATCACTCCGTTCATGATGATGAGAAAGACTGCTTTTATCAAGATGTTGTGGCTTACGTAAATGACAGAGGTCGCCTGGTAAGCGTTTGTTATATTTAATGCGGGAATGTTTTACGTTTGCAACATACAGTTTCGTGTTACTTTTTGATTGTGCATTAACTTATGTTTTATTTATGGAAATCATTTGTTGAATGCAGACAATACCATGGGATTTTGCTGGGCCTTATGAAATGTATAAGTACCACAACGCAGTTCTGTTACACCATGATGAATCTTTCTATGTGACTATCAAGACTAATTGGAAGGATGTTGAGAAGAGGTGCGAGTGGGAGAAAGACAAAACTGTAAGGTTCAAACTTATGAGGATGGTAAAGGATGAAAAGCAAACTGTGAATGTACGTAAGCCGGTGATGATTCCATTGTTCCATATGTGTTAGAAGAAGATGGTTTGGATGGTAGAATATATTTTGGTACCGTATCAGACGAAACCGTTAGTATGTTGGATTTGAACATATTTTATGTTTTTGTTTATTTGCTGGTGTAGGTTTAATTTCTGTGTGGTTGTGTCTGTCATGATAGCCTTTTGAACAATGCTACCTGATAAGGTGGTTATAAGTTAATGTGTGTTATGTATGTGTAATTAAACTTTAAACTATGGTTTTAAATTGCCACAGACATCAGTTCTATGTATTTGGATGTTCTATATCAGAAGTTATTTGTCTATGTTGGCATCATCGAAAGCGGTATACACGCTGAAGCATGTATAGGTAAGTTGACAACTGACACACTGAAACATCAGTATATTGCATATTCAGATTTAGAGATTAAAATATTAAGATTCAGTAGGGAATGTATTGAAGTGAATGCAGGTTGTTCAGTTGGCGGAGCAAATATTTGTTTGACCCTATGATTACATTTGTTTAAATAATGAAGGCGTTTAGTTCGTTTAATGAAAATTATTAGTTGTACAAAAATGTAAAGCTTGAATAAAAGGATTTGGAGGTTGGCTAGTAATAGTTTTTTTGGAATTTTCTCTAACTCTAAACCCGTTTGGGCGCTTTCCTTGTAGCTAATTTTTTTTATTTCTGCAAAGTGACGTTCACATAAAACCGAAACCCAAATTGACCCATTGTTTATGTAAAATGATGGATTGTTAGTAAGACGTTGTATATATTTTTTGGTCCGTTCGACGGTTGTTTGTAAAGTTTAGATAACGAAAATGTATTAACGTCATATAACGATGGAGTTAAATTCTTCTTTGTACACAACATTAGTAGTTGATTTTGCGTACTTCCCTTCTTCATTACAGCATAAAATCTTCAACCCTTTTCTGCTTTTGACCCTTGAAACAGCTACGTACAGTTGGCCGCGTGAAAAAACCGGCCGTTGTAGAAACAATCCAACTTGTGTTAATGTTTGTCCTTGACTTTTGTTTATTGTCATTGCAAAACACAATGCGACCGGGAATTGTCTACGATTTAATTTAAACGGCATCTTATTATCAGAAGGACTTAACACCATCCTTGGGATTGAGCAAATTGTACCTACATTACCGCCTGATATAATCTTGGCTTCTATTATGTTGACGCCCATCCTCAGCACTTGAAGCCTTGTTCCGTTGCATAATCCCGCCGTTTGATCTATGTTTCTCATACACATAACTAGAGCTCCTATTTTAAATGTTATAGAATGGTGTGGAAGGCCTGGAATTCGAATGCTATTTAGGAACTCAGTTGTGTAAAGTGACTCGTTAAAGTTCGCATCCATATCGATAATACCAACTGAGTCGTAGCTGTCATACGTGTTTGATTTTCCTAGTAGTTTTTGTAGCATTCGATCGTTGATCATATCCACAAGCTCATGAGTCGGTGCGAGGATTGCTTTTTCTTGGAAGAATTTTGGTCTGTAGAGGTTTTGGACCAAATCCGGGTATGTTTGTTCGATAATTGTAGCGATATGGTCGTCCGAATCTGGTATCAACATATATCGCTTCTCCGTCGTTCTTTCCACCGACTGTACCATTTCCTATGCTTAATATCCAATCCGCAAAGTCTTGTATTTCTTTTCTCTCAGAGTTAGTTGATCCTGTTCCAAGTCTGATGTTTATAGTCTGCCGCATGACTTTGCAATGTTGCCACAGATATGAAGCGTTGATCGACGCATGAACGACATCATGTCGGCTGCCGTTTGTAACCACTGGCAATATTTGGCGAAAGTCTCCGCCAAAGAGAACCACTTTACCTCCAAATACTTTTTGCGATTGTTCGAATGTGGACGTCCGGCATATGTCTCTTAGTGTCCTATCGAATGCCTCATAACAGTGTCTGTGTGTCATAGGAGCCTCATCCCATATTATCAGTTTACACATTCTTAGCAATTCGGCTAGGTCCTTTGTCATTTGGAATATGACATACTGAATCTTCCACTACGTTTATAGGGATTGCGAATCGAGAATGTGCGGTCCTTCCGCCTTCTAACAAAAGTGATGCGATGCCGCTTGATGCAACGTTAATGACTATTTCGCCTTTTGATCTTAATGCGGCGGATAATGTTTTGTATAGGTATGTTTTACCAGTCCCACCATATCCATATACAAAGTACATTCCTCCTTTTTCATTGGTAACAGCGTTCATTACTGTTCGGTATATGTCTTTTTGTTCGTGTGTCAATGTCTTGTAAAGCGTTCTGTGCTGTATTCTCAATTCGTCTTTGTTGTATTTCAACTCATCATACACCAATCTGTTGTAGTTGCCCATTGTTAACATCTCGTTAGGGTATGGCATGTTTGGTATATTTTTTAAGCTTTTGTTATTACAAAGTAGGATGTGGTCAATATATGTTAGACATATATTCTTCCTCTCAATATCTGTAAGCTCCAAGTCTGCAAATGGAAATAAATGGGTTAGTTATGTAAATTTTGTTTATTTTAATTTATTTATTCAACGTATTTCTGCATGTTACACACTATATCAATTTGCATTGCACTTAGAAGATAGGCAATCATTTCACCTATTTTTTACCACCATTATATTTTCTTTTAATTAAAACATAGTTTTGTTTTATGTTTCTCATAAATCATTAATCACCTACCTATCTTTTTCTCCGAGCGATTACCCGGCTATCAATCAAGGTATTTTGCGATTTTTTTCCTAACCCGTTATAGTCAGTAATGTTTTTGGATTGATACACTTGTACTCTTGTTTGTTTAGTAGTATATTTTAATTTCGTAAACGATTCGTTGTTTTACTTTTCCGGTTTGAATAGTGCTTGTTAGTTAAGTTTAAAAAAAAAAAAAGATAATAAGTGCGCTATTATGTTTACAAATTGTTTGTTATTTGATTGTTATGTTTAATTGTTGTTTGTTTTTATATTTAAAAAATGCCTAATTTTTGTAATGGTTGAAATTGTACCTGTGTTTGGTTTTATTGGGTGGAAAGTGTTTGATATAATAATGTTTTGAATACAAATAGTTTTTTTTGTTTTGATGTTGTACTATGTGGTGGGTGTTGGTAATTTAAGTGTTTTTTGTTCTAGTTTGGTTTTCTTTGAATCTGCTTTTTGAACATATGTTATTGTTTCTATAATATTTTTGGCCAATTGATTTTATGTTTTTTTGGTGTTTGTGGTTGTGTAGCTTTGTGTTTGTCACTTGTTTTGTGTAGATGATGTGATAATTATTGGTGTAACATACTTTTGAAGCTTAAGTAGTGTCCTGTTGTACCTGTTTGATATTCAGTTTGACTTGTTATTTGACTTTTTTTTTGGTTTTTTTTGTGTAATCTGATATATGAATTGGAATAGTCATTTTGGTTTTATACTTTTCACAAACTTGTCGTTAGCTATTCTGCAATATTGATAGGTGTATGATGTTTTGAAGTTTTTATAGTTGTGAATACGTGTTGTTATTGTACATGTTTTTGAAACGATTATATAATTTGATGTAATATGGGAATAATTAGTTTATTTAGTTGTTGTTTAAGTTATTGGATTTTATATGTATATCGTGTTGAATAAGAATGTCAATGGACATTGTGGTGTTTGTGTTTAGACATTCATATTTGTAAGTACCTGTATGAGGTATTTGTTGTTATGTTTAGATAAGCATAATGGTGAGAAGACACATTTTAATAAGTCACCTGTTAAATGCTGTGTATAAAGTTGATGTTAAAAATGTGCTGAAATTGAAAATACATAATTTTTATGAGTTTGTTTGTTTATGATTAATTGTAAATATTTGGTTGTTGTAAAGTCATATTTACGTCTTGTTATTTTGGTTGTATCACGTTTTGTTATGTTGGTTTAACTTTTTTGTTTTCAAATTGATAGGAAAATGGCCATTGAGTTTGTTGCAATGCTGGATGTTTTTACTTTTCCTGATTCTCAGGTATTCATTGTTTTATTAGCACGTTGGGATTGATTATGGTATGCTCTTGTATGTTTAATAATTTGATTAATATATCTGGTTTTTTGTTTTGCAGGTCCTTCCGTTTGTTTATAATTTTGAGGCTTATAATGGTAGTGACCATGTTTATATTGTCAGCTCGGATGGTTATCGTTTCAGAGTGATGTTGAAGAAACCACGTTATGGGCAATGGTACATGTGTGGCAAAAAATGGAGGGAGTTTTGAAACCGATACCTTGATGAGGAGGTTCAAGTTTTACACTTTGTGGAGGAAGGGAACGATTGCTTTTACGTGATTGGCTACTATGGCAACGGCAAAGAAGCTTTTGGTTATGAAGGGTCGTTTGCTTCGTTTAATAGGTTTAAGTTTACTGTGTTGCCGTACCCGCACGTGCTTCAGGTGGTGTAGTTTAATGCTATCTGTTTTTTTAAAATTTTTAAAAACATAAAGTTTTTGTATGTTGTTGTGTCTTAAAATTATAGGATTTTGATTAAAGTTTGTTTTTTTGGCCGTTTTCAAACAATCCCGGGTGAGCTCATGTTGGGATTAGGAGAGGAGGATGAAATAAGAGTTGTTGTAAATGGTGTTTCTTTTGGGTGTAATGTGCGACGTCAACCTGGAAGTACTGACTATCAGTTGGTTGCTGATTCATTTAACGCGATGATCGAAGCAGTAGGACTTGAACCCGGGAAATTATGTGTGCTGACAAAGAATAGGGGACGGAGATTCTGGTTTGATGCTTTCAGTGACGATGGGAGTATTATTACTGACCCTGTTTTCAAAGGAGCAGCCACGTTAAGAAGGCAGCAACTTCACTTGACGGGTGATGAAAGGCGTAAGTTGAGTTGGTTATATATTTTTCAGACAAATGTTTTTACAGTTGTTTGCTTAATTCTTTTAGGATGTAGTGCTTATACATTTGTTTTTTGTAGATGATGATAGGATGAAACACGTGTGCTACTGGCCGTTCCACATGGATCACTTTGGAGAAGGTCACAGGAGCTTTTATAAAAGTTACGCGCATATTCAAGCGAAAAACAGATTGGTATGTGTTGTTTTTACTTTTCGATGCAATTTTTATGTTTTAAAATCTGTGGCATCCGTATTGGTTTTAACTGTAATTTTGTCCCAGGCCATTCCTGCGTCATTCCAAGTGAACACCCCTATGCACATCTACAATAGGACTTTGATCATACACCAAGAATACAGGGACGAATTCCGAGTACGTATGGATTTTCACCCGGAAATTCCTACCAGGACTAACCATGTAAATGTGTATAGGAGGTGGAAGCTGTTAGCGGAGTCATGTCGGTTCCCGTACTCGAAGCTGATCAGGTTTAAGTATGTTGGGAATGGTTATACGGTGGATGCTCCAGAAGGTGAAAACCCTGAATATCCGATCTTCCATATCTGCTGAAAGACAGAGTCCTTGTTATTGGTGTTAAGGTTGGAAGATGCACAAAGTATTTTGCGTTTTGGTTGTTGGTTGAAAGATGATGTCGTATGGTTTAGTTGTTTAAGTGTGTGGCAGAATATTTCAGAATGGTGTAGATATGTATTTGAATATTTGGTTATGTATTTATGTTTAAACAGTCTGTTTGGATGTATGTTACTGTTTCTAGGTTGTGTAATATGTAAGTATGGATGTGAATTTGGAAGACTATGTTCCTGGTTCTGTAAGATATTCTAATGTTATATTATTATGAGGTGTTATTCTATTTTGTGTTTGTATGGTTTATTTTATGTTTTAAATTAGTTTTCCACATTATTTTCCCCTAGACACTGTGTTTTCAAAAATGTGAGTGCATCAGATGTTTGGTTGTATATTTGTATGTGTAACGACATTATATTTTATTACTCCCTCCGTCCCAAAATTTTAGTCCTCTTTGGTCTTTTTCGGTCTTTTTTTCATAACTTTGACCTTACGTAATTTTGTTTGTGTTATATAACACTTGATGCAAAATATATGAATGGATTGAGTTTTAAATGTATTTTTTATTGGTATAAATTTCATCAACTATTGTATAACAAAAACAAAAATATTTAAGGTCAAAGTTGTAAAAGCTTGACCGAAAAAGTCAAACGGGGACTATAATTTTGGGACGGAGGTAGTATTATTTTATTTGGGTTGCGTAGGTTTGATTGTATTTTTGTTATTCGATAGTTGTTTCTTTATTCGTTATCGTATTATGTATGTGTCACTTGATATGCACATGGTTTGTGTTTTTATGCGGCAGAGTTGGTTTTAGCGTATACCGTTTTCAGTTCTGGAGCTTCAGGTTTGTTTTGGTTGAGTCGTATATTTTATTAGTCTGTGTTAGTATGGTGTATTTTTACAATTGTATTTTTGACTTTTATTGTTTCTGTGCAGGGAATTGGAGAATGAGTTCGTCTGTTTAGTTTGTCGTTCAGAAGACTAAACTATCCAGTAAGCTGGGATTATCTATTGGGACGTATTATCTGCTGGATGCGTTTGCATTTACGTGTAAGTATTATATTTGTTTCTTCATATTTTTGATTGAATTACTACTTGAGTGTTAGCCATATGTTTTTTTCCATTTGTATTTGTTATCCATTTTTATATTTGGTTGGTAAAAGACATAAGTAGTGTTTTAGTGATGTTGTTGCGGAGTGTTAAGGTTAAGATGTATTTGTTTTGGTTATGTTTAAGTAGAAGGTCGTGGTTGTTATCATACCTGGGTCATTCCTTTTCTTACGCTCGATATATATAACGTCTTCTGCCATTTTTTCCCATGTTTTTTCGTAAACAATCTCGTGCCTAGACATGCTGTCCGTCATAAGTAGCATCACATAAAAAGACCGCAAGTAATTTCCTGTTCCCCAATGGTTGGCTTCCAACAAACCGTCTATATATTCCTTGTCATCTTCCAACAGACCGCGTGTTTGACAGGCCACTTTATATGTTGGGTAAACAACACCATCGTACTCCTTAAAATCCTTCCAATCTGTTGCTCCCCGAACCTTGTTTAGCAATACTCTTAAGTAGAACATTTCTCCGAAAGAAGGTGGTACATGATGTACGCGTCCAATACACGTGTCTTTTTGCCTTGGAACCCATATCCTTTCTTCTTGCTTCCATACATAATGTTCTGGAAACTCATGGTAAAGAAGTTTCTGAGCTTTTGTGTCGGTTTTGTTTTGTTCCATCCACGCAACAAACTTTGTTTCATTCACAGAAGCCTTTTCCAATGCAAAATCAATGCTTTCTGTTGCCTCAAATATAACAGATTGCTCTCCTTGTAAGTGAAACGGTAATCTTTCTACAGGTGGGAACCTGTAGTGTATGTCAAACCCATAGATCCTCCACGCTGCTTCGCATGCCGACAGATATCTGATCGTAATAATCTTTGATTTCATCAACATCTTCATCTTCAAGTGCCATTGTTGCTCTGTCCGGTCCCTTGTTAATATATTTGAATAGATATTTTATGGAACCCACTTGGTTGCACCACTCTACGTTAATATGTGATTGAAAACGCCGCAATAAGCCTGGATTGTACGGTACAACATATCCGTTATGCAAATCGATCCCGCTCTTTTTATTGTGGTACTGTCATTTCTTCTTTTATAAATTGCATATCCAGACTCATCAATGAAGGTTTTATCATTAAACTCCTTTGGGAATTTTTTGGTGCATTTGTTTTTACCGTGCGGACTTGGTGAGGTGGGTCTATCTGGACCACATGGGCCGTGGATCATGTGTTCGGTAACAATTTTATAAAGTTATGGATCTTCATTTTTGTCCGGTATCTCAGATGAAATAAACCGATCTATTTGTGCTGGACATTTAATTTTGTATTCTTCTTTCAGAAATAGCTAAATGTGAGCATGAGGGAGTCCTCTCTTTTGAAATTCAATGGTGTAGACAGCTGCGTGAATAACATAATGTCAGTAATAGTTTACAAATTGACTGGTGTGTAGACAGCTGCGGGAGTAACACAGTTTCACTGATAGTAGATAATGTAGCATTAATTACATTGTTTGTTTGTTTTTTTAAGAAAGTTTAGAAATGTAAGAACCTGCTTTCAGCCGACCGAAGTAATGTTTGTCTTTGAATTCTCTCATCATGGTGTCTAGCTTTTGCTTAAAAACACGTGTTATGACATCCGGCCTGTCTTCAGATTTCAATCCTTTTTCCGCAAGAAAATGTTCAATCTCTGGCCAATTTGGGTTGCATGTGAATGTTATGAACAGATCCGGATATCCATAAACCTTGAAAATTGTCATTGCGTCTAGGAAATTCTACATCATATATCTTGGGCTTCCTATGAAAGATGATGGCAACACAAATTTTTTCCCCCTCAACTTAACTCCAGAGTTTTCATCTTCTGATAATTTTGCTAATTTGGAGTATGTTTCGCACCTTAGATCTTTTTGCTGGTTTTTGATGTATGACATCCTTTCAGATTCGACCATCGTGTATGCGTCTACAATAAACTGTTGACATAACTTCCGTGCATTCAAAACCATTGAGAAAGTACCTGGTCTTTCTTGCAATCGGTATGCAAAATATTCCTTCATTGTAACTCTTGTTTTTTTATTTGTTGCTGTTCTGTCAGTGATACCAAAGTGGTAAATGTCTGTTCGATAACCATCTTCAGCGTACGGAAACAACAATGGGTATTGGAGTGCAAGATATGACGGATGTAGCTCACTTATTCGTTTGAGGCCACCTTCTTTCATGTGCAAGATTATGTCTCTTTGATTTGTTGAAGAGTCAAAGTCTCCTACAATTAGTGCCGCCACCTCCGTAGCTGTTGGAAGGTTGTAATTTCTTCTGTCACGCTCTCTAGTGCCAATAAGTCGTAATTTGAAGTTATTTTGTTCAGTTGCTTTTTGAAAACGTTCTCCACCCATGCGGAAATGACGCACCAATGGGTTAATGCCATCTAGCGGGTCTCGTAGATCAACTGTTAGTTGGTGGTCGAGCATATGGTTGGTTGAGGACGTTTCTTCGTATTTTCTGTAATTCACATTTAAAATAACCATAATATAATAAGAATTTATTTTAACGTTAAATAAAATATTTTATTGAATATGTATGAAATAATTCGATACGAAAACATGTCAAGCGATTCCTACATACCTGACACCGTTAATCCTATTTTGTATCTCATTTTCTGGATCATAAATATATTGTTGGGCAAACGTTGGTGGTTTTCCTTGCTTAGGTAACAAAGTACCTATTTGATGGTAATTTTGCCCTTGTATTCTATAGCAATATGGTCCTCGACCATCAATGACTGACATGTCTTGTTTGGCGCCCATCGAGGTGAATGAGAACATTGCGTTATATAGCCGGATATTCTCAATGAATGTTGCGCTTTTTGGATGGTCACCATTAAGAAGATCCATCAACAACTTTGGCGGTGTCTGCACTTCCTCTCCTAATGTTACTTTTCCTCTGCTACAACACAGCGAATAGGAATCAGATGTTGAATGTGTGTTGCCTATCATACACTCAGCATGCCATAATAGTGCGCTACATGATGCACATCGGAAAGTTGCATCTCCGTGATCTATGTAATCTGACAATAAGAGTTACTCAAAAAAAATAACATCAGTATTAAATATGTTTAAACAATGTTACAATGTTTGTTGCAATTAAAAATAGAGTGTTAGTACCATTTGAAATTCCAGCGAATGAATCTCTCTGTATGACACGTTCAGTATTTATGTTTGTTTCACTCAACACTTGTTGATGAGATGTTTTTTGTCTTACAACTTTGGTTTTGTCTTTTAGTCTTTGTGACTTGCGCTTTGACGAATATCTAACCGCTTGATCATCTTCTGGATACGTTGATGTTTGAATTGTTGCTGCACATGAAAAGTTTTTTTAATTTTTGTTTTTTGTTTAAAATTTTTCTAATTGCTTGCGGATACTTTTACATATTATACACCTGATTGGGTTTTGTTTTTTGGTGGGCGTCCCCTTGGTCGAGGTGTTGCAGTGACTTCTTCGTTTGTTGTACGTGCATATGTTGGTGAATGTTATTAACAATATACAATATTCTTAAACTTTTAGGATGTTATTAAAAAATGGAATTTACTTACCTGCTTTTGGTTTTTTCGTTGGAGGCGTGTCAATGTTAACAGGAAGTAACTCATCGTTGTTAGCTGACATAAGTATAATGAATTAATTTTTAAACATATATTTTTGGTGTAAATACATGGAATAATTAAATTGTGAATTTGTTTATGTTTGTTTACTTACTTGAAGGAATAGAGTATGATGTCTGTTTGTTAAGCTTTCTCCCAGGTCTTCGAATTAGTAGATCATTACTATCAACTGTTATATTTGAGCATTTAGTTTGTGTAATTTGTGCACTTTTCTAAACAGATGTATTTATTTTGCAATATCAGTGTACCTGGTTGGTTTGGATAGAATGAAGGTTGTAGCGTTGAAAATGGTCCGTTGCTTGTATGTTTAGATTTTGGTAATTGCTCCTCAGAGACACTTGCAGGTAACGATGATGAAGCAGAAGTTGATGTATGTTTGTTTGCCTTTCTACCTGGTCTTTGAATTCTTATATCATTACTGCGTCCTGTTATATGTTTAAAATTACTTGCTGTGTTTTCTGCAGTTATGTAAGCGGATATATTTAGTTTACAATATAAGCGTACCTTGTTTGTTTGGATTCTGTAGAGGCGTTGCTGTTGATTGTGTTGCGGTAGTTGTTTGTTTTGTTGGTGGTGGTTGATCCTCAGAGACATTTGTGGTTTCAGATAAAGAATAACAATATGATGTATGTTTGTTAGTCTTTCGACCTGCTCTACGAATTTCTTCATAATTACATACCACTGTTATAAGTAAACAATTAGTTTTTGTGTTTTCCATAGTTACAAAAACTAATTTATTTATTTTGAATATCAATGTACCTGGTTCTTTTGGATACACTCGAGGCCGTCCTTTTGGTTTTGCTGATGTCGCTGTATCTTTTGTTACTGGTAGTTGCTCCTCAGACATACTTGCAGGTTCAGCTTCCTCCATTCTTTTAGTTTTGAATGTAGCTCATATGCTGTACATAATTTTATTTTTGTGGTTGTTTATATTTAATGGATAAGTGATATTAATTTTGTATGATAATCTTTTGTTAAATTTGTTTTTAAAAATAATTCTGAATAAGATAACAATATAAAGTAACAAAATAATTACTTATAATAGATAATTATAATTTTTAATCTATTCATTATCATAATTGGATATATAATAATTTTTTTTACTTCATATGACCAAATAATAGATTTGCATTAGCGTTTGTCATGGAAAAAACCAACAACATCGATTTCTTCTCGTGTAGGTTTTGAAATAACTAAAGACATTGAACACATTGTTTTTCAGAATATCAACTTTATTTAACCGAGCTACTTAATCGAAAGTAATATTGTATAGTATAGTGGTCTTTTTAAGTAATTTTGTTTGTCTGTTAGTTTGATGTTTTTGCAAATCAATTTTGGATTACCAAAACTATTATAGGTTTGCAAATAATTAATTCAATTTCAATGTACGAAAAGAAAATGTAGTGAATATGTTTGTTTGTGTTCCTTAATAAAAAAACAACAAAAACACAGAGACTTGTAGAATGGTATTAACTTTTTGAAGTATGTAATTCTTCAGAATATAAAAAATCAAAAACATGATAAGAAAAGTGAAATTTTATTATTAACCAAACATTATTTATGACAGTTGATTGTTGTATCAAAAGAATCAACTTTAATTTTTAAAAACAAAAATCCTAAAGAAACATAAAACTTGTAGAATGTTGGTATGTAATCTTAAAAATCGTCATCGGTGTTGGACTCATCAGTTGTTTCATAGTCCATAGATGTGTCGTTTATAAAGCTGTCATCATAGTCTCTAGGATCTTGATCTTTTCTCTGTATGCATCCGAATCAACTTCCCAAGCTTCATCATCGAAATAGCTGTTATAGGCATGTTCACCATTAACCATTCCATCAACATCAACCATATCAGGCCACATGTCTTTGTTAATGTTTTCATTGCATTCAAGGGATTCATTGTGGCCTTCATATATCGCTGTGTATTTTGAGTCACCTGCAAATTTCACATATCATAAAACATCAGCATGATTATACGCTATGTAATTCCTATTTAAGTTACAATTCTTAATTAGTTTTTCAAGTGAATAAAACATGTCAAAGAATCTTCTTTGATATCTTCATCTAGGATAGTATATCTGGGTTTGTTGTTATCTAAATCATAAAAAGGCTCATCAAGATCATTGATGTTAACCCAAACACCATCTTCAGTATCGTTTCTGTTGGTAACGTATTCGTCATATGTGTCTTCATCACATAGCATATACTTGCGGTTTTTCTCAACATTAGAGCCTTCACTTCTTTTTGTTCGCTTAAACTTGATTGGTGTTTCATCATCAGATTCCTAGTGTGAAAAAAAAAATTATCTACATGTTTATTGAACAAATATATGTGTTTTTTGTTTTTAAAAACATAAATTTATTTGTCAAACAAATACCATTGTGTCAGCAAATTGTGTCTTGTTGAAATAGTTTTTTGTTATTTTGTGTGTGTTGATATCATTATCAGCAAATTTCATGCCATTATGAACCTTGTTGCCATTATTCTGATTGCTGTTGATTCTTTGTCTTTTTCGTAACGCTGGAGAAGGCTGCAAACATGTGGCAAATTAAATTTGTTTGTTTTTATAAAGTGTGTGGAATAACTTACAGAGCATACTCTTTGTACATCTTCATCATCTGATAAAACAATTGTTTTTGTGTCCACCTTCGATAAATCAGTAGGTGCAGCCTGCAATTATTTATAATTGTTTCAGTATTATTGTTTAAGGTATTACATAAGATACATCTAAAATTTGTAAATCATACCTCATCATCATCTGATATAAGTATTACAGAGATGTCGTTGTCTTGAACATGGAAAGAGGTAACCTCTGTGTGTGCTTTTTTAAAAGATACACCAATTTTTTTTTCATTATTCTGCAAAAAAATAGCGGGTGTAGGTTGCGATTATGTTTAAGTATTACAGAAATTATTTGTATTCATTACAAAGTATACAACTTGAAATTATAAATCTTACCTCCTCTTCATCTGAGATCACAATAGCTGAGATGTTCTGCTGTTTATTGTGTGAAGATGTTGCAGGGTTATGTGTTGATTTTCCACTTGCCATTGTCTGTCTTTTCAAAACTCACGTATTCAATTTTTAGTTTGTGAAGTGTAATTTTAGGCTTTATTTATAGCCTCTTAAGATAAACTTTACTTAGTAACCAATTCGTTTCCTAATATAGTTGCTGTAAAATTAAATATTATCTTAATATTCTGTTTATATATTAGGAATAAAGATAAACATTATATAGATATATATATATATATATATATATATATATATATATATATATATATATATATATATATATATATATATATATATATATATATATATATATATATATATATATATATATATATATATGTATTTTAATATTCTATATTATTTTCGTTTTTATTAATTACATTTTAATATAAAACATATGTAATTATATTGTTAATTGTCTAATATGAACTGTGTTCAAAAAGATTAACAAAAATAATAATTGTTAATTTGTAAATTCAAGTGATGTCTTTTACATTTGCTTATGTAATTTTTTTATACTTGAATTTGAATATGTATTTATCATATGTTGGATACTCAATTTCAAAATACTTTTGTTCACAAACACTTTCATGATCTGTTTCTCACTAACAAATGCCTTTTTCAACGCTAATTTCTCAATCAATTCTTATGTGCAGCAGAATATGGTTATCCAAACATAATAAAAAACATTGTTTTGTTTATTTTTTTATGGTATGCTCATTTGCAACAGTTATATCTATAGTCTTATGATTGAAATTTCACATTCGTGCTTGGACGCTTTGCTTAGTCAGATTACATTGATTTGTGTAAGTGGGAGTGCTGTTGATAATGGACAACTCTGTTTCATTTCTTTTATCTATAAATTAGTGCTTTAGGATTTGTGAATGTATGTGTCTTTTTATTTGTTCCTAACACAATTTTCAAAAACATGGCGGACTTTCATTGCCTTGCTGAACTTGGATTGGCATGTCATAGCCACGTTTTGCAAGATCAGATGGTTTTGTTCTTTGAAAGGGAGGTTCTAGCTGCACGTGAATGGGAAAGCATGCTGCGTGGGCGTTGTTTTGAAATTGGAACGCGCGTGGCATATTTAGAAAACCTCATTCAAGAGGTTTTGCAGCAACGCGATAGCTTGGTTGTTCGTGATTCAGTTACATTTTTTAGACATGTTCAGAATCACTTACGTTCTAATCAAACTGCATTTCAGAGTTTGTTATGTGAAGCCCATGTTGCGATACGTGATGATGTTGGGTATATCAACAGTATTCGATCTTTATGATGTTTGTTTATGTGTATTTTTTGGATGTCGTAATTATTGTATTAGTTGTTCAAGATAATGTTCCTTATGTTATTGTACTTGTTATATGTCCCAAATGTATCCGTTTGATTTCCCTTTAATAAAACTTAGTTTTTGTGGTTGTTATCATTCGTCTATACAATTTATTAACAATGACCATACCTACAACATCATCATAATCATGTAATAAGTGTAATTGTTTAAAATTTTTACACCAAAACAATTTGGCAACAATTTGGAAAAAGGCAGTTAGGGAATTTTTGGGCAAGTAAGGATTAAACCCAAGACCTCAACACACTTTTCCTGTTTACACACACAATCTCAACCATCATTGCCCTTGGGTCTTTTTTCGTTTAGTATTGCAACATTTAATAACGTAAGTATTTTTTTTTCGTTTAACATTATTTTGCTTATAAGCTCAATAGGACCTTAATGGAAGTTGAGATTTCAAAAAGTAGTATTTTTCAAAAATAATTATGAAACAAAATTATTCTTAGGAAAAGTTTGTCATTTTTCCAATTTTTTTTATTTTTATTTTTTAAATATTTATATTTTTGGTTTTAATTAATAATAAATAAATTAAAACTTAAAAAAATATTTTGTTTTTTACGAAATTTTATTTTATTCAATTGTTTGTTTTAAAATTATATTTACGTACGTAGGGTTTTTTTAAAGTAATTTTCATACTTATGAGCGATATTTTGATCAACTTTCATGTTTTTTCCTTATATTGTGTTTAAATGGTTCGAAATTTTCAGTTTAAAACATATGACAAAGTAGTTTTCTAATATCATGCAAAGTCAATTGCAATTGAACAAACATATATTTTTTGGATAATATGTCAACTTTTTAAATAATTTATTATTTATCAATAAAAGTTTAAATACCTACCATTAAATTCTTTTTTGGCTACAAAATCTTCTAAAAGATTTTATGCAATATATATTGCAATATAGTATCTAATCCCTACATAAATTTTTTTCGTTTCCTTGTTCCATAAATCGATGTATCCCTTCTTCACCTATCACAGTACAACCTAATCATCATTTATACATACTCATTCATTCTTTCGCCATCAAGTGAAGTTCCAGATCTTCATTAGAAGTGTAAGTTTTTAGTTTCTCTTTATGAAAAATAAACCGTTTTTTGCCTTTAAGATTGATCAAACTTATATGGTGGTTGGAAAAATATGTTTAGAAACTCATCGTAGGTTGCATGTGCTGTTTTTAGTTAGGGTGTATTGACAATAACAATATGATTGTTAGATCAATGATGCGGATCACTTATGTTAGAATAGGTGTATATTAATTGTCATATATCATTCCAACTTACTATGCTTTGGTATAGACTTTTATCAAAGGGTTTAAGTGTTATAGTTAGAAACTCTGATATGAGATCAAAATTAGTTGAACTTATATACTTTTTATCTTCTAAGGATATTAGATTAATGTTCATTAGATATTATTTTAGAATATGCCTTAAGCAAATACATTTATTTTTGATTAGAAGTATGGTTTGAAATAAAGGTTAATCAAAGATTGGATTTGTTGGTGTATATTAACATTATACGACACAATATATGATCTTAATTTGGTACTTTATACTTATTAACGTTCTTATGTAAATGATCCACTTTGATGAAAGTTTGTATTTCTAGGTGTTGGTAAGGATTATATGAAAGAAAATATGTTTTTAATTTTTTACTTTTTATTCAGAAATTTTGTAATGTAAACAATCTTAACTCCCTAATGATATAGACTTTGGTTTCACTTATATATTTTCTATGTATTAAGTTTGCTACATTAATGAAAAACATATTGTATGTCAAAATAGGAATAAATATGATGTCATATAGTTTGAATTGTTTTTATATACACTTTGAGCAAATGTTACATGTATTGTTGTTTAATGATACATTTACAGAAGTATAATACGATTGTATATAATAATACGTTTATTACATTTTATGTTTTTTCCGATTTTTAGGATGTACGTTTATGTAAATGCTCTGTTTTATATCAATTAAAAACATATGTTATGTTACAATTGAAATAACTTTGATCTTATATAGTAAGTATCGTCTTTAGATACACTTTGATCAAAGGTTACATGTATTGTTGTTAAGTCATATGTTTACAGAAGTATAAAACGTTTGTATATAATAATACGTTTACTACATTTTATGTTTGTTGCAATTTTTAGGATGCACGTTTATGTAAATGCTCTGTTTCATATCAATTAAAAAAAGATGTTATGTTACAATTGGAATAACTTTCATCTTATATAGAAATTATCGTCTTTAGATACACTTTGATCAAAGGATACATGTATTGTTGTTAAGTCATATGTTTACAGAAGTATAATACGTTTGTATATAATAATACGTTTACTACATCTTATGTTTTTGGCGATTTTAAGTATGTACGTTTATGTAAATGCTCTGTTTTATATCATTTAAAAACAGATATTATGTTACAATAGGACTAACTTTCATCTTTTATACTATCTATCTTCTTTAGATACACTTTGATCAAAGGTTACATGTGTTGTTGTTAAGTCATATGTTAACAGAAGTATAATAACTTTTTATATATGTAAATGATCTGTTATTCCTTTTTTATTTTATAAAAAATGTTTTTAAAAAATATAGTTGTTTGTGCAGGGAAGTATGTGTATCGAGTTTGTGATTCAGCAAGATGAAGAGCACTTTTCCGAGTTTCAAGTACTATAAACTTCATTCCACAAATCTGAGATATATAATTTGGTTTTTTATTAATAAACATTTTAAATTTGTTTTTATTTATTTTTGTTTTAGATGTTACCTGAAGTTTACAACTTAGAAGCGTACCATGGGAATATTGACATATACATCATTTCACCTGATGGATATCGTTTCAAGGTTGAGTTGGTTAGGCCTCGTGATGGACAATGGTATTTGACAGGTCCAAAATGGACAGATTTCTGCAACCAAAGCTTATCTTTAGATGTCCACTTGTTGCATTTCATTGAAGTAGGAGAGGATTGCTTTTATGTCACTGGATATTTACTTAATGGTAAAGAAGTGGCTGGTTATGATGGACACATGTCTACTTTTCCAAGGTTTAAAACTTATGTTCTTCCAGATCCTCGTTTGCTACAGGTATTCAATACTGTAACAATACATTTTATTCTTTTTAAATAAAACTTACGGAAGTTGATACTATACATTATATTTACAATTTCAATTTTTTTTTATGTTATACATTCCTGCAGAAAATTCCAGCTGAGGTTCTTCCTGGGCTACATGAACTCGATGTCGTTACTATCATACCAAATGGCCAACATTACCCATGTCATGTTAGACGTGAAGAACTATTGGTAAATACTGGTAGGTTTTGTTATCGATTGTTGGGTGAAACATGGAACACAATGGTCGACGATATAGGGCTGGAAGCCGGAACTGTCTGTGTGTTAACCAAGAACGTTGGAAATCAACTATGGGTCGATGCTTTTCATGCTGATGGTACCATGATTACCCATATACTATACAAAGGATCACCTACATTAAGGAGGCAACAACATCAGTTGGAGTGGCATGAAGAGAGTATGTATTTTATGTTTTAATTAACTAATTACATCTGTTTAATTAATAACTTTCTTAACATATAGTATATATACTTCTTATGTGTAGAAGATGATCGGATGAACCATATCTGCTATTGGCCATCTCACATGGACCATTTTGGAGAGTATGATAGGACCTTTTACAAAGCATATGCAGACATTCAATGCTACAACAGATTGGTAAAGTTTGATTAATTCTTTTGTTTTACAATTATTACTATTCAAAACAGTAGCTTATTACTAATTACAATATGTAAATTTATAGGCAATTCCATCTAAATTCCTTAGTACTCATCCAATGCATATGTATGATCGAGTCCTTATTATACACCGAGAATATCGACAGGAGATGAAAGTGCGCATGCAACCTCACAATGAAAATCCTGAAAGAAACAATCATGTCAATGTCTTTTGGAAGTGGAAGCAACTTGCCGCAATATGTGGATTTCCTTACACCAATATTATTCGCTTCAAGTATATATCCAATGGTGAAGATTTGGATGTTGAAGATGGCCAAAACACACAATTTCCAATATTCCATATTTTCTAAAAATTATCATGGACGTGTTTAAATGTTCCACCTTATGGTTAAATATGTTTAAAACAAAATACTTTATTTGGTATCTTGTGTTTTGTAATTAAGACATATGTTTGGTAATTATCATTAGGTATGTTGAATGAAGTTATGTTAAATATTAATTATGTAGTATTTACTTTGCTTTTATTAATAAGTGTGTAAAACTTAGTATATGAATTATTAACTATATTTATTTTGTAATTAATAGTTCCACTATATTTTATTTGATTTGCCATGATTTTAAAAAACTTCACATACATATAGCTAAATAAACCAATGTTTCCTACAAATTTTTCCAACAAATATGCTTCCTACAAATAAACTATATATACACATATATGCTTTTATTTTATTTATGTTTCCTACAATTTTTTTTTTAGTTTTTTTTTACTATTACAAAAAAATATACAATGTTGACTATAACATATTATTTATGATATTAATGTAGTATCTTCTTCAAGTAATTAAAACACATTAAAAGTCACACACATAAACATAACCACTCTTTGAATTAGATGGTCCAACGTCCTAATTTCTATCTTGAATGACGCAAGGTAAATGTTACAACAAATTCATAATTTAGATTACATTACATTCTTATTGTGTATGTTATATGAAGTTGTACATGTTGGTTGTTGTTTAAAAGTTACAGAAATTGAAATCAAACAATTTTTAAGTAGAAAATCAAAGATCAGAAGTTAATTTTGATGTTTATATACGAATATGTTTATAGTTATGAAGTTGCATGTTGCTTAATACTTGGTTTAATAAAACACCCACATATAATTTAGGGTTAAGATTATGTTATATGATGAATGGATATGTTAATAGCCTTTTAAAATACAGTAATTACTGTTTGTATAATCAAAAATATAACCAACATTCTTACTTCTTACTTACCTATAATTATATGTAGGATAATGCCTATGGAATTTATTGTTCGTATTAATCGGCAAGGATTTCCTGCAAAACAGGTTTTTATCTAAAACAATTCATGATATAAGTTAAATTTAATGTGTATGTTTAAGCCTTTAAAAACATGTTTTCTGTTTCTACAGATATCTTCGGATGTGTTTCTTGAAAAATGTTACACTGGTAACAATCATGTTTACTTGACAAGTAGAGAGAGAGTCAGGGTTAAAGTTGAAATAGTCAAAGTTGGTGGTAACAAATACGAATTGACTGGATACAGATGGTCACAGTTCTGTTTTGCATTCATACCAACTGATGCTGAGACATTACACTTTGTGCAAGAAGGGGACGATTCCTATTATGTGACTAGCTACGATGCAAATGGATATGAAACAGGTGGTTATGAGGCAATAGTTGGACGGCCTAGCAGGTATTTGAGTAGGATTCTCCCTCAACATAACATGCTTCAGGTATTTACCCTTGCTTCGTACAATTTATTTTTCAATTTTGTATAATTAAACTGAATTATTAAAATTATACGAAACTACAGATACTTCCAGTCGATTTCCTACCGGGTTTAAAGAAAAAGGACCACATCAAAATTTGTGTTAACAAACGTAGGTACAATGTTGTTGTTAGATGTCAAAAAGATAAGGGAAACAAAGGTTGTTATCAATATGTTATGTCTGATGTGGGTTCGAAAAATATTGTTGAAAGATTCAATCTTAGAGTAGGGGAGTATGTAGTCTTGATGAGGGAGAGGAACAACTACTTATGTTTACAGGCGTTTAATATGGTTGGTCGTGCAATAACTGATTGTCATTTTCTTGGAGCAACAAAACTGAGAAAACACCAACCCAACCTTGATTTTTGGGAACAGGGTATGACATGTTAAACCTTTTAATAATTAAAAGACTAAATGTAGTGATATATCAAATATGTTTTAAGTGGTTTTTTGTCGTCTGTCATTACAGCTGATGATAGAATGAGGCATCAATGTTTTTGGGATCAACACATGGACCACTTTGGTGAAAAAACTCATTCTTTTTATGTGACTTATGAAGATATCATAGACAGACAACGACTTGTAAGTAGTTATACCTGATTTTTTAATGGTTATGATGTCACCCTTAATAACATATTATTCTAATTATTACACTTAATTGCAGTGCATACCAGCTGATTTCCTTGACAAACATCCGATGCATACTTATAAAAAGTGTTTCATAAGACACAAAGACATAGTATATAAGATGCGTATAAAAATGGTACTTCATTTAGAAAATCCTAATCGAACAAACCATGTAAACATCCATAGGGAATGGAAGAAATTTGCTCAAGTTTGCAAATTCAAGAAGGACAAAATGCTACGTTTCAAGTACATGTTTGATCTGGAGGAGTTGAATGGTCCTGACACAGGTGTGTTCCCTGTGTTTCATGTATGTTAGAAAATGATATTGAGGAATACTTTGGTTATCTTTTGGGCACAACAAATGGTTTTACTCTTTTGTTATTTGGAACATTCAAGCAATTGTTTAACGTTTTACGTTGGTCATATGTATTCTTAACTAAGACTATGGTTTCGGTTGTAAAATATTATATGTAAGATGATCTATGTTTTAATGTATGTGTTTGATTATCAAACAATAGCTTACTATTATGCAGCTTATTTGTTTATTAAATGAAAATGGATTTCCTGTGTTTCATAACATATTCAAACTAATAACTGCATGGTTGCAAGTATAATAAAATTCCAGAAGAACCATAAACATTTAAAAAATGTAACGTAATACTTGTCCAATAATAAATGTAAACAAACGCAAATGTTTAAACTTAATACCAAATTAAAATTCATCCTATAATAAGGTAAATAATAATATGTTTGCCAAAATCAAAAACTAAAACAATAGATTGTTGATCAATAAAAATAAAATAGATATGATAAATAAGATGCAGTCCATGCTCTATGCATCATTGTCTTCTATATCATTTGTATGCATCTTTTTCTTTGGTTGGACATCTTCCTCATCGACACACTCATTGTCTGCTAACTCTTCAATTCCACGATTTCTTTTTTTCAAAAGACCAACTTCATCATTTAGACTTTCAACACATTTTTCACCTCCAACAGCACTTGCATTCTTTGCAGATTTAGGAGTGTCTACATCAGCATTCTGCAATGTCCAATAGTTACAAAGTTAATTTATTTTTTTTTGTATAAAATAAACAATTGAAAAGTGCATTTAATAAAAAATGTATAATACCGCATCCATATCATTTGATGGTTTTGTATTTAAATTCTCAGCAACTTTAAACTGATTTTCTGCATTCTTACCCACAGCTTCTAACTCACTTAAATCATATGTACCATCTTCAAGATCAAGATGAGGAGTATCTAAATCTTCTTCGCCAATATCTGATTCATCTAAATCATGTTCATTATCATCTGAGACATTGTCGGAATTCAAACCATAATCTTATTTTTCAGAATCATCTTCCTCATTTTCAGAATCGTCTTCACCATTGCCAAACTCATCTACATTATCATCTAAACCACCTTCATTATTGTATAACACATCATTCGCATTGTCTGAAAAATCTTCCATATTGTATTCCTCATCTTCTACATCCTGTCATGTGTTACAATTCCAATTTATATTTATAACTATTATATACAATTTAAGTTTATAATAAAGAATGAACAATCATAAAGTAATTTAAAATGCTAATATACATACCTCTTCATCTAGGAAACCATTTTTGAAATACATGATTGTGTCAACATCATCAATCACCTTTTCATTCGATAGATATGATGTTGTTGTTGTGGTTAAATTCAGAATACTTAATTTTAAATAGATATTGTTTCCCGATAATCTGGTTAATTTCATCTGGGAAGTATTCTTCAGGGTCCATGCCTTGTTTCTCCATAATTTGCCATGCAGACAAATTAATCATCTTGTGTACATTGTTATCAAATAAGACCACCTGTGCGGTTCCACTTTCATCAACAATACGCACAATGATCTTGAACCTAAAACCAACAAATAATAAACTAATAGTATTTCAATAATTAATCATAATTTTATATATTTAAATAATAATTAAAACACAATGTTATTAATACCTCGATGCAACAGCATACGTTTCACCGTGTTTCTTACAGAACCACACTTGCTTCTTGTTTCGACTATTCATTCCACCTTTTGAAGAAACTGTTGTTACTCTTGTGTTAGATGCTTTACACGTTGTATACGTCCAACCATTTTCATATTGGATGCTATGCACAGTAGCATAAACAACACAACATGTATCCTGCATTTTCCATAGTTTTTATTTATCATATTCAAATACTATATTATCACAGATGTATTATGCTTTTTCATAATTAAATAAATGAAACAAAGAACTCTTTTCTTACCGGTTCAATACTTCGGATCATACCAACAAGCCTCTTTACACAACCATGCATAAATTCTGCAGGTGTAACAACAACTTTTTCTTGATTGTGCAACTGGATCTTGAATTCATTTGCATTATATCCTTCTTGTAATTCGTACCTTGTATGTTTCAAAAATATATTACATACAGACTTAAAGTTAAATTCGTATTTATATAACAACAAATATAGTATAATTATTGTAAAAACCTTTTCCGGAATAACAATAACGGCGGAATCTTCTTGTTAATAAAATCCGCTTCCAAATAACGCATTATGCACAATGGTTTATCGATTTTGTACAAACAACACAAAAACAAAAAAACAAACAAAAAAAAAATTATATTAACAAAAAGCATACTATTTTACTGTCTTGCAAATTATTAAAAAATAAATTCAAAAAAACTTACTGTCCCAATATTTGACCTTCCCAAGCATCAAAAGGATGTCTATATGGCCAATTTCTTCCAACTTGTTTTCATACTCATTCCACATTAACCCCCAATTATCCCAAAAAGTGCACTCAAGCCAATAGGATTTGTAAAGTATGATATAAATAAATACATTTACATTGTAAAATTGTATAGAATATAACTATCATATTAAAGTTTTTATTTACTCAGCATCTTCAATAACAATTGTTCTGCGGATTTTTGGACCACCATGGTTGTTCACACCTACGATTTTCCCAATAGCAACAACTGTTCCAATCACATCTGTTCAATAACATAGGTTAATGTTTTTGTATTTACAATATTAAATAGGAATAAATATTATAAGTAGGTTTCAATGAAATCCATACCAACACAATCATGATCATGGTACTCGTTCACTGGGTCTAATATACGGGAAAATGGCTCATATATAAAGCCAATGACATTATCATTTATTTGTTCAACACGCGTAACATTAGTCCCTTTGAAAAAAGATATTTTCCATCTATTTGGTAACAATGGTAACCTTCCACCATTTTCCGCCACACCAAAGTTAGATAATATGTAGCATTTCCCTTCTTGAAGCAGATGCTCAAATTTAAACATGAATTCTTTTTTGATGTAAATCTGGATTCGGTTGTCCTGGATATACATTGTTAAAAATTAGTGGTCATTTATATTAATTTCATTAAATACAAAATAAATCAAAAAAAAAAAAAACACTTACCTCTAGATCTTGGAAAACACAGTCCAAACTATATGGATCATGTTCTTCATTTAGTTTGTGAGAATGCCAAATAGAAATACATCTTCCTTTGATTGCCATATTTGTAGCCATAGGATTAACGTTTCTTATCGGAGTTATGATTCGTTCCTCAGCCTTTCATCTGGATATTTTTAAACATTATAAATCTAGCAAAAAATTTTTAACAACAATGTAAACTAAAATATAAGAATATACCTGCTGAAGCACTTCCAATGGAGGAAGTATGCATTCCATTACCCTTTTTAGCATAAGATTGACCTGTTATGCAACAATAATATCATAAAAACTTCTTTACTACCTGTAGCTTGTGCATCATTTATAGTCTCATTGTTTTATTTCTTCTTGTTAAAATCACCATTACTTGTTCCTATTAAACTAAAATATAAGAATATACCTGCTGAAGCACTTCCATTGGACAAACTATGCATTCCATTGCCTTTTTTAGAATGAGATTTACCTGTTACAAATTATTGTTATATATCAAATGCATTTACAAAATAACTTATATTCATAAATCAGTAAAACACAAACCATCAGACGAATTTCCAAACGACGTAGAATATACAGTATAACCTTCTTTTGTTTGTTGTCTGCCTGACAAACTATTCTTAAACCCAGCCTTAGGTGCCCCTGAATAGACTTCTTGATAACAAAATTTGGAATTTCTTGACTTCAAATAAGCAGCACTTCTAGGATCTTTTTACTGGTTCCTAATGTATTCCATCCTTTTACAGTTGGCATTATTGTAATCAACTGAGCCTTTTTTACCAACTGATAAATATATACAATATATAAGTACCAAATCATTCATAATATAACATATGTTTCAATTTAAAAAACTATTGTACCTTTTTCTAATCTTCCACAATCAACAATGTTAGATATAGACTTATTAGCAGGTGTGTCACTTTCAGAAATATCATAAGCTGTCTGAGACTTTAAAGATGGTACTTGCTTCCCAAAATTTTTGGCAATCGCAGGTTTAACTAAGACAAATAACTCTAAATCAAATACTTATATTATCAAATTTAAAAAAAAATCCACAATATAATAACTCAAATCAGGTTTACCCTTTGATGCCATTGAAACATCACGCACATGGGTTCCAGATCTCTTTCCGGGTGTGTCACTTTCAAATAACGACATATCGATAACACTGTTATTACCTAATGGTGCAGCAACTGTTCAAAACAGGTACCAAAATTGTATTACCCTTTCAATTCAATTTTAACTATAACAAAAATATATACACTATAGAACATTAAGATTAACTACCTGTAGAAGGATGTCTAATTGTGCTTGTCTCAATTGTATCCTTAATCTTATCTGTGTTATTTCATGATAAAAGGTTATAAACATGTATGCACTATATAAACATGCGTATACAAAATGTAATATTAGAAACACATAAAACACATAAACGTGGAACACTGATAAAAGCTTATAAACATATATGCACTATGTAAACATGCGTATACATAATGTAATATTAGAAACACATAAAACACATAAACGTGGAACAACTGTACTGTAATATTACAGATATCATAATAACTTCTTTATTACCTGCAGCTTGTGGATCAACTGTATTGTCATTAGTTTGTGTATTCTTGTTAAGATCCGAATAACTTGTTCCTGTAAATTCATCAATAAAACAAATAAAAAAACAACAACATCAACATCTTATACATTCTAAAAACATACAACCGGTTACAAATATAATAAAAAAAACAAAAAACCTTCATGCAACATGCAACAATAATATCATAATAACTTCTATATTACCTGCATCTTGTGCATCAATTATACTGTCATTGATTTGTGTCTTCTTGTTAAAATCAGAATTACTTGTTCCTATTAAACCATAAGCCAAATAAAAAAAACTGAACAACAACATCAACATGTTACAAATTCAAAAAAACTAAAACTTGTACCTGATGAAATTTTTGTAAGCACTTTCTTACCAACACGTTTTTTTTCTTCCTTGCAGATTCATTCCTGCAAAATACAAAACGTATATAGTAAACACACACATAATATAAAAACAAAACCATCATATTCTGGTTTTTTAATTCAAATATCTAACACCTAAATAACCTGAATCTTTAACACTCATTGATTTACCTTCTTCTGATTTCTCGAAATTGTTGTTGTGCTTGGCAGTTGAAAGCCTCTTTGAGAACCTCTTGGACTTCATGTTCGACATTGAAGAATACAGAATATGTAATTGTGTAAAACCATTGTAAATAAGGGTGTATATATAGTGTCAAATTAGGTTAAAAAATAAGGAAAAACTTAAGATAACAATGATTTCATACCAAACTTATCATAATCTTATTTTAAGTAAATATCAACACACAAACACAATCCTAAAACATTACAGATTCCTAAATATTCTATTAAATTTGAAATTTATAGAGCTAATTATATATTATAGAATGCAACATAATTATCAAAATAACTTGTAGCCTAATTGGTAAACACACAAGTTATTAATGCTACTCTTAAAAACAACCCAAGTTCAAATCTCAACAATGACATTTTTTATAAAAACGAATTTCGAAAAAATAATAATAAAAATTAATATAAATTATACATTAAAATCGGAAAAAATAATTGTATTAATAGTTTGATTATTAAATTGCTTAGGTGGACATATAATGCTTAGCTGGCATGAAAAAATGATTATTTGGCATTAAGGTGGCATTGAGGTGGCATTAATGCCAAATGCCTCCTGTTATATATAATATATATATATATATATATATATATATATATATATATATATATATATATATATATATATATATATATATAATATATATATATATATATATATACTTACGCACTTCCATGAGCCAATATTCGCTAAATTATTTAAACTTAAATGCTGCCACACAAGCAACAATGACATAAACACTTTAAAAACTTTTGACTTATTTAGACGCTATCGAGTCAAACATAAACATATAAACTAAGACTTGCCGTACTATTATAGGTCGCATGTCAGTACTACGTACTCCTACCATTTGACTTTACGCTATTTCTGATTGCTTCACTAAGGTAAGTTTCATAGCCCCGTTTTACATGTTTACAATATTTTCTAAATGCTCGAGGTGAGAATACATTGCTTGTTTTATGAGGATATAAGTACAAAACTGTTACATTGCCTAAATTACCGCATAGCCAATTAAGTCCCCTACCATAATCATGAACCATTAATTACCAGAAAGCGCGAATGTTGTGAATAGATCTATTGGATTGACACCCCCGTTCGAGTTGGGTTGCTCCAACTGGTCAAACAAACGCATACCATTTGAGGATTACATTAAGTGTCTGGAAAACACTTGTTTGGGGGCATTTATGCATAATTGCATACCAAATACGTTAAGCGTCGGGGTCATGAGCTTAGTGCAATTGTATTTATTTTTATACTATTGAAATCTTGTGTTCCGTACATATTTTACATTAAATCAAACCTATGAACTCACCAACATTATGCTGACCTTTTAGCATTTCTCAGGTATCTAGCTTCCTTGACTGCATTTCATGGAGTCATGGTCGTCGTTGGCGACTACATTCACGAATGATTTTCTAAAACGACTCATGTAGGTCGTTTGACATAACTGCAACTTTGTACCATGATATTCATGCCCCGATTACCATTCCACTGCGACCTATTTGGGGTGTGACAGTCACCACTGACAAAGCTGGAGACAAGTTCAAAAAGGCTCATGATGCAGAGATAGAGGCTCTAAAGAAACACACTGAGAGAACTCAAAGACTGGAAGAGATCAAAAAACAAAGAGCTAAAAAGTACATGTGGACTATGACCAAAAGACTGAATCCAGAACCTATAACCGATATTAAGATTCAACCCAACACCAAACCAATAGTAATAAATGTCTACAAAGGAAATGAAAAAAGAAACTTTAATGTCCATAACCCCTTCAAGTTCTCTATTTTGGAATCACTGAGTTATATGAACTGGGTCCAATAATTGAGAAGAAAAGAAATTGTCTAGAGAGCTTGGAACTCCGTTTGCTCTTCCTGCTCCGATATCTCAACAAGCTCCAGCTTAGTCCTTAGGAAAAAAATGAAGCACATTGGACAGGAACCAAAAATCAAAGTTCCTGGATTGGAATGCAATAGAAGTCTTCCTAAGGGTGTTCCCTTTGTAAACAATATGGTCATTGAAGAGCCTGAGCATGGAATTTTCTTGTGAATTACTTTGGTGATCAAGCTTTTCAGAGATGGAGTGACACTGAAAAAGCTGGGATTGAAGCCTTTGTAACATACCTGGTGATGGCTCGTCAAGTCAAAACTCATGAAAATGTAAGATTCAGTCTGGACCTAAGGAAGAAGATCGTTGAACACCCTGATCAAGAGAAGCTCAAATCTAAAAGGTGAAACTGAAAGCGTTGGGATATCATATGGACTGATTATATCTGATTGTACTTTTATTATCTTTTGTAGTAACTGTTAGGACCATTTTAATATATGAATGAACGATGGTTTTATATTTATCAGTGTTCCTTGGTTACTTTCTATGATCTTCAATGTAAGAAGAAGACCTTTGCTCACTTACAGTGAACAAAAACACTTAGGCTATGTTTATATCCAAATAGGGGGGAATTTTGGGTTCATTCAGTACCCCAAGTATCCTTAAACTCTTATTTGAATAGAAAATAACCTAAGTGTTGAATAACCATAAACAACTACTAAGTCAATGAGTGAACAGTCACTCAGTGACTCATCATTAGGAAGCTCAGGACAACCCTAAAGAGAAAGACTTGCCATTCAGTGATGCAGGACTCAGTGAATAATAACTGAGCCAAAGAAGAAGGTGATGGGTTTAGGGAGTGATGACAATAACTCACTGAACCCCGTTACCCAACAACTATGAAGATTGAAGACTTCAAGACTGGAGAATGAAGTAATGGCGGGACAAGGCTGGATAAGTTTGAAACGAATAAGAGGGAGTCCTTATCAAGAAAATGTCAAACTTTCCTTGAAAGGCTAAATATCAAGAGTGTATCATCACTGTTGAACAAAAAGCACTATTTTCCTATACCAAATGTTACACCCCGTGAACGACACGACTCAAAATAATCAAAAATTAAAAACTTTTACGCGAAAACGACTTGAATTAAAACTGACCTACTGCTACAAATCGTTGAAATGATATAATTCTCTAACAAAATGACCCTTGAAATTATTTTTATATGAAAGTAGACTCAATCACCTTCGAAACGCCGAGTGGCAGAACTCGTGACGACTTACCATTTTAAAGATATGATTTTTCAAAAACTAACTCCGACTAGTTCTCCAACTAATTCTCCAACTTGTTCTCCACTAGTTCTCCAACTATTTTAACCATTTTACAAAAAAATACCATATAAATTGTTTATCCAAAATTCTTTGCCCATTTGACCCAAAATGTGTTAAAAAGGACCTTGTCCCAAACACCCCTTTTTCTGTATATCTCTTTTTGTAACACCCCCAAAAATCGGGTTTAGCGGAAGCATACGTGTCATGGGTGGTACTATTTTGTATCACAACACAAGTATAGAATAACGGGTTTTTCTTAAGAAAACTCATTTATTCGATATAATCAAAGTTTACAATTAAATTTAATGCGGAAATAGGCCCAAAATAAATAAGCGGTCCCCAAATACAAGTGTCAGAGTCATCTATGACCATGCCATCACTGCCAAGCGCCTCCCAATTTAGTTACCAAGCCATACTTATCAATTACCTGTGAAAAACATGCAAAAAATTCAGCAAAAAGTTGGTGAGTTCATAGGTTTAATTAAATAACGAAGCATTTGGACCAAAGAGTAAATCCACTTATTACACAAATTAAGTCATAACATATAAGAAACCATCACACTCTAATCACATACAAAAACCAAGATGTTATACTTCATGGCAAATTATTGCAACCACCAATCCAGGTGCTACCCTGGCAAGTTGGGCAAACAAGTCAAAATGGGGCGGTCAACCACGATAGATCTATCTATAACATAACTAATGACCTAATAGTGGCAAGGTAAAGAGAGACTAAACCTTAGTCTTGACTACGTAATAAGTACAACAAAAACAAAATTTCATAACTGGTCCAATCAAAACAATGTGCATGTTTTCTCACCCTAAGGTTTAATAAAGCAGAAGTATGAATACAAGTGGGGCTATGAAACTCACCTTGATATGAAGCAATGCAAGAATCATCTAGGAGCAAGCACAACCAAATCACGAAGAAAGGCACATCAATATCCAAGTACAAGCACAACGATACTACATCGGCACAACCTAAGAGGAATTTGCTATCTCAGAATAAATCTAGCAGAGCAAATGAATTTTCAAAAGATAATGTGTCTTAGTTTTCGTTGAATACTCGCTATCAGAGAATTTTAAAAATCCATTATCAATATCTCAAAAGTTTGTTTTAACGTTTCACGTGGTGGTAAGTGAACGAAGAATCGACATACAAATCACGCCTAAAGTATATTATAGTTTCCAAGTGTGACTCACACCAAGTGAACCCACGCCAAAACATAATATATATCCCACATATATTATGATAGAATAGTCCATAAAATTCACCCAGACTCAACTCGAGTAGATAACGACGAGAAAGATTATCGAGACAATAACGACATATAATTACTTCAATAACTAAGTCAATTGGTATGTTTCGGTATTTACCCCATAATCCCAAATAGCTTTCATAAAACAAACATGTTTTATAAATAATGATAAGTTTGAATTGCACAGTAAAAGAGATTTTAAAATTTTAAGTTTAGAATGTTTTTTGTAAATTTTGGCATGACGCGTCCATTTATAAAACATTTCCAAGTCATCTTGACTTTAATAGATAAATTCTCAAAACAATATTTCTCGAAAATTGATAATTTAACTTATCGTTATTAGCTTAATAATTTCAATTGAATATTTAAGTCCGTTGCGAATCAAATATATTAAATTCGTTTCGAGTCTAATATATTGTATCCGTCTCCAGTCCAAAATGTCCAATTTGTTCAATTCGTCCAATAATAATGATCCAATAAACTCAATATGTTCAATAATTAATAAACATCCAATTTTCAATAATTGGCCAAGTCCAAATCATTATGAAATCCGATAACGATCCAAAATCAAGTCATAACTTGTATAGTAAACTCCGTTATGTATATCTGAGCTCAAAACCAAGTATCAATCTTAATGTCACATTCCATAATTTGCCGAAATGTACCAATTATCACAATGTCAAAACAAATTAGATCATGTTAGTCCGATATCCGTATCCAATAAATACTAAAAATTTTACTGACAAAATAATTTCTCACACTAGTATTTTATTAATTGAGTTTCGACCCACTTTGATAAAAACCAAACGCCTGTCAACAATTTACATAAAAGTTTTGACACTAGCGGCTATTATCCTTGACTCGAAACAAAATAACTAACAATATTAAGCAACAAAACTCTTAATCAAAACCAAACAAGACCCGTTAGGGTTCATCTTGAACCGATGCAAAAAAAATCCACGCGCCCTACGCGGGTTTTGAATTGTAAATCAAAAAATCCAAACACATACGCATGCTAATAGTTATACTTTCTGTTAGGTCACCGTAAATGCACACAAGTATGTAGATGATAGAAATGAGGTATAGAGGGACGGTTGAACATAAAACACATGAGTGAATAGATAAAGGTTATGCGTAAAATGTATAAACTAAAAAACACCTCTCCTAGGAGAGGTAACAAAGTATTTATAGGGGAAGGGAGCTAGGGCAACACATCTAGTCCCTTCCTTGCCCTTATGGGCCTTTGCATAGGCTCATGGGCTTTCTACATAAGTCTAGCATTTCCTATTACATATAAATGACTAACACTTGATAATACTGTTTAGGAGCATTTCCAACAATCTCCCCCTAAGTGAGAGTTATAATGTAATAGCGGTTTCTTGACGTCTTCTAGTATTCTTCTTTCTTATGAGTAGAGATGCTTTCGGTTCCAACAATCTCTCCTTGTTTGGGATCTTGTTTCTTTTGAAATTTTCTGCTTTGACGTCGTTGTATTATTTGTTCTTTGTTCTTTTGTGGATGTAGTGATAGTATGTTGTTGTCTGCCATTAGTCAACTTCGTTGTTTAGGTGTCTCCACGTCTTTCTCCACCATGCTCACACGCCTTTTGACTTTGGATTTCAAATGTGATGTAGTTCTCGAGTCTTTAAACTTTGTAGATTCTTTGGCTTTGATGAAGAATCAGTTTGACTTTTGAGAGAACTATATATGTGTTGTTGTTGGTATGAGCATGTGAAGAATCAGCACAATCTTTTCTCCCAGGCACTTTGGATCTCCAATCCTGCATGTAGACAGTTAGCAATAAAGTTCCCGACGTAAGAGTTCGAATATTTTGTACAGGGATATCCCAATTCGCTGGCGCGGTCTTAGACGAATCTTAAACCGGATGGTCATTGGCATGTCCCTGTACTCAATATCATTACTCTTTCGTTGTGAGTCATTGGAATATATCGAAGTATCACTCCATGACTGTAGACCATTTTACACCACCGCGAACACTAAGCGTAAACCACAAGGAGTTACCGAAGTGACCTACTGTCAGGGCTGTTTAATGTTGACCCTGGTAGGAGTTTCCATTCAATCACTGAGGATCACAATTGTGAATCCCCTCATAAATGTTCTCGGCAGATTGCTAAGATCTAAGAAGGACTCTAGAATGTTTCACTTGCGCTCTTATTGTTCAACGACAAGTGATGAAAGTTCAAGTGTTCCTAAGAGATTTTTTGATGAATCTCGTGGCTCTAGATTCAATAGTGCGCTTTGGTTTTCCTAAGCGGAGACTAGGGAGAGGGTCTCCTTCTTCAATACCAACAATCTCTAAGAGAGAGTCGATAGATTACGTAGGGTTCCCTGTGAGAATGAAACAAGCTCTTTTGAGAGAACTTGAGTGGTTAAGAAGGTTTAGTGCATTGCGTCACTCGGTCCATGACGGCTTTGTCTTCAATATAGGTGTCATCTTGTGACAACCAATAGCATATGAATTGAACCCGGTGTCTGCCCTAAGTTGAATAATTTGGAGGGCTATTTCTTTTCACACTTTTCTTTAACTTTTCTTTTTAATTCTTCAACTCCTTCTTTATCCGATTCTCATTTCTCCTTTTTATCAATCATACCTAAGGACTTCTAAGTTCTAACCATTGGTGATGTCCTTAGGTAGATCCCTCTGGCTCTGGCGGATCATAGGACATTTATTCCTAAACTTAGTCACCTTATATGTAACACCCCAAAATATCGGTACAGCGGAAGACTTAATCAAGTTTTCAGGGCGTTACGACTGGATTGGTATCTCACACAAGTATAGCAAACAAGTTAGTCATTTTCATTCAAAACCAATCCCAAATTTAAATATTCAAAACATTAATCCAAAAGTATAAATATTAGGCCCAAAACATGATTTAATAAAACAGGTCCCCATAATTTATCAGAGTCAAATATGATCCTTGAACCATGCCTCCTTTCCAAGCTTCCACCGAACACGTATTCCAAACATCATTTAAATACCTAAGAAAACATGCTAAAAGGTCAGCTTACGCTGCTGAGTTCATAGGTTTAAATTCAATAAAACATAGTGGACCTGCAGGAGTTGATTTGCTATGCGAGACTTGAGATACACATAATTCACAAACCGTTTCATATCAGAAATCACAATCCATATCACGCATCCAGTGATCACACGGGCCCAGCGACTCTAGTCCAGCACTGTCATAGCAAAGTCTAGATCAATTGCTAACCCCGGACTAGGTCGAGGTAGAAGTCTACTCTTAGCTAGGCAACAGTTATAGAAATTAGAATTGCTACCCTAGTCTAAGGCAACGACTACCACACATCTATCTAAATAGTCAAGCACATAAGCAAATCCAAATAGTTTTAAAGGTCCAAAAACAGTAGCATGATTCTCACCCCAATTTAGTTAAAAAACGTAGATAAAAATGGGGCTATGAAACTCACCTCAAGCAAGCAACACACAAATAAACACTAGCAGAAGATAACAGGTAATCACGGCTCAGCAACTATTGACTCGGCACAACCTATTAATGTAAACCAATTTTAATATATATTTCCCAAAATCAACGTTATCTACCCCAATGTATTCCATTTCGTTATTTCCAAAAATGTCTTGTTTCACCGTTTAGTCCTAGTGTTTGGTATCCTCATGTGGGTGTATCAACTCAATATGATGCCATGAATGCACTCAACAACCAATATGTGACTCAATGCAACACAATGAGACATCTAAGTGATAAGCTCCATAGTCAAATAAGTTTCGGAATAAATAGTAGACCTTATCGAATTCGTCAACTAGATAAACTCAATTATTTATTCGAGTCGCTTATTATCCCATAAACCGGTCGCATCCTAAAGAGTCATAAGGATAATTCACCCATTAATAAGGTTACCCAACGTACCTAGTGAGCTCTTATTAGATTCTTCAACCTAATAAGTCCGCTACCCACGTGGATCAACACTATTAATGTTAGGTTATCCGTAACCCATGCACACAACGTAAGTAAATAAATACTTGAAACTAGTATTAAATGCCCATAATTGGCATATTTCGATAAACGTGTACTCGAAAAATTAATTACTTATTTATTAGAACACCTTTCCATTTTTATTCGTTAGTTTCTATTTAAAATAGTAAATAACAAGATAAGTCTTGTTATCGATATTTTTGGTATAAAAACATTTTTATTATTAATATTTCATAGTTTATTAGCATTTTCGTATATACATTTCGTCAAATTCTAATATTAGTTTCATATCGTTATTCGTTTCGAGTCCGCAAGCACGAGTCATGGCTTCTCGGCTTTTAATCTATTAATAGTCCAAACTATACTAAAGTCCATGTTACAGTGTTGTCGGGGTCAACTATTGACTAAAAAGTCAAAGTAACACCGACGTTGCTCAAAGTTGACAATATATATATCAAGTCCAAATAAAAGTCATAATAGCGCAATTCAATCCCAAATCAACTCAAATCAATCTCACCAACCAATCAACCAACCAAGTATACCCAAAACCAATGTTTTGAATCTAATGGTCATGACACGGTCACGGTTAAGACCACGTGAACCAAACAAGCTCTAGAAGCTTTTCGGCTCCACGCATCTCATCCAAACACCAACAAGCTGCCACGACAACTCGACCCGGACCCTTGGTCCTTGAGGGTCACATACACCATCACCCACGACCCCATCGTGGGTCTTAGTGGTCGTACGCCCCATCACCACTACCAAACACCTCCCAAATCAATACCACAACATCCAAACACAATCAATCAACCTCCAATCATTAACCAAACATCAAACCCATCATCTATTTCAAATCAAAAACATGAAACTAGACCTAATATCAAAAACCCAACAATATGATACACCACATGATACCAAATCACTAGCTACATGTTTATTTAAGTGTTAATTAGATTTAATCCCATGTTCAAACCAAAAGCCCTAAAAATTACACCATGGTCGAGCCACATAAGACCAATTCGTGGCTTTCCATGGCCAAAATAAGCATGAACCATGTTCCATTTACCTTTTCCAAGCCCGATCTACAATATTGGATGAAAACCCTAATTTTACGAATCTTAATTTCAAGATTTGAAGGTGTTAATGTAGGCTTTTGTGAGAGTTTTATATATGGATGGAAAGAGGAAAGAGAGATCTTCAAGATGGTGGTGGAGGTGAGATGTCAGTGGCCGGAATTTGGCCAGAAGCGGGCGGCGGTGGTGGTGGTTTTAGGGTTAGGGTTTATTTAATTTGGAGGAGAGAGAGAGTTAGAGAGAGAAAGGTGTTAGTATGTGTTTTTAGTGAGAGAGTGAAAGAGATGAAATGAGGGTAGGAGGGTGGTTTATATACTTGGGCATGAGTGACCTAAAAATAAATAAAAAGGGGAGGAGGGGCGCCGGCTAGGGGAAAAGAGGAGGGTCGGGCCGTCATTTTTGTAAACTATCCGTTTACCCATTCAAAGAGCTCATATATTGTCCCCCGAGTGTCCCACGACATTCATTCGACTTTCTATTATCGTTATTTATGTTTTTCCACGAGTTTTGACTATTTATTTGTCAATTTTCGAGTTACGGTCTAAAAGTTACGTTATTTCTCGTTTTAGGCTTCTAAAGTGCCGAATCGAATAGTGCCTAACAAAAAGAGTTAAAACTCACACGATAACTTGTCCAATAATGAAATAAATTATAAAAACCACTAGACGATATAAAATTAAGTCATGGTTGATAAAAATAGCGTTAAAGGCAAAACTTGGTTTAGTTTAACGTAATGCGGTTACCTAAAATAGACTCCCTAAATTGCTAGTTGTCAGATTATAACTCCATGACTGTCCTATGTTGCCATAAAACCATTTCCTTGAAAATCTCTCAGAGTGTTTATGAATGAAAAACATGTTTGTGACACTTCGAGAGTTTTGTATTTCTCAGAAATACTCCCCCTCCACATGTGCTTATGAGTTTGACTGAAATTTGCACAGTGAGGGTAGAGCGTGCACTTTTGAATTGATCGACTCAAGATAGACAATTCCCTGCGAGACACGATTACATCACTGACTAGGTCAGCTTGAAGTTGTATGTAACACCCCAACCCAGGAAGGGTAGAAGTATCACAGTATGGTGCCATATCAAAGCATACATAATGAGCATAAAGCAACAGCGGAAGTCTTAAACATAAATAACCAAGGAAGTTAAGTCAACACGACTTAAACAATACAAAAGTTCAAGATAAAGGAAATACTCCAAAGGAAGACATAACGACAATCCAAGTCTAAATAAATGTCCTAACATAATCAATGGAATCTAAGATGACTAGGGCCAAAGTCTCCATATAAGCTCATCACTCAACCCAAGGAAATCAGACTCCTAAGCTTAGATACATGCGCAGCAAGGAAAGAAAAAGCTTGACTAAACTTAAAAAGCCCAGTGAACAGATATATATAACAACAACAAAAACAACAAACCCAATCTTACTGAGGCAGGGTATGGGGGAGGTAAAATGTAGACAGATCCTACCCCTACACCAGGGTAAACCCGTGGGTAGAGAAACTGCTTCCAACGAGACCTCCGACAAGTGCATGTGTGCAGGTGAGAAACAGATATATATAACAAAACGAATAATCAAAAGATAAGGAACGAAATAATATAACATGTGGTGCATTGGGGAAATCATAAGGTATAATCAAAAGGATAATGAAATGAAAAGAAAGGTCAGTAAACTACCACGAGCCCAAACAAAACATATCATATCATATAGCATAAGTAACCAATGGAGTGATCAGCTCCCAAGATGTGAAAGACGTGTATTGCACACAACATCAGTCACCAGATAAAAACATAATATAACATATCATAGCATATCATATCAAATCTAGGATTCATCCATACGCCCCTGAACAAATCATAGTGGCCAAACACATATTATTATTATTGAGCTCATAATATATATAACAAAAGGGACGTTGTGGAACATCACTCGACCACACTAGAGTCATGTCAATGGTGCATCAAAGACATGGCCATGTTACCTTCATTGCTAGGAAATGGCTCGGGTACTACTGAAGGGTCAAATGAAATTCATAATCTAAAGGTTCATGTTCAAGGTTCAAGACAAGGTTCAAAATCAAAAGGCTCACAATTCTAAGGGAGCATAGCAAAGGTCATATAGGGGAACCCTAATAATAAGGCTCAGATAAAAGGCAAAATAATCAAGTTAACATAAAAAAGATGTGTAAGAATCAAGAGAAACCTTAAGAGATAAGGTCAGAATATCTGTACCTTATTCAACAGCAAGAAAACACAAACAGATGAATCAAGAGATACGAAAGATCACTCCTTCCTCGAGGGATCTACAGAAGTGAAAGGATATACATTTATTAGATGTAGTTAATGTGTTTTATTTCGATTAAGTCTTTTAGGTTTATGAGAATCTTTCCTGATTTAGTAAGTTTCCATATTAAGTAACTTTCCAGAAATAGTAGTTTTCCATATTTAGAAGGTTTAGTCATTTATGATGTAATTAATGTCAAATTAGGTTAAAGTGATGAAAATGATGATTATTATAGTTTACGGTTCATTTATGACAAGTTACAATAGTTTAGGGTCTAACCTGTAAATATCACAAAGTATAGGGTTTAAAGTGTAAATATCACAATTTTACTCTTTTTACGACTTTACTCCGTTATCTTACCATTTTAACGAATTACTCTCACGTTTTATATTTTACCAAAATGAGTCCTTTACCTTTTATAAAATCGAATACCTTATTATGAAAACCTAAATTAGTTTCCGATTACCCATTTCATTTTACGCAATGTCGAACCCAAATTCCCAAACTAAATATATAACGACCCTTCTTGTATATACACCTTGTCGAGACATGCATAGGTTCAATTCCATTCACAAGACCACAACTAAATCAATTTGAGACCCTTTTTGAAATGTTGTCGACACAATACTAAAGCCATGATATACACGAATATGTTTATTCCCTTCTAGCATGACATCAAATAAAAGGAAGAGGCTATTGGTCGTGATGTAGGGTCGAATAGATAGCCATTCATTTGTTATTTTATGTGATTCTAATACATGATTTTATGCAACTATTCTTATTATTTTATGTGATGATTATAACATATCATTCATGTGATGATTAACATATATATATATTAACACGCATTAAGTACTTAACGACAGAAATCAAAGAAACAAAAGAAGGACAATTGAACGAGATAAATGATATGATTACCCTTGTTGCGTGTGAGTGGAAGAAAAACGAGAACCAACAGAAAACAAGACCCACGACAAGATTAGACCCAAGCAGCCACGCCTAGACTCACGACCACAGCTTCAAACCAAACCCACGACCAAGCCAAAACCAAACAACCACCTTTCGACTTAGAACCCGTAATCATAGCAGCCTTCGAACCAAGAACCCACGACCTCTTTACAGCACCTTTCGAATCTCCCTCGTTTGCTTTTGCGATCGAATGGAGGAGGGAACCAAGATAGTTTGCCGTCACTTTTAGGTTTAGGTATATATGTGATTTGAATGTGTGAATTGTGTAGGTTAAATGAATGAAATATGGGATTAAATGAGGAGTTATGAGGCATCTAATTTGGCCGAGAAAAAGGGAGATCACAACCGAATATTGACTTTCCAAAATACTATTATGGGCTTTTATAATTTAAGTGTAATGCATTGTGTGTTTAGTAAAAATTCGGCCCATGCAAAACATATAAACGTGTACAATGTATTTTAAACGTAAGCGTAATGGTTTCATTTATCTTGTATAAATTACATATTTATGAGTTAGGTTATAAAAGTCTTTAATGAGCTTGACGTATTTTACGTATTTTATAAGTATTAAATTTGAGGGGCAAAATAGTCTTTTCACATGTTTTAGAATTTTAGGGTTTTACAACTCTTCCCCTCTAAAAGAAAATTTTCATCCTCGAAAATTGAAATAAAAACGAATGAAAACAATGGAGACATACCAGACTATGAAAAGAAATGAGGATAACTTGCTCGCATCCATTCCTCGGTCTCCCAGGTAACTTCACGCTCTGGGTGATTCTTCCAAAGAATTTTCACGAACGGAATGACCTTGTTTCTCATGACTCTATCTCGTCGATCTAAGATAGCTTCGGGTTCCTCAGATAAAGACATATCCGGCTGAATCTGATTTAAAGGATAGGATACCACATGCAATGGATGATAATTGTACCCCTCGGAAGAGATACATGAAAAACATCATGAACATGAGACAACTGAGGAGGTAGAGCTAAACGATAGGAAACCTCCCCAACACGATCTAGAATCTCAAACGGCCCAATGAATCGAGGACTAAGCTTGCCCTTGATCCCAAAACGCTTCACTCCCCGGAACGGCGAAACCTTCAGAAATACACGATCACCAATACGAAACTCTAAGTCACACCTATGCTTATCAGCATAACTCTTTTGACGAGAACGGGCCTCTTTCAACCTTTCCTTAGCAACCGCCAGCTTTTCATTAGTAATCTCGATGATTTCCGGACCCTCGATCAAGCGTTCACCCACTTCATGCCAACAAATAGGTGCCCTACACTTCCTTCCATACAAAAGCTCATATGGTGCTGCCTTGATGCTATCGTGCCAACTATTGTTGTAGGCAAACTCCACCAAGCACAGATACTCATCCTAGTTTTCAGTCCACTCTATTGCACATGCCCTCAACATGTCCTCTAAAGTCTGAATGGTCCTCTCCGTCTGACCATCTGTCTTGAGACGTGTACCCCAAGCTTTCTATAGACTCTTCCAAAAACGAGAAGGAAACCGCGGATCTCTGTCTTAAATAATAGCGGTCGACGTACCATGAAGTCTAACAATCTACTGCTGAAACACCTCTGCCAACCTAGCAATACGGAAGTCCTTCCGGATAGGTAAGAAATGAGCAGATTTGGTTAATTGATCAACAACCACCCAAATCGCATCATGTCTTTTTTGAGTAGGAGGTAACCCCATAACAAAATCCATGGAGATCTCTTCTCACTTCCAGGTAGTAATATCCAAAGGCTGCAACAAATCACTCGCCCTCTGGTGCTCAATCGTAACTTGTTGACAGGTCATACACTTGCCACAAAAGAAGCCATCTCTTGCTTCTTACCATTCCACCAAAAATGCTGCTTAAGATCCCGGTACATCTTGGTAGAACCAGGATGAATAGTAAAAGGGGAACTATGAGCCTCAGACAAAACAGCTTCACCCAAAGCAGGATCATTTGGAACACAAAGCCGACCCTCATACCATACCACGCCAAAACCGTCCACACTGAACTCCGTCTGCTTACCCTCTTCGATATTCTGAACGACAAACCAAAGCTCACCGTCATCCTTCTGAGCTTCCTTAATCTGTAGTATAAGGTTGGACTCTACCTTCATGCTAACCCAATAACCATCGTAACCATGAATACAAAACTCCACGTCCAACAGCTCTAAATCATGCAGAACCCTGGGCTCAATCTCCAAACTAGCAATCATACCTGACTTCCGGCAAAGCGCATCAACAACCACATTCGCCTTTCCCGGATGATGTTGGATGTTTGTGTCATAATCCTTAAGGAGTTCCAACTACCTCCTTTGTCTCATATTAAGTTCCTTCTAGGTGAAGATATACTTTAAACTTTTGTGGTCGATAAAGATATCACACGATTCGCCATACAAGTAATGCCTCCAAATCTTTAAGGCAAAAACAAGCGAAACCAACTCTAGATCATGCGTAGGGTAGTTCTCTTTATACGATTTAAATTGCCTCGAAGCATAGGCAATCACCTTACCATGCGTAGGGTAGTTCTCTATAAATCTGACGGCGTCGACACCAACCTTTGCTTCAACTCCTCAAAACTCTTTTCACGCTCCTCCGTCCAAACAAACTTTTCACCTTTCCTCATCAGTTGCGTCGGGGGTAACGCCAACCGAGAGAAACCCTCAACAAATCGTCGATAATAGCCAGCAAGACCCAGAAAACTCCTAACCTCCGTCACAGTAGTGGGTCTCGGCCACTTGGTGATAGCCTCAACCTTAGATGTGTCCATAGTGATACCATCAGCGGACACAACATGACCAAGGAAAGCAACTTGGCTTAACCAAAATTCACACTTGGAAAACTTGGCATACAACTTCTGCTGCCGAAGAGTCACCAAAACGATACGGAGGTGTTGCTCGTGTTCTTCCTCACTCTTGGAATAAACAAGAATATCATTGATGAAGACAATCACAAACTTGTCGAGGTACTCGTGGAACACCCGATTCATAAGTTCCATGAAAACAACAGGAGCATTAGTCAAACCAAAAGGCATAACCAGAAACTCGTAATGACCATAACGAGTACGGAACGCGGTCTTAGGAACATTTTGCTCCTTCACACGCAATTGATGATAACCGGATCTCAAATCAATCTTAGAAAAGAATTTAGCACCCTACAACTGGTCAAACAGATCGTCGATACGAGAAAGAGGGTAACGATTACAGATAGTGATTTGGGTAAGCTCGCGATAATCAATACACAAACGCATACTCCCGTCCTTCTTCTTAACGAATAAAACAGGTGCACCCCAAGGAGAAACGCTGGGTCGGATGAAACCATTCTCCAAGAGTTCCTGTAGATGCTCCTTCAACTCCTTCAATTCAATGGGCGTCATACAGTACGGAGCTTTGGAAATAGGTTCAGTACTAGGAATCAACTCGATGCCAAATTCAACTTCCCTAGCCGGAGGAAAACCAGGAAGTTCGTCGGGAAACACATCAGAGAATTCACGAACAACGGAAAGATTTTCAATACTCGAAACATCCAAAGAGGTATCTTTAATGGACGCCAAGAAGCCTTGGCAACCATGGGAAATCAAAGTTCGGGCTTTCATAGCTGAAATAATCTTAGCAGATTTGAGAGGTTGAGAACCATGATAAACAAAATCGGGATGATGAATATCGCCAAAGAGCACATTTCTGGCATGGCAATCAATGGTAGCTCTATGTGAAGCCAACTAGTCCATACCAAGAATCACATCAAAGTCAATCATATCCAAAGGAAGTAAATTCGCTGAACGAATACCGTCGTCAAAACGTAAAGGACAGTTCACATATTCATGATCGATAATTACTTGGTTTTTCATTGGGGTGGAAATGGATAAATGATTTGCTAATGGAGTTGGGGTCATATTAAGTTTCTTGGAAAATGCAACAGATATAATGGAATGAGTGGCACCGGTATCAAATAATGTAAAAACAGTGCGATCGCCAAAGTAAAGAATGCCGGTAATGGTACCTGAAGAGTTCGACGCCTGATCACGAGTAGTAACATAAACACGGCCCATGGTAGGAGCTGACCTGGCTATTTTCGCCGGTGCAATGTGCTTTCCCTGAGTACAATCCTTCACCTTGTGAGCAGTGGACCCACAAGAGAAACATCCTTCGGTAAGCCTATGACAAGCGCCCGGGTGAGGCTTTCCACAAGTAGCACAAAGTAGTGGGGGAGGCAAAGTCTCCGTAGGCCTCCTCTGAGCTGATGAACCTGCAGCACGATCTTGCTGCGAACCCCTAGTCGACTGATCTCTGAACTTGCGCTGATTGTTGTTACCATGACCCTGACGGTCATTCCCAGTCCTACTAATCACCCTCTGATCCTGACCCCTAGTCTCCTGACGCCTCGAATCATACCCTCGGTCCTGACGACCTCTATACTCCTGACCCTGGTCCTGACGACCCTTCTGCTCAACACCTTGGTCCTGGCGACCCCTATGCTCATATCCCTGGTCCTGACGACCCTTAAAGTTTACCCGGTCACCGTCTTTGCCCCTCTTATTTGAACCCCTATCAGAATGAAGTAACTCGATGTTGCGGGCCACATCCGCAACTTGTGCCACATCAGCATAATCGTTGTTAATGAGCCGATCCAAGAGCCACTTCTTCAAACCCCACTTAAAGTGTCTAGCCTGCCTCCGAGCATCACCCGCAACAGCCCCAACAAAACTTGCCAACCTCAGAAAATGCTGCATGTACTCATTCGATGATTCTTGGTCAAACTGATAAATAGCCCCATAATCACGCTCATACCTCTGCTGCCCAGAGTCGGGAAAATACTTCTTATAGAAGATCTTACGGAAAGTGTTCCATGAGCAAGTGTCAACAAAGTTATCCTCCTTAGCCAGGAGATACACTTTCCACCAATTTAACGCATCCCCTTCCAACTTAAACGTAGCCAACCGAGTCTTAAATTCATAAGCACAACCTAAGACATTGAACAACTTCTCCATATGAGTAATCCAATCTTGTGTATCCATACGAGCGGTATCAGATCGAAAGGAAATCGGCTTGAGCTTGGTGAACCTCTCAATCCAAACAGTAATACCAGTAGGTGGAGCACCACCACCACCACCACCTGAAGAACTCGCACCATTCCTGATGTTTTCGGTGATAGTGGCCATCAACTCAGCAGAAAGATTCGGGAGAGCATTAGCCGAAGCATTGGCTATCATAGCCTCGAAGTTAAGGGTACCATCCCCATTAAGTTCACCATTTCTACGCGTAGCCACCATCTAAACGATTATCAAAAAGATTAGCAAAGGTCAGAAAACAAGAAGAAAACATGAAAATGGAAATGATGGAAATGAAGCCTAAAGTCTACCCAAATCCTCACCAGTCAAAGCCTAAGCTCCAAGGGTCAATCCTAAGGCCCATATGTTCACAGGTCATAACTACAAGTCGTAACCTTGGCTCTGATACCGTAATTGTAACACCCCAACCCGACAAGGGTAGAAGTATCACAGTATGGTGTCATATCAAAGCATACATAATGAACATAAAGCAACAGCAGAAGTCTTAAACATAAATAACCAAAGAAGTTAATCAACACGACCTAAACAATACATAAGTTCAAGATAAAGGAAATACTCCAAAGGAAGAAATAACGACAATCTAAGTCTAAATAAATTTCCTAACATAATCAATGGAATCTAAGATGACTAGGGCCAAAGTCTCCATATAAGCTCATCACTCAACCCAAAGCAAATCCCCATCTCCTAGCTTAGATATCTGCAGCAGGAAAAGAAAAGGCGGCTGAGCTTAAAAAGCCTAGTGAACAGATATATATAACAAAACGAATAATCAAAAGATAAGAAACAAAATAATATAACCTGTGGTGCATTAGGGAAATCATAAAGTATAAACAAAAGGATAATGAAATTAAAAGAAAGGTCAGTAAACTACCACGAGCCCAAACAAAACATATCATATCATATAGCATAAGTAACCAATGGAGTGATCAGCTCCCAGAATGTGAAAGACGTGTATTGCACACAACATCATTCACCAGATAAAATCATAATATAACATATCATAGCATATCATATCAAATCTAGGATGCATCCATACGCCCCTGAACAAATCATAGTGGCCAAACACATATTATTATTATTGAGCTCATAATATATATAACAAAAGGGACGGTGTGTAACATCACTCGACCACACTAGAGTCATGTCAATGGTGCATCAAAGACATGGCCATGTTACCTTCATGGCTAGGAAATGGCTCGGGTACTAATCTGGAGGGTCAAATGAAATTCATAATCTAAAGGTTCATGTTCAAGGTTTAAGACAAGGTTCAAAATCAAAAGGTTCACAATTCTAAAGGAGCATAGCAAAGGTCATATAGGGGAACCCTAGTAATACGGCTTAGAGCAAAGGCAAAATAATCAAGCTAATATAAAAAATATGTGTAAAAAACATGAGAAACCTTAAGAGATAAGGTCAGAATATCTGTACCTTATTCAACAGCAAGAAAACACAAATAGATGAATCAAGAGATACGAAAGATCACTCCTTCCTCGAGGGATCTATAGAAGTGAAAGGATATACATTTATTAGATGTAGTTAATGTGTTTTATTCCGATTAAGTCTTTTAGGGTTTATGATAATCTTTCCCGATTTAGTAAGTTTCCATATTAAGTAACTTTCTAGAAATATTAGTTTTCCATATTTAGCAAGTTTAGTCATTTATGATGTAATTAATGTCAAATTAGGTTAAAGTGATGAAAATGATGATTATTATAGTTTACGGGTCATTTATGGCAAGTTACAATAGTTTAGGGTCTAAACTATAAATATCACAAAGTATAGGGTTTAAAGTGTAAATATCATAATTTTACACTTTTTACGACTTTAGTCCATTATCTTACCATTTTAACGAATTACTCTCATGTTTTATATTTTACCAAAATGAGTCATTTACCTTTTATAAAATCGAATACCTTATTATGAAAACCTAAATTAGTTTCCGATTACCCATTTCATTTTACGCAATGTCGAACCCAAATTCCCAAAGCAAATATATAACGACCCTTCTTGTATATAGACCTAGTCGAGACATGCATAGGTTCAATTCCATGCACACGACTACAAGTAAATCAATTTGAGACCCTTTTTGAAATGTTGTCGACACAATACTAAAGCCATGATATACACGAATATATTTATTCCCTTCTAGCATGACATCAAATAAAAGGAACAGGCTATTGTTCGTGATGTAGGGTCAAATAGATAGCCATTCATTTGTTATTTCATGTGATTCTAATACATGATTTTATGCATCAAAACCAGAATCCTTCGGATACCAAATCCCCAAGTTAATGGTTCCGTTGATGTATCGAAGGATTCTTTTAGCCTCAGAGAGGTGTCTTTCAGTTGGCCTTGACTGATAATGGGAGCAAAGATATACAGAAAATACAATGTCGGGTCTACTGGCTGTTAGATACATGAGAGACCCAATCAGCATCCAGTTTGTTGGTATGTGCCATTTGTGTTGCATAGGTGTCACAACTTTGCATTCCATGTTTATTCAATATTTCAAGAGCATATTTGGACTGACTTAAGAAAATACCATGGGGTGATTGATGAAATTGTAGTCCTAGGAAGAACGTAAGTTCACCCATCATTGACATTTCAAAATTTGTTTTCATTAGATGTGAAAAACCGTTTGAGTACTTTTTGTGGGTAGAACCAAAAAATGATGTCATCCACATAAATCTAAACAATTAAAATGTGTGCCCCATGATATTGAATAAACAGTGTTGGGTCGACCGATCCTTTGATAAAATGATTAGCAAGGAGAAGGGATGACAACTTATCATACCACGCCCAAGGGGCTTGTTTGAGACCATAGAGAGCGTTGTTCAGTTTGTAGACGTGATTAGAGAACTCTAGATCAACAAATCCTTTTGGCTGGCTAACATATACTGTTTCCTTCAATTGACCATTCAAAAAAGCAGTTTTGACATCCATCTGATAAACAGTGATGTTCATGTGAGCCGCAAATGCCAAAAAAATATGTACAGCCTCAAGTCTAGCTACCGGTGCGAATGATTCTTTGAAGTCAATACCCTCTTCCTGTCTATAACCCTTAGCCACCAGACGTGACTTGTTTTGGATAACCGTACCTTCAGCATCTAACTTATTCTTCCAAATCCATTTGAGACCAATGACGTAGACCCCTGTTGATCTTTCAACCAATTCCCATACTTCTAAACATTTAAACTAGTTCAGCTCTTCTTGCATGGATTAGATCCAGTTGTCGTGAGTCATAGCATCTTTAATGTTTTTCGGTTCAGTTTGACTAACGGTGAGTGCATAAATGCAATGTTCTCAGGTCAGTCTAAAGGCGTTGTCTAGTTACAACCGGTTGGTTTGGGTTGCCAATTATGTTAACAAGAGGATAGTCTTTAGTCCATCGATGTGTGGAGGGTTGATGTTGGTATACATTGTGCAGATTTGGTGGATTCAGATGGCTGGTAGAAGATTCAGCAACATCTGAATTTGCAGTTTCAGTAGCGAAAGGGTTAAAGAATGCATTTCCATCATAATCCGCTGGTGCAGGTACATTTTGATTAAGAGGATCATCATCTGGATCAACGTCATTAGAAGCGGTTTGTTCAGCTGTTATTGGAGATTCAATCGGAGGTGCCATCAACAACAGTAGTTGTTGTTTCAGGTGTATTAGGGATTGAAATATTATCAGGTTGAGCAGCTGAAATATTTGATACATCTGGAGCACGTTGATCAAGATCGTCAAACAATGGAGCAAACAACGTTTCCATCTGACGACGAGTGAGTTGAACGGATTGATCAGCTTATGATTGAGGGAAGTTAAGACGGTTATGTCCGGGTTCCAAGCTGTTTGCTCAGAAGCCATTTCTGTGAGCTCATCAAAATTAGCGTGAATGGTTTCCATAATTTCCTTTGTACGACGATTCTTGATCAGGTATCCCTTTGAGTTTTCACAGTATCCAACGAAGACTCTAATTGTAGCTTTGGCTTTGAGCTTTCCAAAGTCATCACGGTCATTATTTGGGTAACATAGAGCACGTGAAAGTGTTTTAGGTTCGGTTTTCTGTTATGGATAAGCTCATAAGGTGTTTTGTTGTGGCGTTTTCTTATTATAGAACGGTTTTGAGTGTAGCATGCAGTTGACATGGCTTTTGCCCATAAGTAATCTGGAAGTTTGGCATTTATCAACATCGTTCTTGCCGCTTCCACTAACGTACGGTTTCATCTTTCAACAACTCCATTTTGTACTGGTGTTCGTGTAAAAGATGTCTGATGTACAATTCCTAATTTCTCATAGTATTCTCGAAGAGTTTGGTTAACAAATTCAGTTCCTCTATCTGTTCTGACTTGTCTAACTATGTTACGGAGCTGAACTTGAATTTTCATGAGAAAGGTGATGATCATTTGTGGAGCTTGAACTTTACTTCGAAGAAAATAAACCCAAGTCCATCTGGAGTAGTCATCAACGATTACGAGAATGTAGCGTTTTCCATTAATCGTCTGCACACGTACCGGGCCACACAAATCCATGTGAAAAACATGAAGAACATGATGAGAGATGTTCTCCACCTTTGAAGGAAAATGAGCACGAGTGCTTTTCCCTTGTTCACACGCTGAACATAAGTGATCTTTTGAATACCTAAACCTTGGAAGACCTTCAACCAGTTTTTGTCGTGCAAGATTAGTTATGGTTTGAAAGTTTAAGTGTGAAAGTCTTCTATGCCACAACCATGATTTTGTAGATGTTTCCTTAGAAAGTAGACAGATGGGAGATGAAGCGATCATGTCTTGCATTGAAATTGTGTAAAGGCTTGAAGTGCGGTTTCTAGGCATAAGATCGTTTCCTTGTAGATCACGAATGAAGCAAGTTTTCTCCCTAAAAGCAACTTCCAAATCACCATCACAAAACTGGCCGACTGAGAAAAGATTGTGTCAAAGACCATTAACATAATAAACCCTGTAGTCTCCGTAGCCCATGATAGCTGCGAAGTGATCATTCCCGAACATGATAGTGCCAATTAAATTTGAAACAAAGTTTGTAAGAAGTTTGAGATTGCCTGTCATGTGTCGGGAACATCTGCTATCAACAATCCAAAGGATGATCTGTATCACCTACATTACACACAGACGACACAGGTGGAATAGAAGTAGAGGTGGAACCCGAAGAGTTAGAGGGTTCCGTTACAGTTACAGTTGAAATACACATGTTTATAATTCTGGGAATCCATTTAAATCCAGGTGTATTTTGTAACCATCTCTGCCAAGTCCAACTAGTTTGTGCTTTGGTCTTAGTGAATGCACTAAGTGATATTCTCTTCCTAGGAGGTGAAGTGGGTTCTATGGGTACATCAGTGATATCTCTGTAAAACACTAGAAGGCGGTTTACCTAGTACTGAATTAGAAGCATTAGTGGGCCTAGAGGTAATTCGTTTTCTATCTTTCCGCTTACGAGATAAGATAGATTTAGCAACAAATTTATCATGAAAACCAGAAAACATGCTTTTACGACAACCAATACAAGATGCTTCAAACAAAACATTCAAAGTACTTAAAGATTCAACATTCGTTACATCACTTTGTCTATTACATTTCTCTAACGCAATATCTAAAGTAGGTGCAACATGTGTTTTATTCAAAGTCCTAGTGTGTTCTTCTACTTCAGGGGTCTTTACTGATCTTCTGTTACGTTGTAACTTCCTATTCTTCTTGTTTGTGCTCTTAAGCTGTGAAGTGCTAACGCTAGGATTACTATTCCTATAGAAGTGGAAGGAAGCACATTAGTATCTTGAGGTTTGTCATTAGGAATCCTAGTGTCAATTTTAAACATTCTAGGTGCAAGGACATTTGTGTTACTAGACTTATCTTTCTTAAGTTTCACCAATTCCTCTTTCAACTCTATGATAGTGTGTAACAAATCCTGGTTTTCAGAGCGAATGTGTCCATTAATGTTTAAGACCTCTTTAATGTATGCAAGATGATTATCAAGTTCTTGTGATGCTTTAGCACGAGTCTTTTTGAGCAAATTAAATATGACACCATATTCTATTTTGACTTTGGCAATTTCTTGTTCATATTTGAAAATTTGACACTTTAAAGACACGTTTTCCTAATCCAGTCATTCGAGTTTTGGTTCAAAAGTTTGAGCACTCGACTGTTTGAGTTTGTTTTGCAAAGCAAGTTCTCGATTATTACAATCATTTTGACACCATTGAAGACGACGTTTTACATTTAAAAGTTCATTTAACAAACGCTCATTTTCAACTTTCAAAGATTCGATTTGAGACACATTATCAATAATCTCAACATTATCAACAATGTCAACAGAATTAACAACAATATTATCAGAAGCAGAAGTAGCAGTATAATAATACACAAGTGACATGGTATCAAAGACAGATAACATCTTCCAAGAGTCGATTGACATGGTTTCGAAAATTTTTGTTTTTCTTCTTGGTTTTCAAAGTCCATGCCTTTGTTGCATTGAAAATTGTTTTCAAGTGCCCAATCTCCTTCCGAAGATCCCGTTCCCAATATTTAGCACACATACAAAGATTTCGAACATGGGGTAAAAGTTGTTTTTGAAAAATATCTCATTGTTTTCGCGCATAAGGCGATTGAAAAGTTTCAACTTTTATTTCCGAATTAAGTTCAATTTCTTGTTCCAAAAGATTAATGTAAGACATAAATGTATCAAAATATTTAAGGATTTGACATCTTTCGGGTAATGGTGTAATTTCACTCAAAGAGGGTAAAGAACCATTGATTTGTGCAACTTGTTGGACGGGACCTACATTAGAAGAGGACTCAAGAAATGGTGTGATAACCCAAGGTGTGTTTGTATTATCCTGTTGTTTAACAAAAGTTATAAGAGGGACTTTTGAATAATCAAATGTTTTGTTATATTCTTTTTTGGGTAAAGGGGCTTACCCCGGTAAATATATAACCAAAAAAAGTTAAGTACAAATGGAATGTGGCTGATGTACCACATTAACCTCAAGCAAAAAGCTTGATAAACTAGTGCTTATGACAGGCCATAAACACAACAAACCTAGCTGAATTACAAATCACCTAACTAGGTATAAAAACAAGAAAAATCTTGAATCAAGCGAACGTCCCGCATCCACCCATAGGCACGAAGGGAGCAAGGCGACCCAGGAAGTTTGCCTCCTTAAAAACCCTTTCCAAAAAAAACCCATAGGGAAAAACCTTGGATAAGGGAAAAAGAGTTCAACCCTTACCTGGCACTCCCCTCGTGAATAAGACAAGAGCTTGGAATCTTCGATTTATCCAACAGTAGACGAGACCGAGGGGGTTACCTTCTTAAATTTGAAGGTAACCAGCTTCAACCGGATGGTATTGACAATTACTTGGACCACTTCAGCAACGGTTGACTTCTTCCTCTTGAAAAGTCTTGAATTACGTTCCATCCATATGTAATAAGCAGTAGCAGCAAGTAATAACCGAGAGAGTATGCTAAGAACTGAACCTTAGATATAGGAATGAGGAACGTAAGAACATCATCCAGCCTAGGAGGGACTCCATCCATTCCGGATAAACTCCGGAACTGTAACCAAACCTGCAAAGAAAAATGACACTCAAAAAACAAGTGAGGGTGAGAATCCGGAACCGCATCACATAGTGGGCATCGCAGAAGATTCAGATCAACATCAGGACCAACATCCGATTCGCGTAGCCTATCTTGTGTCTTCAACTTTTGCTTAATAAGAAGCCACATATGTATAGCATGTCGGGGGATACAATGAGGAAACCATGGGATATTAAACCGCCCAACCCGATCAGCCCTAGTACGAAGAGAATCCCAAGCACAAGCAACTGAAAAATGTCTAAAATTTCCCTCCAAATCACGCCATATTAACCCATCATCAGTATCATCAAGAATATTAGGAACCGGGAGGCTAAATAAATTCGGAAATCTAGGTAACCAATCCACAGGCCACTTCCAATTACCATTATCAATAACATCACAAACCAAGTCCGATAAGCTAAAATCAGCCCGCACAATGTCTCTAGCAGTGAGCATATCACGGATAGGGCTCAAATCGCACCACATATCAAACCATACATAAGTGGTTTTACCATTATTGATCTTATGCCATATGTAAGGACGTACCTTGGGTCTAATTGCAAGAAGCTTACGCCAACCCCAACTAACATCACCCAAGCAAGGAACATCCCAAAAGCTTCTACGACGGAGTTTATATGAATGAATCCATTTAACCCACAAGGACTCCTTATGGGTTAAAATACTCCAAATGTGCGTCGTCATAAGAGCAATATTAAAATCAGCCAATCGACGAATACCAAGGCCACCTTCTTGTTGAGGCTTACAAACAGAATCCCATGCTACTTTGGCCTTACCCCTTTTCATTTCACCTTGACACCATAAGAAAACTCTCAAAAGCTATTCCAAATCATGAATGATACGAGTAGGAAGGATAAAGACCGAAGCCCAATATATATGCATCGAGGACAAACCTATCTAACCAATTGAAGCCTACCCGCAAGGGATAGAAATTTATTACGCCAATCATTCACACGACTTTCCAACTTTTCCACAAGAACCTTACAATCCCTATAAAGAAGTCTGGATGATATAAGAGGGACACCAAGGTACCTAACAGGAAGAGAACTTTCTGCAAATGGCATAGACTGGAGAATAGTAGCTTTCAAAGCATTAGGAACATTACAAAAGAAAGTTGTACTTTTAGGGATACTCGGGACAAGACCCAAAACATTCTTGAACTCCTCCAGAGCTTGCATAATAACATTAACCGAATCTGTATGGCCTCTAGAAAATAAGAAAATATCATCTGCAAAACAAAGATTAATAATCCTCTGCTGCTCACATAAATGAGAACTGAAAATCCGCCGAATTAGAAACCTTTTTATGCAAGATAAGGGTTAAAACCTCCATAACCAACGTAAACAAATAGGGGGATAACGGGTCTCCTTGTCTAAGACCACGCTTACCATTGAACCAGCCATGAAAATCACCATTAACACATATATAATACGATGTAGAGGATACACAAACCATGATCCATTCGACCATTTTGTGATGGAAGCCAAAACCGATCAGAATTGACGTAAGAAAAGCCCAGTCGACCGTATCATATGCCTTTTGAATATCCACTTTAAAAGCACATCTAGGCGAACCTCTCCCTCTATGATAATTTCGCATAAGCTCTTGGGTAAGCAATATATTATCAGAAATCCGCCGCCCAGGAACAAACGCTGATTGATTAATACTAACCAAAGAACCAAGACCTCTTTAATGCGATTAGCAATAATTTTACTAATGCATTTATATAGAACATTTCAACACGAAATAGGCCTATAGTCATTAATCTTAGAAGGGGTAGACACTTTAGGAATCAAGGATATAATGGTGTGATTGATTTCATTCAGAATCTTACCATTAGTAAAAAGTCCCGAATAGCACCCGTAACATCAATACCCACAACATCCCAAGCTTTCTTAAAGAAGACAGCAGTGTAGCCATCAGGACCTGGGGCTTTATCATCCCCCATCGAGAATAAAGCTTCCCTAATTTTAGCATTCGTAACATCACGAACCATATAATCAGCCCTATGCTGGTCAAGGACATTAGAGAATAAATCATGATCCTCTAGAGGACTACAATCCCCTTCAATACCAAGAAACTGCTCATAATGAGACACAAACGCCCCTGCAACCACATTACCTTCATACAAAACATTAGCCGCATCTCGAACCAATTCAATTCGATTACGAGCACATTTACTTTTAACAATATTATGAAAATAAGCCGTATTAGAATCACCTGCATGGAGCCATTGAACTTTAGATTTTTTGCTTAAGAAACCTCTCTTCATCAAGTGTAGCCTCCTTAAAGGCAAGAAGGTAATGAGCATGCTCATCACGAAGGGCTGAATTGAAAGGATCCTTATCATTCGCCATTTGGACCTCATCTAATTCCTTACGAAGATTATTAACCCGCGCATGCAGATTACCTTGATTGTGTAACATCTTACAAAATGGGGATTTCAGCCCCTTCAAACGTTTAACAACACGATACATAGCACAACCATTGACATTAATTTCAACGTTTTCCATTTTCAATCGACTCTCTTCTTCTGCATCCAATTCCTCTTCACGGTTATATTCAACAACACTCATAATAGAATCATGAATTCTATGTTCTACACTATATAATTGAGGATTTGGTTTGAATGCTCTATGTGAAAAATGTGGTTTATAATCAGCAAGAATTGGCCCATATCCATCTGGATTTGGTTTAAATGTGAACTTTTCAAATTGTTGTGATTGACTCACCATGTTTATAAACAACATTTCGAAACTCTTTGATTTTGTTTTCTAAGTCGACAATTTCATCAAGAAACTGATCTATTCGTCTCCTTGAATGTTTTTTGTACTAAGAAAACTCTTTTTGACATGATAACAACTCAGACTTGGCTTTTTGAGTTTCCGAAGTGAGAGTGTTAACTTGTAGTTGATGATCAAATTTTTGTTGTTCTATTTGGGAAATCAATTCATTCTTGGATACAACGAGATCATGTATCTGTATTTCTAAAGATTTTTCATTTTGGTATGACTTTGAAACAGCGACTTCAAAACTATATTCACGTTTCTCTTTAGTTTCAAAATTATTGAGTTGTACCTTATAGCATTCAATATCCTTAGTCAATAGTGCAAGTTTATCATGAATATTCTTATTAATCTCATTCCACTTCTCCAATTGAGATTGGGTGGTCTGAAATAAGGTCATGAGCTATGGATCTGGATTAGACAAAGGCTCATCTTGTTCAACTTGAGTCTCAACATATTCATCATTTTGATCCTCAAATGTAATCACGGGGTCAACTTGATTATCAATGGTAACTGTAAGGTCATCTTGATCGTCAAATGTAAATACGGGATCCATTTGATTTTCTTCGTTATGAGATGTAGAAGGCTCATGTTGAACACTTCATGCCTCGTCGGATGCAGATGCAGGCGGAGATATCAGATTATATATAAGACATATGTTAGGTTCCGGTACCTGAGACAAGCTATCAGTGTCATACACTGGGCATGTGTCACTCATGTGGAGCTCTTGCATGTTGGCCATCAACATTACAAAGCGTAGCTTGCAAGTCCTCCATGTCATCATCAGAATTTGCATTAGCCATGAAGCTCTGTTCCTTGTTGATAAGTGTTCCACCAGCTTCATCCTTGAGAGCCAAGAGTAAAGCCTCCTTGTGATAAGCGTTGCCTCTTGTTCTCGGCTTTGGGCAAGCATTCGCCAAATGACCCTTTTCATTGCAATTGTAGCATCGAAGACCATTAATCCGAGTCTAAACATTTCCCTGATCAACGATTTGAACCCGTTGTTATGGAGCAACCATGTTATTCCTTCCATTAGCATTAAATCCTTGACCATTACCCATCTGACGACCATTTCCTCGGTTCTGAACCTCAACCCTTCCATTGTTAACAACTGCTTGATTCCTTGTGTTAGATCAGGTACATACGATTGTTGGATTTGTTAGCAAATCTCCCGAAGGCTCGAGCAATTAACGAAAATCCTTGATTCAACGTATCGAAAGCTTCAACATCCTCATTTGGTGTCTCACTATAGAGTGCTGAATCAGCGTTGTTGTTTTAGGGAACAAGTTGAGTTTCTTGAGATTGCTGTGAAGAATCATATGGTGTAATCTGAGCTGGTTGTGGTGGATTTGTAAAGACAGTTGACAGCTGTGGAAATTGAGGATAACAAGCTTGAGTAAACAAAGCAAGAGTTTGATTATCCAGTAAAGTTGTAATGACTCCACGGAGAGCTCTATCTTTGTCTTCTTCCTTTTGATGGTGCTTCAAGTAGTCATACAACAACCCGTAGTTTGCTTGGTGAAGGTTTTTAGCTTGACGGATGAATGTAACATACTTTTCCCAATCAGAACCAAGATAGCTTAGGAACTTTGTGTTGATTGCAATCCTTGGCATAATGATGCTGTGTCTATCTAAGTCATTAATGATGTCTATAAACTAATGATAGTATGACTCTAATGATTCCCCTGGTTCAATCATGAAGTTCTCATATGATAAGTAAAGTTTTGATTCCATGTCTTCTTGATTGAGTTATGTGCCTTCCATTAGAAGATGGATGTGATCCCACATTGCTTTTGCAGTTTTCTGAGCATTAACACTGCGAAGAATCAGATTGGGCATACCCAAAAGGATATATTGCATTGCCATTTCATCTGCTTCATAGTGAAGTAGTTATTCAGCAGTGAGTTGATCTACTCTAAGAGTGGAAGTAACATCATCTGTTGGTGGAGTAGCAGTTGGATCTCCGGGCAATGTTGTAGTAGGCATTTGAAAAGGACCTTCAAGAATTACCTTCTTTAAAAACTTACCATGTGGTTTCTTGAGATCACAAAACCTAAAAAACCACATCACCCATTGATCATAGTTTCCGGGAGTGAGCATTAGAGGTCTATCAAGGGATCCAGCTTCATGAATGGATTGTTGGCTACTTATAGCTTCACACATCTTTGCAAACCAAGTGGGTTCCTTTTGCGTTGTAACATTCATAGCATACTTTGCTGGAAACTGATATTGGAAGTAGTTAGCATACTGATGTTGTTGACAAGGGTTTGGTTGAGGGATTTGTTGTGGAAGAGGTTGGGCAAATTGAGGAAAATAATTTCCAACTTGTTGTGGTTGTTGAAATTGTTGTTGAGGATATTGTTGTTGTTGTTGTTGTTGAGGATATTAATGAGGAAAGTAGTTGGAGTATGGTGGTTGAGACATCTTTGAAACTTGTGTAGATGATGGATCTTTGTAGTCGAATGAAACTTGTTGTTGTTTGTTGTTGAAGTCCTTTAGGCGTAAACAGTAGTCTTAGGCGTAAACTGCAGAAGTTAAGCGTAAATTCCACTTACGCGTAAACTATAGGCTTAGGCGTAAATCCTTCTTACACGTAAGCTTTAGGTTAAACGTAAGCTTAGGAATAAACTAAATGCTTAGAAGTAAGGAACCTTAGGCGTAAGATATAACTTAGGCGTAAAGTGTTACTCGTAAACTTTTGTGCTTAGGCGTAAACTTAGGGTTTTACCCAAAATCCTTTACACTTGTCCAAGTGTAAAAGATATCCACAAGTCGAAGTATTTTCAGGCTTATCCAAGTAAGAAAATCACTGAGTTACCAACAGCTTTGAAGATCGTGTCGAAAAATTCCTTACGCGTAAAAAAGCTTAGGCGTAACTGCAGACTTAGGCGTAGAACTAGGGTTTCCTTAGGCGTAAACTTGACAGAATTCACCAAAAATGATTTTTATGCACTAAAACGTTTTGTAAACTCATTTTTAATGATGAAACAGCTTCAAAATCACCAAAATAACAAGAAAATTTTAAACTTGATGAACTAAGATGAATTTTGTGCTTATGCGTAAACCGTGTACACAAACCAAAAAACAAGTTTAAAAACAATCTTAAACACATAAAGTTTGAAACTCTGTGCCAAAACTAGAAACTTTAACACTAAATAAACCTTAACCCATAAGAATCTTGAGTTTACAATTGAAAAAATCAAAGCTCTTATGCAAATGAAAAATGTATAACGAGAATTTTACGCGTACGACCAAGGCTTAAAAAACAAGAGTGTTTCACCCAACTATATGGTGATTGATACCACTGTTAGCTCACCATAAATGCACACAAGTATGCAGATGATAGAAATGAGGTAGAGAGGGACGGTTGAACACAAAACACACGAGTGAATAGATAAAGGTTATGCGTAAAATGTATAAAGTGAAAAACACCTCTCCTAAGAGAGGTAACAAAGTATTTATAGGGGAAGGGAGCTAGGGCAACACATCTAGTCCCTACTTTGGCCTTATGGGCCTTTGCATAGGCTCATGGGTTTTCCACATAAGCCTAGCCTTTAATTACAAACATAAAAGCCATAAATGCACAACCTATTACATACAAATGACTAACACTTGATAATATTGTTTAGGAGCGTTTCCAACACTTTTGAAATCAAAACCCAACATTTACATTAATAAGTTTTACTAGCCACACAAAAAATAATTCCAAAAACAAGCTTAACTGATTCACACGAAATATATTAACTTCCTTTTTAATTCACGACCTTAATACATGAAGAAACGTAGAACACAATAAGGTCAACTAACTCAACTGAGTTGACTCAGCTGAGTCGACTCGACTCGCCCGAGTTGAGTTAATTCAGTCCATATTAACAAAAAAACACTGTTTTTAACCACACGAAACAAGTTTTTAAAATTGTTTTTAATCCGCTTAGATCCACGAAAATGTCAAAACTTACGTTTGACAATCGCTTTAACACAAGGTTAACAAGGGTTGGTTCTCGTTTTAGGCTTACCACACAAAGAGAGAAAGAAAGAACGAGGAGACGGCTGAGACGACCATACGAACGAAGCATTACCATGAGCATAACCCCGTACAAACACCCCTTGGTCTTCAATCTAGCATGGCGATGCGAGTGGCAGCTGTGGTGAGGTCATACGAACCAATCAGACCCCAAAAAAACCTTAAATCAAAACCCTAACGTGAACAAACTCCCAATAAGATGCCAACATCTTCGATCTTGAATCTCTTTCTATCAAAAGAGGCGGTGGCGTCGGGTGGTTTTCGTGGTGGTGAAAGGGTGTTTTTGGAGCGCGTGCGGTAGATAAACAATTTGGGGGAAGCAAGAGGGTGGGTTGGGTGGTGGTGGTGGTAGAGGTGGTGATAGATGGTGGCGGAGGAAGGTGGAGGCCGACCATGGTAGCGGCTGCAAAAACCCTAGAGAAGGGAAGGAGTGAGGTGTGAGAATGATAATCTAGCTATGAAACCCTAATTTGGTTTTATATAACCATGAGGGAACAAAACTGTAATTATCTAAGTACAGGGGGTGGTGGTGTAACTTCTTTCCAGGGGTCATTTATGCAGTTTTTGTAATCTTTCATGATATAAAGATTCGGGGCTCATTTGGACTAGTAATCTAGAGATTCAATTCACGAAACTTGCGCGATTGCGTTCAGAATAATTTTCTCGATAGAAATGAGTATTTACACGACCAACTTCTCACAAATTAAAATAATGAACAAATCAAATTGATTTTACAAGTTTATAGTTGTGCCAGTACGCTTTTTGTCTAAAATTTATGTTTCACATGATAACTTTCTTGTTTTCACGTCAAACGGGCTCTGGAGGGTTCGTAAATGAAAAACAAACATAATTCCTAGAAAATAAATATCTGGAAAATCATTGGATGTTACAAACTTCCCTCCTTAACGGAATCGCGTCCTCGCGATTCAATTCGAGTTATCTGTTAGATTTGAAAAGAGATATAGATACTTTCTCAAGATTCCATTTTCACGTCCTCACGTGAATTCAGGACATTTCTTAAAGTTCCACTGTTCAGGAAAAATAGGAAAATGACTTTGCTCAAGTCGTTTGCCTTCACGATTCACGATATCGATAGGTTCCGCAATCTGGTTTAAACGTTCGTCAATCTGGATCTCTTCCAGCAAGGACAAAAACTGTCTCATCAGCATGAAACTTCTTCAGATTACACACAAGAAAGCGTCACGAACCGCTAAATTCTGACTGTAGTTCGAGTCTCCAAGCTACCAGTCCAACTCCAACAATGATTTTGAAATGGTCAATACAGCGAGTGTTAAGCCTTCCACGTTTACTAAACGTATCTCGCAATTCATGGTGAGATTTTAAGAATAGCTTCGTCTCCAATCATGGAGTCTAAAAGATTCATGTCATGCGTCCATCATAGCTCTTCCGATGATTCGCGGGTGGTTTGCATTCTGCTATTGATCAGAATAATCACTCGGTAGTTTCATAAACAAATTCAGGATAGCAAGTTGGGTATCCCCCACTTCAATCTGACAAATTGTTGAATGAAATTTTCAGCCATAAGGTGCCTCGTACAATGTGGCTATGGTTATAACAGAAATCGGCCAATGGGAGGTGTCTATCCCAACCATTGCCGAAACGATCACGTAGACACGCAACGTGTCCTTTAACGTTTGGATGGTCCTTTCACTCTAGCCAGCGGTCTGTGGATGATACCCAGTACTCATACAAAAACCAGTTCTTATGGCTTTTGGAGTGATTACCAGAAAATTGATGTGAAGCCACCTTCACAATCAAATATGGTAGAAATCGGCACTCCATGACGTGCAACTATCTCCTTTACGTATAGGCCAACAAGTTGGTCCATAGTGCCCATTTATTTGGTTAGCAGAAACTGAGTAGGTTTGGTGATGACCAACAACTACCCAGATAGAGGCGCGAAGTTCCTTCTGAAGTTCAGTTCATAGTATAGTAGCAGGGCGACGAATCGATTTCCAAATTAATTGTGAAACGACTTGTGAAACAGCAGAGAGGATAACAAGAAAGCAATCCATTGTGTACAGAACAATGGCGAGGTCAACATCTCGATAACAACAAAAAATTCCATAGGATGACCGCAAAATGGTCGGTAGGGTAATCAAAGTCAGCTTGTACGATATCTGCAGCGCGGTTCATCATCTTGCAAGGAGGTAGCAAAGATAACTAATGTACTCGAGAGACGAATGAAGAATTAGGCGTCAGCTCCAAGGATCGCAGTTCAAGTTACTCCTTAAAGTCCTTAAGGTTTCTGTCAGGGCCAACAGAATTTACGTCGAAAGGAGAGTTAAGCAGATTCAGAGTACGACTATGAAGGAGAGTATTAATTACTACTAGCAATCAATAGATTGAGTCAGTAGTGCACTTAATACTTAACGCATAAAGATGCAACATTCGAATCCAAAGTCATAATTTCTAAAAGAAATTTGACTACTAATCTATATCAAATCAAATTCTAACTAAGAATAAAAAGTCAACAATTCTGAATGGTTATGCTAAAAGCATACCCATCGATAGAGTGTAAGGCAAACATCAAGAGGACAATATCGATGGAATAATGTTGATCGAAGATAAAGATCGAGGTAGAGGCGTCTGTAACAAGACCAAAAACAAAGCAAGGCTACGGGAACAAGCGAATTCAAATTCACGACGAGACCAAAAGTTGCAAAATCTAACAATCCAAATTCAAACGCGGTCGAGACCCATCCTAAACATTCCAATAAACTCAGATGAGTTTATTTCAACTTCACGCAATCTGAATGCAAGCTTGTGACCAATCGGGTCTAGCCTGACCCGATGCGAAATAAGGTCGTACGGTTCCAACGATTCCAAAAATAACCCAAAGTAATATAATGAATAGACGACGACTAAAAGCAATTCATAACAAAGGAAGAATATCGCGATAAACAAGAATTTGTGATGCCAGTGTGTCGTGTGTGTAATAAAACTTTTATAATGTTCCATGCTCGTATACACACACCAAAACTTTACCGTTTTCAAAAATCAAACCGAAAACCAACCGGACATAATTCTTATATAACTATTCCAAGTATTGCAAAATTCACCTCTGAGTCAGACATAGGTGATCAGTCTATGTTCCACTGTCCCTGGCTGAATATAGGTGATCAATCTATATTCACCCGAGGTTCAATGAATTTTGATATACTCGACTTAGTTACACTAGCACCATGTCCTTTACTTCCAAAATTAGTTTCCAAAAGACCAAAACAAAAGTCCACACTCGAGGACGAGTGATGAGATTATGTAGGGAAAGAGGCACAACGCTACAACAGATACGATGCGTAAGCATAAGTATGTCAAAGATACTTATAGCAAATAGCGAAAAATAAATGGATATACTCATCCAATAGTAAGGCACACATCTCATCAAATATGTTAGCAATCAAAGTCAACATTGAGGCATTAGATTGGCAGGCAGGCACGTGTCGGTCATAGGGTTAAGTTTTCGTAAAAGCGGTTATAGTCTAGGTTTTGAAAATTTACCTAGTTCTCTATAACCTAGACTCTGATACCAACTGTAACACCCCCAAAAATTGGGTTTAGCGAAAGCATACGTGTCATGGGTGCTACTATTTGGTATCACAACACAAGTATAGAATAACGGGTTTTTCTTAAGAAAACTCATTTATTCAATATAATCAAAGTTTACAATTAAATTTAATGCGGAAATAGGCCCAAAATAAATAAGCGGTCCCCAAATACAAGTGTTAGAGTCGTCTATGACGATGCCATCACTGCCAAGCGCCTCCTAATTCAGTTACCAAGCCATACTTATCAATTACATGAGAAAAAACATGCTAAAAAGTCAGCAAAAAGCTGGTGAGTTCATAGGTTTAATTAAATAACGAAGCATTTGGACCAAACAGTAAATCCACTTATTACGCAAAGTAAGTCATAACATATAAGCAGCAACCATCACACTCTAATTACATACAAAAACCAAGATGTTATACGTCATGGCAAATTATTGCAACCACCAATCCAGGTGCCACCCTGGCAAGTTGGGCAAACAAGTCCAGACGGGGCGGTCAACCACGATAGATCTATCTATAACATAACTAATGAACTAATAGTGACAAGTTAAAGAGAGACTAAACCTTAGTCTTTTTGGGTAAAGGGGAGTAATCCTGCACCCTGGTAAAATATATTAACCAAAACTTTTATGTACAACGGATGAGAGTGAATCTCTCACCTTGGCCCGTTACATGGGCAACAAACACACACTAAAAGTGCACTTTAACCAAACAAATTACATAAGAAAGATATGCCAATCTTATGGACTACCAAACATCCAAATTTAATTCCTACCACAACCTAAGAGACTAACATCAAACATGTCACAAATATCCTCCAAGTGTCCCGGTAAATTGTAGACTTGAGCAAAGATAATCATCGAAATCTTCTAGCTCAATCCCCCACCTCCCCCAGAAGCCATAAATTATGCCATAGGGTTATCCGGCTCCAAAACCTCATCCTCTTCACTATCAGAACAAGTCACATTCCCGACATTAGAAAACGGATTACTTACCTTAGTAGCAGAAGAAGTCATAGTCTCCGGAGGCTTAATAGCTGCACCTATGTCAACAAAAGATTCCTTCCCTCGAGAACCATCCATACTTGCTTCCTTAGTACAACCAGAAGAATTCTCAATCTTCGCCTCGTCAGTAGTAGAATCAACCACAGTACTTGGGATGCCCGTGTCATCTTGCACCTCAAGAGTCCCAAAAGAGTTAGACGTAGTAATAGGTGTACCTTTAGCATTAGCACTAGCAGCTTCTGGTGTCTTCGTCTTTGCAACATATACCTGCTTCCTAGGTGCAAATCTAGGACCCTTACCCATATTAATACCACTAGACATATTCGTACCTTTGGGTTTGGCTTTTCGATTCTGCACCACCTTAAACCCATCATCAGGCTCTTCCAAAGACAATGTGGGAGCTACATCATGATGCTCCTTAGTACTCTTAGGACAATAAGCATTAACATGCCCAAACACTTTACATTCAGCACAATGTGGAGGTTTGCATTCATATTCAACCTTGATATTTGCCGTAGTAAAACCACTATCGTCCTTTTTAGGGATCGCCATAGTCACCACATGTTTTAGATCGATTCAAGATAATTCAACAAGAGCACGTGCAAAACTAATCAGACCCCATGAATCAACGCACATGGAGCTAGTAAAAGTATCCAACATAATCGGCTTACCCACCTGAGTAGCAATAAGGCTCCCGTCTGCAATATGCAAGTAATGGCACATTATGCAATTTAATCCACACGAGAACTTTGGTAACCTCACTTTTAGACAATAACACATCCGAAGTCCATTTAGTGAGGATGAGAGGAGAGTTACGAATAATCCAAGGGCCCCGTTGAAGGACAGTATCAACACCCTCTTTAGAATCAAACTTAAAGAGGAACACACCATCGTCCTTCTTCATAAGTTTCTTTAACCCAAATTTACCCCACGTGTTAGTGACGTAAAATTTCATAACTGGTCCAATCAAAACAATGTGCATGTTTTCTCACCCCAAGGTTTAATAAAGTAGAAGTATGAATAAAAGTGGGGCTATGAAACTCACCTTGATACGAAGCAACGCAAGAATCACAACTGAAACGATTGGCATCTAGGAGAAAGCACAACCAAATCACGAAGAAAGGCACATCAATATCCAAAGAGTACAAGCACAATGGTACTACATCGGCACAACCTAAGAGGAATTTGCTATCTCAGAATAAATCTAGCAGAGCAAATGAATTATGGAAAGATAATGTGCCTTAGTTTTCGTGGAATACTCACTATCAGAGAAGTTTAAAAATCCATTATCAATATCTCAAAAGTTTAGTTTTAACGTTTCGCGTGGTGGTAAGAGAATGAAGACTCGACATACAACTCACGCCAAGAGTATATTATAGTTTCCAAGTGTGACTCGCACCAAGTGAACCCACATGAAAACATAATATATATCCCAAATATATTATGATAGAATAGTCATGAAAATTGACCTAGACTCAACTCGAGTAGATAACGACGAGAAATATTGTTGAGACAATAACGACACATAATTACTTCAATAACTAAGTCAATTGGTATGTTTCGGCATTTATCCCATAATCCCAAATAGCTTTCATAAAACAAACATGTTTTATAAATAATGATAAGTTTGAATTTGCAATTCAAACAATAAAAGAGATTTTAAAATTTTAAGTTTGGAATGTTTTTGTAGATTTTGGCATGAAGCGTCCATTTATAATACATTCCCAAGTCATCGTGACTTTAATAGATAAATTCTCAAAACAATATTTCTCGAAAATTGATAATTTAACTTATCGTTATTAGCTTAATAACTGTCAATTGAATATTTAAGTCCGTTACGAATCAAATATATTAAATTCGTTTCGAGTCTAATATATTGTATCCGTCTCCAGTCCAAAATGTCCAATTTGTTCAGTTCGTCCAATAATAACGATCCAATAAACTCAATATGTCCAATAATTAATAAACATCCAATTTTCAATAAATGAACAAGTACAAATCATTATGAAATCCGATTACAATCCAATGTCAAATCATAACTTTTATAGTAAAGTCCGTTATGTATATCCGAGCTCAAAACCAAGTATCAATCTTAATGTCACATTCCATAATTTGCCAAAACGTACCAATTATCACGATGTCAAAACAAATTAGATCATGTTAGTCCGATATTCGTATCCAATAAATATTAAACATTTTACTTATAAAATAATTCCTCACACCAGTTGTTAGGTCACTAGTTTTACAAACACAAGTTATATAGAAAGGAGATGAGGCGATTGAACAAGATCTAACACATATACAAACAATAATAAGACCGGTTATGCGTAGGCATATGTGAAAGAAAGAAAACTTGAACAACCAACCTTCAAATGAAGGTTATTACATGGTTTATATAGGCAAGGAGCTAGGGCAACACTCCCTCTCCTTCCCTATTCCTTATTGTGCTTGGGTCAAGCTTATGGGCCTTCTACATAAGCTTGACCTTAAACAAACATAAAGGCCATAATAAAGCTACCTATTACATATGAAATATAAATACTTGAAATATTGTTTAGGAGTGATTCCAACAATCTCCCTCAAGTATATATGAATGAAAACGGTGAAGGCGTTGATGTAATAGTAGCAGTTGACGTCTTCGACATTCTTCTTTCTTGTGAGAAGAATTGCCTTGATTCGAACAATCTCCCCAGTGTAGAGAGATAGTTATCTTTGAACAGTTATGCTTTGACGCCATCTTTAACTTTGTTCTTTGATCATTGTTCTTTGTGGTGAGAGTGATAGTATGTTGTTGTCTGCATCGGTCCGCCTCAGTCCGCTTCGTTGCTCCAGTTGTCTCCACGCCATTCTTCAACATGCTCACACGCTCTTTGACGTTGGAATTCAATACTGATGAAGTTCTTTAAGTCTTTAACTTTGTAGATTCTTTGGTTTGACGAAGAATCATTCTGACGGTTGTGTTGCTTTTGAATAGAACTTCCATTAGTGATGATGTTGGCGTGAGCATGAGAAGAATCAGCACGATCATCCCGCTCCCGAGCTTCCATAAGAAGAAAACATTTCAAACGGTTAGTAATAAGCGGTTTCCGTCACTTACAAGTTTGAACTTCGAGAGTGTCAACAAAGATAGTGTGAGGACACAACTCTAATTCTTACAAAGGCCGTTTCTGAACCGGAGTCCCACAAGTGAGATAACGCGATGTACCGAAGTACATCTACAGTTCGGATGAGTCGCGAGGTACACCAAGCATCACCTCACGATCAGACCGCTTGAGACACACTCCGCGTAATCCACGGGAGTTACCGGCGACCTGCCGATGTGGCTGTTTGATGTTGACCCCGGCAGAGTTTCCATTCAATCACTGAGGATCACAGATGTGAACCTCTCATAAATGTTCTCGTCAGATTGCTAAGATCTGTGAAGGACTCGATATGAACCACCGATGATCTTATTAGTTGATCATCAAGTGATTAAATGTCAAGTGTTCCTAAGAGATCTTTTGATGAATCTCGTGGCTCTAGACTCAATAGTGCGCTTTGGTTTTCCTGAGCGGAGACTTGGGAGAGGGTCTCCTTCTTCAATACCAACAATCTCTAGGAGAAAGCCGATAGTTTACGTAGGGTTCCCTGTGAGAATGAAACAAGCTTCTGTTGAGAGAAACTTGAGTGGCTAAGAAGGTTTAGTGCATGCGCCACCGGGTCCATGACGACTTTTAATCTTCAATACCGGTGCCACTAAGTGACAACCAAGAGCATATGAATTGAACCCGGTGTCCGCCCTAAGTTGAATAATCTGGAGGGCTATTTCTTTTCACCCTTTTCTTTGCATTTCTTTTAATTCTTCAACTCCTTCTTTCTCCGATTCTCATTTTCTCCTTTTACAATCATACCTAAGGACTTCTAAATACTAACTATTTGTAGTGTCCTTGGGTAGATCCCTCCGCTCTGGCGGATCATAGGACGGTTATTCCTAACCTTAGTCACCTTATAACTCCATGACTAACCTATGTTTGCCATTAAAACCACTGTATGAAAAATGTCTCTCAAAGGGTTTGTTAATGAAAAACATGTTTGAACCATTGTGAGAGATGATGTTTTGCATAAATACTCCTCCTCCACATGTGCTTAATAGTTTTAATGGTTAAATGCACAGTGAGGAAAAAGCGCGCACTTTTTGAATTGATCCACTGAAGATAGACAATCCCCGCGAGACACGGTTACGTTGCATAGTTAAAGAGTTACATTGTCCGCTTTTAGGTGACAACTAGCTCTAATAACTACCTTGAAGGTGTAGACAAACCTTGGAAGGTTGTCAAACCCGTCCGAGTTCATGTCTATCAAAAGTTTCTCGAATGGTACATTCTACTCAGACAAGTCCTTTGCGAGACACGTTTACATCACTAGCGAACTAGCTTGAAATTATTACCCGCCCAGGACAAGTCTTTTCGAGTTACTAACAGTTTAGTACCGTCAATTCGTTGGTTAAGTCCGAGGTACACAGATTCATTTGCATTTTGTACAACATATTTCTTATCACACAATTTTCTCCCCCTCAAAATGGCATATTAAAGTGTTATTTTTGAAACGTTTGAGAATAAATATGACCATTTCGAGTGTAGCGGGAAGAATGACCACTGTGAACAATTTGTGAACAAAGTTTCAAATACTCCCCCTCAACAAGTGATATAAACGGTTGAGGTTTTGAAAGTCTTAAGGGAAGTACTTGTTCTTTTGAGCAAAACCTTGAAAAATGAAAGGTTTGATAGGTTTTACTCAAAAGTAAGAAGCTTTCGCTCCTGATATAGGATTGTGGCACAGCGCACCACGTGGTCCTTTCTTGACCATTACGGGTTGTACATGTTATGTGTGCACAAGCCATAGACATATTAAATCACACATCCAAAATTATATGAAGGAAACAATTCAAGGGGTACCATGAAGTGCAGTGATATTCCCGTGAGTGCGCACATTGTGGCGTTGAAAGCCGGTGATGTTTCTCCTGGGTCGACCACCAACATAGCTCTCCAATCGTCTGAACCGATCCCTTCTGAACAACCGTTCATCAATCATGGTGATGATCCTTCTCACATCCCTCCTTTCTGAGAATTCCAGCGCTTACGAGACCCAACTTTCAAGCGTATATCCTTCAACCTGTACGCTAATCCATCCCTAACCAGCTTCAAAGTATGATCCCCGAATTTCTGAAGATCACTACACGCCATTAAGCAGTTTCTTTGAAGTTCACTGCGGTAAACAACTCCGAAAGGTTTGCTGATGAGCGTATATTGAGGTAGCTGATTGAGATCGGGAAGAGTAAGCGTTGGAGGAGTGAAGTTGACACGCGTCCGATAAGATTCAACACCATCCTGGATATCTTCAACACGTTCTTTGATCACGATGCGTCTAATGAAGATGAGAACTGACTTGATAAATTCACGTTGAACTTCAGTCGAGAATTGTCTCATATGACCCTGTACTTTGGCAAGGTACATGTCTTCGATGTCGTTGAGGGACAAGTTCTCAAAGTCAGCCTCGGAGAATCCATAGTCCTGTTCATCTTGTCGTTTGACTATGATATTCTTTAAGAATGTGTAGTCCCACTTAGACTTGAGATCAATGTGTTTGATGGCCACGATGTCCTTAGAACTATATAATGCATGTTGAGACTTCGAACCGGCAGCTTCTGTAGTAGATTCTTCGGCGTTCAGGCCAATGATGAATCCCATACAATGCATCTTGGTCGTATGCTTGCACGTTGTCAGAAAACAAGTGATTTGCACGTTCCTCGATAGCTATGCAGTTTGAGTAAATAGTCACTGGAATGGAAGAGTCAATGATGTAGCGTATTTCGCGAACCATCGCTACCGTGTAAGAGAAAATCCAGGTCTCTGTTAAAGAAGTATCGGAAGGGAATCCGTGGTTCGTCTGTTTGGCCAATGGTCGGTAGGGGTTTGGTCCAATCGGTGTAGTATGGAGGGTTGTCCCTTTGTGTGAAGTCAATGTTTGCTTCCGGATTGAGCCAATCCATGTCGTTAGACATAGCTCGGTCGATGTTCTCAAGATGATATTCGACCTCGACGGCGCTTTCAGAGCTGTCTTTAAGAAGTTGGAATGCTTCATTCTTGATTCGCTTCAACTCAGATTTCGTCATTTTCTTCACATGGAACTTTTCTTGCAAAAGTTTTGCGTGCTCCAATGTAGAACCGTCTACCAATTCTTGACCTTCATCAGGGTAGGGAGTTTGATTGACAAGTGTGGAGAACCATTCAAACTCTTTGGTTTTATCGTCATCTAGCCATGAGACGACTCCAGGCTGAGTCGTCTTCTTCTTCTTTTGGGAAGGCCTTGATGATGATTATGGTTTCTGCACTTGTTTGGGTGAGGTGGGTTGTTGTTGGGGCTCAAGGACCTCTTCATCGTCACCACCCGTATACTCAAAGTAATCACCTGTTTTATGAGTCCGGGGTGGTAACTCGGAATCGTCCCGAGGTTTATCAGTAGAAGACCGAGGTGGAGGAGACTTTTGTTGAGAAGAAGTTCGTGGTGGAGGAGGTGGCATAGAGGTAGATTTACCCGACTGCTTCTGACGTTTAGGTGCAGAATCCTTATCCTTATCATCGTCATCTCTTGGTCGTTTGGGTTGATCGGCTGACTCCTTGCATGATGATCTGAGTTGAAAATCAAGTAGATTTTCGAAAAATTTAGCTTCATCCGAAGTAAACGTTCCAGATCGCTTTGACATTTGTATCACAAGTTTAGCGATTAACTCAGATTCCGAGAGATCAGCTTCTTTGGCCATTGTATTTTTAACCAATGCTACGATGTTAGGGGTGAGTTGTCCGGAAAATATTTCTCTAGTCACACCGGGGACAGTGTCGAGAAGAAACTTGTGAGTATGATCTCTTGCTGACTTTTCCAGTTCCTTTAGGACTTTAGGAACGATATCCTGAAGGTACTTGTTAGTGTAACCTTCGATCATTTCGTTCAGTTCCTCTTTACGATGACTCTTCATGAACTTCTGAACAAATTCCCTTTCTTTCTCCATCTTGTCATGCTCGTCATACATATGCTGTATGTGATCAGCAAAGAAATTTAGCTTTTGTAGAGCACGTTTTTCTTTCTGACTTGTTTGACAGCTTTGTGAATTCGTTTATGAGCTTGAGAAATCCAAGATCGAGGTGGTTTCTTCACAGATTTGGATGATGATTTTGTTGATCTTTTGATGGTGGTGGTGATGAGTGAGATGAAGAATCTGATGAGGAGGGACATGAGGAGATTCGGGGTCCTTTGGAGGTGCAGAAGTATCCTCCTTGGAACGAGTTGGACTGTTGAGAAGAAAGTCATCATAATCTTCTTCGTCATCATGTCCAGTTTTAGCCTTTTCTTCCGTCTGTTCCTTAGCTTCTTCATCAGTTTTCTCTTTCTCAGTCTTATTCTTTTCTGGTTCCTCAATGTTAAGATCAGTAGACTCCTTCACAAGCGTTTGTTGTTGCACAAGAGTGGTGGCACCAGATCCCTTATCGGGTTGATTAACCGCATCAGGACCTGGTGAAGAGTGGACAGGACCACTCGATCCTCCGGGGCCACCCATTTGATCTTTTGCAAATTCTTCAGCTTTTTGAATTTGTCTAACTAATTTAAACTTCTTCCTGTAGGATTGATCCAGTTGCTCTTCTTCTTCTTCAGAGCTTTCATCATGAGACTCAAGTACAGGAGTCTTTCCTTTTCCATGTTCAGCTATTAGACTTGTAGGTTTAGCTGCTGGAGGAGGGGATACGGTTGCAGATTCAGAGAAGGTAATCTCTTCATCTGTGTCAGTACCATCAGAGCTTTCGTCCACAAGCTTTCTTTGCGGTTCGGGTTTGGGAATTGGGATGGGAGCAGCTTCCTTAGATGGAACAATCCTCTTTGAAGGAGGGTTCCTCTTGGGGAACTTCCTTTGACTCACAGTACTTGCCGTACTTCCTGCACTTCCTCTTTTGGTTCTCCTTACAGGTGTTCCAGAAGATTTTTCGTCGAGATGACCAACTTTGCCTTGTCTGACTGCTTCCAGATACCTTGTGTACGTTTCGAGCTTTTCGACATCTTCGTTAGAAGGAAATCTGGCAGCACATCACCTTGTTTCTTTGTAGACGTTTCCTTGATTCTGACAGATAGAATGGGTTCCGTCAACATGTCGTGATTGTCGGGGTCATTGAGCCTCTTGGGAATGTCAGGATGAAGTCCAAGTGCTCTCTGGATCAACAATTTAGTATATCCGATGTAGGGAATCTTTGAGCCAAGTTTGTTGAGAAATGACATCATGTCATCCCAAATCCGAGCTTCGATAGCGATGTGTTTCTTGTTGACCAATGCCCAGAATATTTGCAGTTCCATGAGCTTAGGGTGCTCATAGCCACTGTCACGACCAGAAACAGACTTGGTGATGATCATGTAGAGAGTTCTCCCGGGTTGAGGAATACTCTTAAGCTCTACGTGAGAATGCTTGGTGATTACTCCTGTAGCCTCGTCATAACCGATATTGATTAAGAATTGGAGAGTGAGCTCTTCAGCAGGTGTGGCATATAGTTTGGTTGGATCGACATCAGGAATTAGGAGAACAACCCTTAAGTCTGCAGGTGTAATGGTGACTTGTTTGTGATTCAGAGTCACCGTCACAGCAGTTTGTCCTTTGACCCTTTCCATAGTGTTCCCGAACTGTTGGATGTAGATCTCAGGAACAGTTGCAGAGTGTGAAAGCATGTTCCGATACGGATGAGTCCTCAGAATATCAATAGCAATTAAACATGAAGATTCCGAGCAAGTGAGGTTGTCAAAGTCAACACGGAGATTATTCTTTCCTATCTTCATTGGATAGCCATGAGGATAGATATCAGCAATGGAGAGAACTTCAGGTGCATCCATATTCATTTGTTCAACCATGTCGTGATCTGAAATAACATTAGCCAAAAGAACCAACATATCGAAAGACATAATGTTAGTCAACAGAAGGTCTTATTGTCTAGTTATTGAATGTACAGTGTCAATGATTGTTACGAGTCCTAAGTCACTTGTATATTCAATAGTCCAATGACGTCGTGAAATGTTTCGTGAGTTAGTTAACTTTAAGTTTTAAAGTTTATTTTATCACTTATTGTTCACAACATATCAAACGATTTCAGTTTATTAGTGACATTTTAGGATTCGTGATGATATGATTAGTTTATTTACAAGTTTGTACACGTAACAATTCATAACGAAGGTATGATCACGGCTTATGCGTAGGATTGGTAAAGTTATGCGTAGACAGGAATGATATATGCGTAGGCGTAAACTTACGCGTAGGGTCTTAACTTACGCGTAAGAAGTGTTACGCGTAGGAAAAAGAGGACCTTATGCGTAAATCTTATGCGTAGGCATATATTAACCTTACGCGTAAGGCTACTCGTAAGAGTTGACCTTATGCGTAGAGGTCACTGTTTACGCATATCCTTCACAGGATACGCGTAGTCCCATATGTAGAACCTTATGCGTAGACGCTACGCGTAAGACAAATCTTACGCATAACAAGCTACGCGTAAGGTGATCCTTATGCGTAGGCGTATATTAACCTTGATTCTGAATATTTAGTGTTGCAAGCCTGAAATAAAGCATCATATCATCAATGTTAAACACATAACATTCATATTATGACAGATCAAAACACAATTGGACAGAAAAAGCATTACGCGTAGAACTGCATACGCGGAGTCTAAACCCTAAATCTACGCGTATGAGATCTAGCCATGGAATATGCACCAAACATTTTCTGGTAGTTTAAGAGTGTTGAGGAAGTCTATATACCAAGTTATAACACCCAATTCATGGTGAATCAAAAATACCCAAACTTATGAACGTTAAACCCTAATTCCAAATTGTTGATGATTTAGAGTTTCTGGGTGGTTATAAAGCATGGAAATCATCAATTCATCATCATAAGAACATAACCCAACAATCTTTTTGACCAAAACACTTCACATTCGAAAACACCCAATTCGACATAAGAACCCTAATTTTCAAAAGTCATTGATACGTGTTTCTGGGTGGATTTTGATGGATAAACTGATATCATTGATGTATTTAAAACATTTTGACATAATCCATTTAACCACAAACGTTCACACAATGATTGTGTGTTCATACGCTTATGCGTAGAACACATAATCACTCGTAACATTAATTTTAACCGTTGGATTTGAATGAAATTCAAGACCTTATCTTAAAAACATGTTTAGATCACAAAAACACTTACATAATGATGATCAAATCAACAGATATCTTGAACGATTTTAGGCGTAGGATGTGTTTGGTTTAGTGTAATAAATGTGAAGAATAAAAGTAGGTGGGAGGGGGTTATATTAAAAGTGAGTTTAACCTTTTGACAGTTTTGGTCCCTCCACCTTTTCCTTTTTTTCAAACCAAGCCATTTAACTTCCATTTTGGTTACCAAACGAAGATTTTAGGAAAGAAACATGACGACACTCCCCCTCGACTTGAGAAAATAATGAAAGGTTATTAATTAAGGTCCGAGGAGTGTCTTTGAACCAGGAAATGTACCACCATTTGTAAAAGAGTCAACCGAGATATGATAACATGCAAGTACACAGATGTTTTGAAGCAGTTAAAAGATTATTTTCTCCCCTCAACACTTGATCGGAAAAATACTGAATTTTGAAAGATTAAAGTGTTGACGGAAGAAATGTACTTGCAATGTTGAAAGAAATGTAGATTAGAAGAATATTTTTGTTGTTTTTATCAGGTTTTATAATTTTGTATTTTGTTTTTGAAAAATTATTTACAAAAGAGATTTTGGTGTTTGACAGGTTTTTAAGACTGTTTTAGGAGATCATCCAATTCCTCTTGAGTCAAACACCTCATACCAATCCGGTGGACCAACTCATTAAACCTAGCGGGAGGCAAGGCTTTGGTGAGAAGATCTGCCAATTGGTATTCTGTACCCACAAAGTATAATTCAACAGCACTGCTCCACGTGATCCTTGATGAAATGATATCGAAGATCGATGTGCTTTGATTTCGAGTGCTGAACTGAGTTGCACGAGATTGCAATGGCACTCCGATTGTCGCAATACATCGGGATTCTATCAAATACGTAACCATAGTCTTTGAGTTGTGTTCTCATCCATATGACTTGAGCACAACATGCGGACATGGCTACATATTCTGCTTCGGTTGATGACAGCGATGTACAATCCTGCTTCTTCGATTGCCATGACACCAGTTTATCACCAAGAAATTGTAAAGCTCCTGAAGTGCTTTTCCGTGAGTCTAAGCATCCTGCGTGGTCAGCGTCTGTAAAAGCGATTAGTTCAAAACCGAATCCTTCGGATACCAGATCCCCAAGTTAATGGTTCCCTTTATGTATCGGAGGATTCTTTTAGCCTCAGAGAGGTGGGTTTCAGTTGGTCGCGACCGATAACGGGAGCATAGATAAACGGCAAAGACAATATCAGGCCTGCTAGCTGTTAGATACATGAGAGACCCAATAATACTACGGTATTTTGTAGGGTCCACCAATTTCCCATGTAAATCAGCGTCTAGCTTCTTGGTATGAGCCATTGGTGTGGCATAGGTGTCACAGGTTTTCATTCCAAATTTGTTTAACAATTCAAGGGCATATTTGGACTGACTCAAGAAAATACCACGGGGTGATTGATGAACTTGCAGTCCGAGAAAGAATGTAAGTTCACCCATCATGGACATTTCAAAATTTTTCTTCATTAGTTTTGCAAAAGCGATTGAAAACTTTTTATGTGTAGACCCAAAATGATGTCATCCACGTAAATTTGAACAATTAAGATGTGTGCCCCGTGATATTGTATAAAAAGAGTTGGGTCAACCGAGCCTTTGGTGAAATTATTGGCAATGAGGAAAGATGATAGCTTATCGTACCATGCCCGAGGAGCTTGTTTGAGACCATACAGAGCTTTGTTCAGTTTGTAAACATGGTTCGGGAACTTAGGATCAACGAATCCATCCGGTTGGTGACATAAACCGTTTCTTTAAGTTGTCCATTGAGAAACGCAGTTTTGACATCCATCTGATAGACCGTTATATTCATATGAGCTGCGAACGCTAGAAATATCCGAACAGCCTCAAGACGAGCAACCGGAGCAAAAGATTCTTCAAAGTCTAATCCCTCTTCCTGACGATAACCCTTAGCCACCAGACGTGACTTTTTTCGGATGACGTTCCTTCAAAGATCCAATTTGTTTTTCCAAATCCATTTTAGACCAATGACGAAGACTCTGTTGGTCTTTCAACCAGTTCCCATACTTCAAGACGTTTGAATTGGTTGAGTTCTTCTTGCATGGATTCAATCCAGTTGTCTTTTGTCATTGCGTCTTTGATGTTTTAGGTTCAGATTGGCAGACAGTGAGTGCATAAATGCAATGTTCACCGTCTGTGTGAAGACGTTGTCTCGTAACGCCTGGTTGATTCGGGTTGCCAATAATGTTTTCCAGAGGATGGTCTTTCGTCCATCTATGTGTGGAGGGTTGATGTTGGTATACATTGTGCGATTCTGAGGATTCAAATGGTTTGTTGAAGATTCCGCGACACCTGGTGCAGCAGTCTCATTAGCAAACGGGTTGAAGAACGCATTTGGATCAAAATCTGCAGGTGGGGTATTTCATTCAGAATATCATCACCTGGTTCATCATTGTTGGAAGCGGTGTGTTCAACTGTTGTGTTGGAGTCAACCGGTGTAGGTGCATCTTCAACAGTAGTTGTTGTAGCAGGTGTATCAGGTATAGGAATATTATCATGTTGTGCAGCGGAAACAGCGGATACACCTGGAGCACGTTCATCAATATCGTCACTGAATAACGGAGCAAATAACCTTTCCATTTGTTGACGAGTAAGCTGAGGGCTTTCTTCAGGTGATGATGGGGGTTGAGGGAAGTTTAAACGGTTGTGACCGGGTTCTAAGCTGTTATACTCAGAAGCCATTTCAGTAAGTTCATCGAAATGAGCATGAATCGTTTCCATCACCTGTTTTGTACGACGATTCCAGATTCGGAAACCTTTGGAATTGTCACAAGTATCCGATAAAGACTCCAATGTCAGCTTTGGCTTTGAGCTTTCCAAAGTCATCACGATCATTATTCGGATAGCAAAGAGATCCAAATACATGAAAGTGTTTTAGATTCGGTTTTCTGTTATGGACAAGCTCGAAAGGTGTTTTGTTGTGGCGTTTGGTGATCATAGAACGGTTTTGAGTATAGCATGCAGTAGATACAGCTTGCCCATAAGTAATCTGGAAGTTTAGCATTTATTAACATTGTTCTTGCAGCTTCCACTAACGTTCGGTTTCGTCTTTCAACAACTCCGTTTTGTTCAGGTGTACGTGCAATAGATGTTTGATGCTGAATTCCCACTTTCTCATAGAATTCACGAAGGGTTTTGTTAACAAATTCAGTTCCTTTGTCTGTTCTGATGATTCTGACGGTGTTGCGGAGCTGAACTTGTATTTTTGTGAGAAAGGTGATGATCATTTGTGGAGCTTGGTCTTTGCTACGAAGAAAGTAGACCCAAGTCCATCGAGAGTAGTCATCAACAATTACTAAGATGTAGCGTTTGCCATTGATCGTTTGCACGCGCATCGGGCCACACAAATCCATGTGAAGAAGATGAAGCACATGCTGAGAGCTGTGTTCCACCTTTGAAGGAAAATGAGCACGAGTGCTTTTCCCTTGTTCACAAGCTGAGCAAAGGTGATCTTTTGAATACCGGAATCATGGGAGTCCTTCAACTAGTTTGTGTCGAGCAAGGTTGGTGATGGTTTGAAAGTTTAGATGTGAGAGACGACGGTGCCATAGCCAAGATTTTGTTGATGTTGCTTTAGAAAGTAAGCAAATGGGAGAGGAAGCAACCATGTCTTGCATAGAGATAGTGTAGAGACTAGAATTACGCGAGCCGGACATAAGGTCATTTCCTTGTAGATCACGAATGAAACAAGTTTTCTCCCTGAAAGCAACCTCCAAATCTCCATCACAAAATTGACCTTCTGAAAACAGATTGTGACCGAGGCCTTCCACATAGTAAACCCTGCTAATTTCGATGTTCCCATTGACATAATCTCCGTAGCCCATGATAGCTGCGAAGTGATCATTCCCGAACCCGACAGTGCCAATGAACTTTGCAATAAAGTTTGATAACAGTTTAAGATTGCCTGTCATGTGTCGGGAACATCCGCTATCAACAATCCAGAGAATGATACGTATCACCTGCATTACACACAGACGACACAGATGGAATAGAAGTAGATGTGGAACCCGAAATGTTAGAGGGTTCTATAGCAGTTGTAGTAGATATACACACATCAATAGCTTTAGGTATCCATTTAAATCCTAGTGTGTTATATATCCATTTCTGCCATCTATAACTACTCTTTGCTTTAGTCTTAGTGAATTCACTAGGTGGTACTACATTCCTAGGAGGTGAAACTGGAGCTACATGGACAACAATGCGTTTCTTAGAATCTAAAGATGGCGGTCTACCAAGCACAGACTTAGAAAGATTAGTTGGCCTAGAGGTATTCCGGTTCTTAGGATTCCTTAAACGAGAGATTATAGCTTTAGCAACACATTTATCATGGCAATCAGAATTCATACTTTTACCACAAATAACACAAGGTGCATCCGACTGAATATCAAAAGTACTTAACGGTTTAGCATTCGTTACATCACTATTTCTATTACATTTGCTAGACGCAATATCTATAGTGGAGGCAACGTGTGTCTTATTCAGAGTCCTAGGGTGTTCTTCTACTTTAGCATTCTTGATTGATCTTTTCTTAGGTCGCAACTTCCTATTCTTCGATTGAGTGCTCTTAGGCTGTGAAGTGCGGACGTTTGGAAAAGGCTCAACTATTCTGTTTCAGTAGAAGGAAGCACGTTAGCTACTTGTGATTTGGCAGTAGAGATTCTAGGTGCATGAGTACTAAGTGTTACGGGGCTAATCTCTTAATGATTGTTGGCGGAAGTTGTTCATACTTTCCTAACATTTCTCTTAACTTGATGATAGTGTGAATCAGATCTTGATTTTCAGACCGAACATTTCCAGAAAATGCATAACTTCTTTAGTGTGTGCAAGATAATGATCAAGTTCATTTGATGCTTCATCACGAGTCTTTTTAAGTAAATCAAATATGACACCATATTCCTTTTAACTTTTACAAGTTCTTGTTCATATTTTGAGATTTGACACTTGAAAGACACGTTTTGATCATCCAGTTGCTCAATTTTAGAATCAGAAGGTTTTGCACGCAACTGGTTGATTTTGTTTTGAAAAACAATTTGTTGATCGTGAATATCTTTTTGACACCAATTAAGACGACGTATTGCATTTAAAAGTTCGTTTGACAATCGTTTGTTTTCAACAGTTAAGGACTCGACCAAGCACATTATCGGTGTTCTCAACATTTACCACGAAACAATATCAGCAGAGATATTATCAAATGCATATGACAACGAATTCAATAACACAACATTTTGAACATCCGCACAGATAACATCTTCCAAGAGTCGATCAACATCTTTTCTTAACATTTTCTTTTTACGTTTAGTGTTTGAAATAGATGTTTCTGTTTTCTCAAAAATGTTTTTCATGACCCCAAGTTCCTTATGAAAATCCTTTTCCAGTGCAATTGCACAACTTTTCAAGGTTTTAACATTAGGTAAAAGATTTTTCTGAAAAATGTCTCTTTGTTCTCGCGCCAGAGGCGATTGAAAATGTTCAACTTTGATTTCAGATCGATATTCTATCTCATGTTGTAAAATTTTGAGGTCAACCATGAAAATGTCAAAATATCGAAGAATTTTTCGATTTTCAGGTTGTGAGTTTACTTCACTAATGGAAGGTAAAGGACCATAAGTTTGTGCAAAGTCTGCTTTGGGATTAACAATAGAAGACTCGGTGTTGATGATAACTCTTGGTGTGTTAGAAGAATCCGCTGGTGTGACGAAAGTGACCGGTTTTGAATAATTAAAAGGTTTGTTGTAAACAACAGTTTTTAATTTTGATCGACTCTCGTCTTCTGCATCTAATTCCTCTTGACGATGATATACAACAACATTCATAAATGTAATTATCAATTTTATATTCTTCTGGAAACTTCAGGATTTGGTTTGAATGTTTTGGTTGAAAGCTTAGGTTTGTAATCAGCAAGATTCGGTCCATATCCATTTGGATTTGGTTTTAACGTAAACTTTTCAATGGTTGTGACCGACTCGCCATGTTTGTAAACAACAGTTTTAAACTCTTTAAGTTTGTTTTGCAAGCCGATGATTTCTTCAAGATGATCATCTATTCGTTTCGTTGAATGCTTTTTGTATGCAGAGAACTGTTTTTGACAAGTTAACAACTCAGCCTTAGCTTTTTGATTTTCCAAGGTGAGAGCGTTAATTTGCTTTTTATGTTCATGTTTCAGTTGTTCTATTTCAGACAACAAAGCATTCTTCGACGCGGCTAGATCACGCATCTGTCGTTCTAAATATTTTTCGTTTTGATAAGATTTGGCAAAGGCTGCTTCAAAACCGTTTTCACGTTTTTCTTGAGTTTTGAAAAAGTTGAGTTGCTTTTGTAAACATTCAAAATCCTTTGTTAACAGTGCATTTTTACTTTTCAAGTCCCGATTTAATGCAACACATGCAGCAATTTGGGATTGTTGGTCTTGAAGTAACCGAACAAGATCTGGATGGGGCAAAGGTTCATCTTGTTCAACGTGAGTCACAACATGATCATTATTTAGATCCTCAAGTATGACCACGGAGTCAATTTGATTATCAAGGGAAACCGGTTGGTCATCTTGATCGTCAAATATAACTACGGGTCTAGTTGAAAATCGTCGGAATGAGATGTGGATGACTCATTTTGAACATTCCGAGCCTTGCCGGATGCAGATGTTGGCGGAGATATGAGATCAGAGATAAATATGGTTTGTTCGGGTACCTGAGACAAGCCATCCGTGTCATACACTGGGCCTGTGTCACTCATGTGTAACGCCTGCATATTAGCCATCAACATAACAGATGCATTGGCCTGCAAGTCCTCCATATCATCATCTGAGTCAGCATTTGCCATAAAGCTCTGTTCTTTGTCCGTGAGAGTTCCACCAGCTTCATCCTTAAGAGCCAAAAGAAGAGCCTCTTTGAAATAAGCACTGCCCTTAGTCCTTGGCTTTGGGCATGCATTAGCCAGTGTCCCTTCTCATTGCAGTTGTAGCATCGAAGACCATTCAACCCATGCTGAGCATTTCCTGTTCCACCACTTGAGCTCTGTTGTTATTCCTACCCACAGCATTAAACCCTTGACCACCGCCCATCGGACGACCATAATCACGATTCTCAACTTCAACACGTCCATTGTTCACAACAGCTTGAGTCCGTGTGTTAGATGAGGAACGAATACGATTGTTGGATTTGTTGGTATAACGGCTAAAGGCATTAGCAATCATAGCAAATCCTTGTTGCAATGCTTCGAACGGATCGGATTCCTCAGTCGCTTCACCGACATATGCTTGAGCATTGTTGTTGTATGGAACCAATTGATTTTGTTGAGGTTGTTGTTGTGAAGGTGTGTTTGAAGCATTTGGTTGAGTTGCTGGTTGAGGAGAATAACGGTTTTGAGCATATAAGGCAAGTTGTTGTTGATTTTCCGGATGTGTTGGTGGAGCAATTTGAGCACGGAGAATCCTTTCCCGATCAACTTCCTTTTCATGAGGTTTCAAGTAATCGTACAACAATCCGTAGGTAGAATGATGCATGTTCTTCGCTTGACGGAGAAAAATGACATACTTCTCCCATTCAGAACCAAGACTACTCAAGAACTTAGTATTCACTGCAATTCTTGGCATGATGATGTTGTGTTTATCCAAATCATTGATGATGTCTGAAAATCTATGATGATAGGACTCTAGTGTCTCTCCAGGTTCAATCATGAAGTGTTCATAAGCCAAGTAAATTTTGGATTCCAAATCCTCCCGATTGAGTACAGATCCTTCCATAAGAAGACGAATATGATCCCACATCTTTTGTGCAGTCTTTTGAGCATCAACACTACGAAGAATTGGGTTTGGTAATCCTAAGAGGATGTATTCCATTGCAAGTTCATCAACTTCATAATGTAGAAGTTCTGTGGGATTTAAATCTGCAACAGTAGCAATGTTGGTTTGTTCATCTCTTGGTGGAATGGCATTTGGATCTCCGGGTACAATGATAGTAGGCATCTCAAATGGACCTTCTAAGATAACCTTCTTTAAGAACTTTCCATGTGGCTTCTTCAGATCACAAAACCTAAAGAACCTTATCACCCATTGATCGTAGTTTCCTGGAGTGAGCATTGGAGGTCTATCAAGTGATCCAGCCTCATGAATTGATTGTTGGCCGCTTAAAGCTTCACACATCTTTGCAAACCAAGTGGGTTCCTTCATAGTGTTCCTTGATGGATGTTGATTGAATTCATTTGTGTACGGTTGAACTTGAGGACTTGGTGGTGGTTGAACCATTTGAGGTTGTGGATTTGCAGCAAGTTGTGGAGTATGTTGTTGATTAAATTGTTGTTGATAAATTGCTTGTTGTTGATTCCATTGCTGATGTTGTGGACTTAGTTGTTGTTGTCGTTGAGGATAAGTGTAAGGGAAATAGTTAGAGTATGGTGGTTGTGACATGTTGAAAAACTTGTGTGGTAAAATGGATCTTTGTAGTCGAATGAACCTTTGTTGATGAAGTGTCCTTAGGCGTAGAAAAGACAAGAACCAAGTAGCACTTATGCGTAAAAACACCAAAAGTTACGCGTAACAATGAGGAGTTACGCGTAGGTTTTAGCTTACGCGTAAGTAGGATAAAAGCACTAAAGTTATGCGTAGACAAAAGTTAGGCGTAGAAAGTTAGGCGTAGGATTACCTTATGCGTAGACCTAAGTTTACGCGTAAAGTGAATCTTATGCGTAGGATTTCTACGCGTAAGCTTATGCTTATGCGTAATTTTAGGGTTTTTGCCCAAATGATCTTTTACACTTCACAGTGCAAAAGATATCCAAAGTCGACGTATTTTCAGACTTATCCAAGTAAGAAAACACGGAATAAACCAGAAAATGAAGATCAAACCAAGGAAAATCTTACGCGTAATTTTAGGGTTTTGATACGCGTAGGATTACTCGTAACTTTGATTTTGCCCAAATGTGTTTCTAAACCAGATTTTTGTTATGGAATAGCTTCAATAGTACCAAAAGAACACAAAAGTGTGAATTTTGATGTACCAAAACTGCTAAACGGGTTACGCGTAGAACGACACCCACGAACAAAAACAAGCTTAAAACGTAAATCCACGCGTAAAGTTTGAAACTTTTTGCCAAAAACAAGTATTTTAACACCTCAAAACATTGAAAGTACAAGAATCTTGGATTAAAAAGAGTAAAAAACGAGTTTTAAGATAACCAAAGATTGCGTTATCTTTACGCGTAAGACCCAAAACCAAAACTTCAAAACAAACGAGTACACCCAACTATTTGGCGATTGATACCACTGTTAGGTCACTAGTTTTACAAACACAAGTTATATAGAAAGGAGATGAGGCGATTGAACAAGATCTAACACATATACAAACAATAATAAGACCGGTTATGCGTAGGCATATGTGAAAGAAAGAAAACTTGAACAACCAACCTTCAAATGAAGGTTATTACATGGTTTATATAGGCAAGGAGCTAGGGCAACACTCCCTCTCCTTCCCTATTCCTTATTGGGCTTGGGTCAAGCTTATGGGCCTTCTACATAAGCTTGACCTTAAACAAACATAAAGGCCATAATAAAGCTACCTATTACATATGAAATATAAATACTTGAAATACTGTTTAGGAGTGATTCCAACACCAGTATTTTATTAAGTGGGTTTCGACCCACTTTGATAAAAACCAAACGCCTCTCAACATTTTACATAAAAGTTTTGACACCAGCAGCTATTATCCTTGACTCGAAACAAAATAACTAACAATATCAAGCATCAAAACTCTTAATCAAAACCAAACAAGACCCGTTAGGCTTCATCTTGAAACGATGAAAAAAAAATCCACGCACCCTACGCGGGTTTTGAATTGTAAATCCAAAAATCCAAACACATACGCATGCTAACAGTTATACTTTCGAAATCGAAACCCAACATTTACATTAATAAGTTTTACCAGCCACACGAAAACTAATTCCAAAAACATGCTTAATTGATTCACACGAAATATATTAACTTCCTTTTTAATTCACGACCTTAATACACAAAGAAACTTAGAACACAAAAAGGTCAACTAACTCAACCGAGTCAACTCGACTCGCCTAAGTTGAGTTGACTCAGTCCATATTAACAAACAAACACCCCTTTTAACCACACAAAACAAGTTTTTAAAATTGTTTTTAATCCGCTTAGATCCACGAAAACATCAAAACTTACGTTTGACAATCGCTTTAAAACAAGGTTAACAAGGGTTGGTTCTCGTTTTAGGCTTACCATACAAAGAGAGAAAGAAAGAACGAGGAGACGGCTGAGACAACCATACGAACGAAGCATTACCATGAGCATAACCCGGTACAAACACCCCTTGGTCTTCAATCTAGCACGGCGGCGCGAGTGGCGGCTGTGGTGAGGTTATACGAACCAATCAGACCCCAAACAAACCTTAAATCAAAATCCTAACGTGAACAAACTCCCAATAAGACGCCAACATTTTTTTGGGTAAAAGGCCTTCCGCCTGGTAAAATTCATTACACCAAAAAACGTTGAAGTACAAAGGATGATGGTGAATCCCTCATCTCAAGCCCGATCAAGCCGACATAAATGCACACACATGTGCAACTTACAATCAACACAAGCTAAAAAATCTTTCTAACAGCAAGAAAACAAAAGACCAAGTTTACAAGATAAACATAAAAAACAAAATAAGACGCCAACATCTTCGATCTTGAATCTCTTTCTGTCAAAAGAGGCGGTGGCGTCGGGTGGTTGTCGTGGTGGTGAAAGTGTGTTTTTGGAGCGCGTGCGGTACATAAACAATTTGGGGGAAGAAAGAGGGTGAGTTTGGTGGTGGTGGTGGTAGAGGTGGTAACAGATGGTGGCGGAGGAAGGTGGAGGCCGGCCATGGTGGCGGTTGCAGAAACCCTAAAGAGGGGAAGGAGTGAGGTGTGAGAATGATACTCTAGCTATGAAACCCTAATTTGGTTTTATATAACCACGAGGGACCACAGGGGGCGGCAGTGTAACTTCTTTCCATGGGCCATTTATGCAGTTTTTGTAATCTTTCACGATATAACGATTCAGGGCTCATTTGGACTAGTAAACTAGCGATTCAAATCACGAAACTTGCGCCATTGCGTTCAGAATAATTTTCCCGATAGAAATGAGTATTTACACGACCAACTTCTCACAAATTAAAATAACGAACAAATCAAATTGATTTTACGAGTTTACACTTGTGCCGGTACGCTTTGTGTCTAAAATTGACTTTTCACGAGGTAACTTTCTCATTTTCACGTCAAACGGGCTCCATAAGGTTCATAAATGAAAAACAGACATAATTCCTCGAAAATAAATATCTGGAAAATCGTGGGATGTTACACTTTTATTCACTTTTGACCAATTTTTTGGAATATGACTTCTATTACTCGGAAAGACACCAAAACTTCCAGAAATCATTAGGACATAATAAACATCGAATATAGGCATAAACTTGGGTATAACGACCCGCAAAAACATGCTTTACAAAGTGACATATATTATGCCAAAATACCCGTTTTGACCCATTTTGACAAACTTACACAAAAACATTAACATAACAAAATAAACCATCTCCATAACTACTTGACCCGTTTGCAACTCAAAATAGGAATAATTACACTTAATCGAAATGTCCCTTTATCTTTGACCATAAACAAATAAACCTACTTTGACACACACCGTTGACGACCCTTTACTTCAACAACTACGACATATGCTTTGACACTTGACAACACGTTTACAAAAACCATTAAAGACTCTTGGGGGTAGAACAATGATTTGAGCGATCGGTATCTACCATAGCTCCTACTTTCTTACCAATCTTCTAACTTCCCTCTAGCAATCCATAAGCCTTAATCCAGTGCGTACCATCACCATCACATATAGACCTACAAAACATTGACATTTTAAACCGTAAGCATAAAGCTTAGTAAGTAAAACATATATAACTTAACATTATACACACACATTACACGTTATGACCCTCCTTCCATTACAACATTAATCATAAAACTTACCTTAAGTCATCATTAAGCTTCACCATTTACACCCTAACCAAATCCACCATATTCTATCATTCTTTTGCTAGTTATACAAAACTAGCCTTACAATCTATTTTCACATAAGGACATAAAATCAAGTCATTCCATAACTTAAACATAGACAACACATAACACATAATGTAATGAATCCATATAATATTAACTTATGACCAGTTTACTTACCTTTATTCCGAGTTAATCAATTCAAGGCATCATCACCAACATCATCGATCTCTCTATGCATCCTAACCATTATCATATTAACTTAACCATTTAATTACAACACCAAATAACCATAACAATGGTTATTCAACCATGAACCCATTTCTTAATACTTAATTTCATCATATAATCATACATTGATTATATGATAGCCATCTTATAAAAGTACCATCATTAACTTGGTCATCTTGAAAGATGCCACAATTAACTTGGTCATCCCGAAGGATACCATCATTAATATCATTAGCTCGGCCATCGCGTAGGATACCATCATTAGTTGTCATTAACTCATTCGTTATATGCTAGTCAACTTTAACCTTTCACATTTTAATATTGGATCCAAGTCGTTATCATTTTAACACACATACACTTTTCAATTCTTTTTATTTAGTTTAAGTAAGCATCATTGGTATATGATACTCCCTTATCATATTTATACACTTACTATGTCTTTACACTTCTAACTTCAATTTACATTATTTAACTCGCATTAACCATTTCCATATCTCTTCTATTACCTCTTTCAGACTACTCGATTCTTTTTCCACATCTAACCTTACATAGGTTAGTTCGATAACATATTCATCAACATTATTCATTTATCCTTTATATTCATTTTAAACATAACATGATCACTTTGTGTTTAGCTAAGCAATATATTATTACGTTCTTACTGGCATTATTAACTCATCTCTTTTTAGTTATTAACACATTAGCCACACCATTTTCATATCTCATCATTACATGTTATCATTCCTCAATACCATTTTATACTTCTCGTATTAGTAGACACTTAACAATTAGTGTGTCAGTTCTATACATACTTTCACACATTATACCCTAGCACACCTATCGTTAATACGTTTCATACTTGAGCGTCAAATACTTTAATTCGCTATTGGCCCATCTCTAATACCACTTATCATTCTAATCATATTCCATTACCACTACTCTTAAAACACGTTCTTATAATCACAAAGTGATTACCGACACTAACCAAAGTGCACAACGATACAATCATCTAAACATTTCAAGTCCTTCACGAACTTATATCATATGTACATTAACACTATAAAACACATACATCATTCATCAACTTAGGTCCATATAACCTATCACATAATTTGCATCAACACTTAAACATTTACTTCCAGTCATTACGACTCTTACTTTTAACGCATCTAATAGTGGTTTAACTGATTCATTCAACCTATAGTGGAAACCTAATTCACCTAAACCGAAGCTCTTATACCAAGTTGTTAACCCTTTGAATGACACAACTTAAAATAATCAAAAATTAAAAACTTTTACGCAAAAATGACTTGACATAAAACCGACCCATTTTTAACAATCATTGAACTAATATAATTCTGTAAGAAACTGACACTTGAAATTGTTTTTACATGAAACTAGACCCAATTCCTTTGAAATGCCGGGTGGCGGGACCCACGACGACTTACCGTTTTAAAGATATGATTTTTTGAAAACTGACTCTGACTAGTTCTCCAACTAGTTCTCCACTAGTTCTCCAACTATTTTAACCACTTTACAAAAAATTAACCATATAAATTGTTTTTTCCAAAATTCTTGACCCATTTGACCCAAAATGGGTTAAACAGGACCTTGTCTCAAACACTCCTTTTTCTGTATATCTCTTTTGTGCACTTTTGACCCATTTTTCCAGAAAATTACTTCTATTACTCGAAAGGATACCAAAACTTCCAGAAATCATTAGGACATACTAAACATCAAATATATCCATAAACATGGTCATAACGACCGGCATAAACATGCTTTACAAAGTGACGGATATTATGCCAAAATACCCATTTGACCCATTTTCACGACATATTCAATATCACATCAAACTTACCCAAAACCATTAACATAAGAAACCATTTCCATAACAATTTGATCCATTTGCAACTCAAAATGAGAATAATTACACATAATCCAAATGCCCTTTATCTTTGACCATAAACATATAAACCTACTTTACACACTGTTGACGACCCTTTACTTAAAGGACTACGACATATGCTTTGACACTTGACAACACGTTTACAAAACCATTAAAGACTATCGGGGGAACAAAATTGATTTGAGCTCGGTATCTACCTAAGCTCCTACTTTCTTACCAATCTTCTAACTTACCTCTAGATCCATAATCCTTAATCCAATACTTATCATCACCATCACATATAGACCTACAAAACATTTACATGTTAAACTGTAAGCATAAAGCTTAGTAAGTAAAATAGATATAACTGAACATTATACATCAAACACACATTACACATTATTACCATCCTTTCATTACAACATTAATTACAAACATACCTTAAGCCATCATTAAGCTTCACCATTCACACCCTAGCCAAATCCACCCTATTCTATCATTCTTTTGCTAGTTATACCAAACTAGCCTTACAATATATTTTCACATAAGCACATAAAATAAGTCATTCCATAACTTAAACATAGACAACACATAACACATAATGTAATGAATCCATATAACATTAACATATAATCGGTTTACTTACATGGGTTCCAAGCTAATCAATTTAAGGCATCATCACCATCATCATCGATCTCTTTATGCATAGTAGCCATTATCATATTAACTTAACCATTAAATTAAAAAACCAAATAACCATAACAATGGTTATTAAACAATTAACCAATTTCATAATACTTAATTTCAGCATATAATCATACATAGAGTATATGATAGCCATCTTATAAAATTACCCACTTAAATAGATACTATTAATCTCATAATCTGTAGACCCACTTAGTTAGTTGAACAACATTAAACTTTACCCCCCCCCCCACCCTTTAACATCATATGGTCATACCTTGATCATATGATGAAAACCTTCAATTTCTTTAAAGTTACCAATTGACCTTTAACCAATTGTCACCGAATCTTAAATTCTTGTTTTAGGAATTTACCAATTAAAAACTAATTAGGATTCACTTACTTGTAAGGATGATTGCTAGGTACATATTACTTGAATTAGAGCTTCAATCCTTCATCAATTGATCACCAATACCATCTTGCCTTTTCCCTCCCTTTTCACTTCACGACACACACACACACACACACACACACACTCTCTCTCTCTCACCTAAACGTTCTAGAACAATACTGATAACTTGAGAATTATCCAGACTTAGTAGGTGGTTAGTTTAGCTCATTGGAACATTAGGTCCCTTAAGTCCCTTTCCTTCCATTTTGGCCACAAACACTTAATAACATATTTACAGCTTAACAACTTTAGTCCCTTAAGTCTATTTTCGTTATAAATGTGACACATCATTTTCTATAACCATTTACATAGCATTTAATACCTTTAGTTTGACTATCGAGTTTGACTAACCAATCTCGTAAGTCCTTAAAACTTATAAAAGTCACAGTCAACTATTTAAATGGCACTTTAGTAATAAAATACTTACGCCCGGTTTCAGGGGTTATACCCAAAGTAGTTATTTGTAACAGAGACAAAATACATAAGTATTTTGTCTAATATAGCTTATGTCACTTTTATCTTATTTGTAACGGTTGTACATTACACTTGTGTATATTGATCATAACATAGGAGTAAAAGTTTATGGGTTTGTGCACGAAATGCTTAGACATTCACAAATACTTTTACTCCTCCAAAGACAATTAAGTCCCTAAGGTTAGCTTATTTGGTTAGCATAGTTGTAATTTAGGTTAGCTTAAGTTTAGAGACGAGACTACACCATACTTGTCATTTCAATCCCAAGTGTTGTTCCTGAAAATACTTGGGTATAATTCTTTGTTAATTGCAAATAGAATTAAACATTGAAAACCCTTTGTGTCTATTATACTTTATGTTTTTCTTCTTTTGTAAACAAAATATTTCATAATATTACTTAGTCATGGTGTGGGGAGAAAGGTTCCCAAACCTCTCATAAAACTGATAATTGCCTTGAAATGGATTCTGAAGAACAAGTTATATGAAGACGGGGAAGTAATCTACAACAAAGCACGCCTTGTTGCAAAAGGTTATAGACAAGAAGACGGAATCGACTTTGATGAATCATTTGCGCCAGTAGCGAGGATCAAAGCAATACGCTTATTCTTGGCTCATGCAGATCATAATCCTTCACTGCCAAATGGACATGAAGATGACATTTTTGTATGGAGAGTTAAAAGAAAGGTGTGTGTGAGCCAACCAGAAGGTTTCGTTGATCCAAAACATCCTGATGATGTTTATGTCCCAAACAAATTAGTATGTGGACTTATGCAAGCACCACGTGCCTGGTACAAAGTGTTGTTAGAATATCTTTTCTAACAAAAGTTCATCAAAGGTTCTATCGATCCAACTTTGTTCATAAGATGAAAATGTGACAACATCATGCTAGTCCAAATTTATGTCGATGATATTATTTCAAATCGAAAAATCCAAAATATTGCAAAAACTTTGAAAATATCATGCGATAGAAGTTTGAGATGAGCATGATGAGCGAGTTAAAATTCCTTTTGGGTCTACAAATAAGTCAAAATCCTCGTGGTATCTTTATTCATCAAAATAAATTGTTAATACAAATAAACCGTAAAAACATTTATTAATATTTAGCGATCTCTTTGTGTTTTGTTGATAACAAATATAATGTTATCATAAGTAAAATTATAAGGATACATGTTATTTTTGTAAGGCATTTACTTATAGTCATTTAATATAAATTGTTGTAATAAATCATCTGTTGTAATAGTTTATTAGGATGGGTAAAAACCACAATCCATGGAGCATATCCACAACCCATGGTATTGACCGATACCCATTTGACTAGATGCATTGCATCTATTAGATACATTGTATCTAATGAAATACCCATGGACCAACCCATAACCCATAACCCATGACCCATAACCAAAAAACCCATGGGCAAAGAGGAGCGTCCCACGGATCCCTGAAGTTACACTAGACGGATCCCTTAAGGGAGGGATCCGTTCAACAGTGGCAAGATTTTACCTATAAATAGAGAGCCATTTCTTCATTTTTACTCACCCCTCTTCTTACTAACTCTCTCATATATTCTTACACTCTTCTAACAAAAGATCACTTGATCTAGAGAGTTGTTCTTCTTTCTTCTATTGTGATTCTCATATAGGTCCTTCTCTAAGGCGAGATCATGAGCTATCTACAAGTCATCCAAGCAAGGGTTCCTTGATTGATTTGCTCCTCCACAAGATTTCTGTAGCAAAATCTTGTACTTGATATTTCTAATATTTGTTGTGTAATAGTCGTGTTGGTTTGGTCTTCCGTGTTACGGACTCGGTATTTAGCTTTGTACCGAAAAAGGTGTAAGCAACGTTGTGAAGGCTTCTCCGCCAAGTTGAAGGAGTTTTTTTTGGGTAAAAGGGATGTTTCACCCTGGTAAAATATATTACACCAAAAACATTGAAGTACAAAGGATGAGGGTGACTCCCTCATCTCAGTCCCTTAGGACACTTACAGACTCTCTTATAGGAATGAAACATCATTCCTATAACTTACAATATAAGGGTGACAAGCCACACTTATAACTAATAATTGAACATTAAACTACAACGACTATAAAAGAAAAAATGAACTTCTTGAATCTTCAAATCGTCATAGTAGTCCAAACTTCCATAATCATCTTCATAGTCCCACAAAACATGCTTCAAAAGAATCAGAATTAGAGCACAGCTGTGATAACAAGTAGATTGTCACACCCCCAAATTACCTGTTTTGCAGCGGAATGGAATTCCTGGGGATTGACTGTCATAACATCACAGTTACAGATATATTGAACGACCTAAAGTGTCGTTTGGAAAATACATCGTTTGATTTAATAAAATAATCAGAGTTTACAAAGTATAGGTCACAAATGAAAATCAACTTGTGCGGAAATAAGTTTGGTACAAGTCAAACGATGTTTTAAAAATGAATAAATCCCATGTGAGACGCGTCGTCACCACGACTCTATGATATGTCCATATGGATGTCATGAAGTGAATGCCTTAGATACCTGAGATAAAACATGCTAAAAGTGTCAACACAAAGGTTGAGTGAGTTCATAGAGTTTGCGTTGAAATGTAAAGCCTTTCAAAATCGTTTATGCAGCAAAGGCATTGCAAATCCACTCAGTTCCAAGTTCCGCCCATACAAAACTTGCAACCTGTGTGTTCACAACCCACTGCCTAAATATGTATAGTTTATGTTCAAGCACATGATGTCAAAGGAATTCACAATAGTACCTAACTCGACATAGAACAATAGCACATAATCAATAGTACATGACCCAATGTATCAGTAGTCAACTGATTTAGAACTTTATACGACGTAGAACTATACCAAGACATTTAGTTCAATGATTATCCCAAGACCTTTAGCTCAATAATTATCCCAAGACCTTTAGCTCAATGATTATCCCAAGACCTTTGGCTCAATAATAATCCCAAGACCTTTAGTTCCATGATTTATGATATAGAATATGACTAAACATTCAATTCAGATAAACATATAGTTGCAAATAATCATGAATGTCATAAAAGTTGATGAGCATGTATCTCCCCCAAAGAGTTTAATAAAAGCATTAAAACAATTGAAAATGGGGCTATGAAAACTCACCTGTTGCAATGATTATAATGACAAAAGTGGATATACCAAAATGTAGCGTGAATCTCTAAACTTGACCTATTATGAATGATATGATATGTAATAAGTCATGATGTAATGTTATGCATGCAATTCGGATGATATCTATACCACTTATGAATTTGTGAAAATAATATTTCTCATCGAGAAATAATCTTTTAACGTCTTGACCATTTTTAAATTACTCCAAATGTATTTACGTTGAAATGATATCCTACGATAATCATTTAGTGATTTATTATGAAATTATAACTTTTCGTCGTAAAATAATGTCGTTGAAATTTTCATGAAAGTGACTAAACGGCCTCGAAAAACTAGTCGTAAAATGATGCACGTCGAGTGTTAAGAAACGAACTCAACGGTTTTGGGAAGCTTGTATCATTTTCTCAAAGTTTTAGTGTTTAAGTTTTCGTCCTAGAGGTCTCGATCATGGAGAAAAATGTAGGTTAAGTATGGTACTTGTGTCCCAAAATATAGTTTAAGGATGGTTTTTCGGCAAAATTCAAGTGACCGTATCTTACTCGTTACAACTCCGCTTGACAAATAGTTTGACATTTTGGAAAATAGGCTAGGCGAACTTACTTTTACTAGAAGACATCACTTTATAAAAAGTACTTCGTCATTGTTAAAAACGACCTTCAACATGGTCCCTCGTTGTCGTAGTATGTGTTTAATAGAAATTATATTAATTTTGCTAATAGAATAAAGTTACGGCAACTTTTTAAAATGTGAATAACTTTGTCGTTATAAGTCCGTTTTCTACGTTCTTTATATCCACGGAATCGTGATAACATATACTAATATATTTTTGATAAGTCGACACATTTAACAACGCTTAAGACTCATTTTTGAGACGTAAAAAGTCGAGACAGCTTGCTGAATTTTCTGGAATTAATAGTTTTCGTCGTCAAACTTCAAAAATTCATAACTTCTTCGTTACAGCTCCGTTTTAACCCGTTCAAGCGGCCACGTTTTCGTTTTAAAGTATATTTTTCAAATATCTAGCCCAAAATATTTTGCTTACTGTCGAAAATTCCAGAATTCAAAAATATGGACAGACCCTTAATTAGACTTGTCGAAATGAGTTTTTCTCGCGCCAAACCTATTCCAACCAATTCAAAACAACTCCGAAGCTATTCTAATCCTACCATACACCTTCTTAGGGTGTCATGGGTTCCTAGACATCACCAAAAGTGATATATAACAAGGAGTAATTATAGGATGACCAATATATATATATATATATATATAACTCTTAAAAACATGTAAAAGTGGTATAAACCTCATGAGACTTGCATGTTTTCTCAAATATGATGAAATGAATATAACAATGAATATGAAATATGATGATGAATATGGATGCTTACTAGTAACTTGATGAGGTTTATGAGCAAAGGTTTTTCCTAATCACCCAAGGTTTTTATTGCAAAACCTTGATAAAGAGTGAGACTAGAGTGTTAAATTCTTGTCTAGAAAAAATTATGATGATTCTTCACTTGGTCCTTGTGGTTGCCGGTTTTGGAGAGGAAGTGAGGAGAGAATGGTTTCACCTTTTACTTTGGATATTTTGTGTAGATGTGTTTGTAGTATAATATGATTGAACTTAGTAGAAGATATTTGCAACTCACATGACTCACCCCCCCTTGAGTCGGCAAGGGGGGTATTAGTCACCTTTAATACATTTTTTTTTTTAAATTGTGTATAAGTGTAGTTATAAGTAAGTAATTTGAAGACTTGTGGTAAGTTGTGTACACATTTGAGTATTTAGGGTAGCGTTAGATAAAAATAACTTTTAACGGATCAAGATAAAATATATTGAGGTCATAAAAATTATAAAAATACATTTCTTACATGAGTTGAGTGAAGTAAATATTTATCGTGTAGTTTTTAAGAAAACCGTCGTAATTATATAAACATAACAATTTATATACGAAATAAATTTAAAACATCAGGTAACTTAATAATATAATTTTTATAGTCTTAAAATGAGTATGAAAATATATTAGGAACATTTTTGGAAGTGTCGGATTAAATGTTCAAAATAAATGTTTACGCGATAGCGTTTATTTAATAGGAAAATAAATGTTTAAGGTAAAATGCAAAACCATGCATGAATTAATATGATGATAATGATGCCAATGAAATGTAGACTAAATCTAGCCTATATGAAATGTCCTTGATGATATGTTCATGAATTCACAGCTAAACCATTAAGGTTACGTGAATTTAATACTCGTAAATCTATTTTACGATAAATGATAAATGATGAAGCATGAGTAATGTTTTGAAATATGACCTGAAAATACGAGTTGTCACATTGATGAACATTCACAAAGAGGCCAAGAGGTAAGAACATCCCCTAATAGCTCAAAGACAATCCACTAAGTCCCAAGCACCACGTATGACCAAGCAAAATCAGAACCATACTTGTGACTTCAAGGACTTGTACTTACCATCAACCACCATTCGTAATATAGACCTAATCCAAACAAAAAGAAAATACAACCAGGTCTGAATAATCACGAAGACAAATTCTAAGGTTCGAAACAAACCCTAACTTCCACGTCAACCAGCAGCATCGATCACAAATCCATGTTAAATAGTATCATCAACATTGTTTTGAGAACGATGACTAGGGTTTTGGAACAAGGATCCCTAAACTTGAATTCCAGCAACATAGCTAGCAAGACCATCATTAGTAGAATAAAGAACAACAAGAGCAGCAGGTCTTGGAAACGGCATCAAGGGTTTTTGAACAAGGAACCCTCACAACTTGACTTACATCAAGACTTACATCTCTCTCATAACCCACAAACATAAAAACTTACATCAGCTTAGAACTTGCAAAAACACAAATCGACTTCCGGCAATAAACCATTCGCACTTGAAAAATAACAAAACCCTAGACCAGGTTACTTGCAAACTGATTGTACCAAACCCAAACAGGTTCAGATATGCATTGTTGAAGCACCCTAGAAAACCCACCAATGACTTGCACGCTGAAAACATAACCCCTAACAAGGTTACAAATAAACATGAAGGCATACAGCAGCAATCGAATTCACAAACCAATAGGGTTATAAAAGAATGAAATCCAGATCGATTATGGATACAAATCCATTAAAACGATCATCCCACAACAAACGAAACCCTAAACAGCACACTAAAAAACAAAACCCTAAATAGGATATCGAATTGAGTGACACCCTTTAACCATAAGAATGATTAAACAATGTGAAGTAAGGGGTAGATCAACCCTTATATAAGTATAGTCGGTTATGAAAACCGAATTATGGATAAGAAAGCCAAGATCGATTAGAAAACCCTAACAAAAAGGAGAAATCGTTATGAAGATATATACCAAAATAAAGTCTGATCAGCCGCCCCATCCATGAATAAAACAACCCTAAAACATGTATTGTATACCTAAGAACAATAACAATCATTCAAAGGTAGAGAGGACATTCTTTAGGGTGGATTTTTTGCCAGAATTAGGGAAGGGGAGGGGCAGCCGGATTTCTCCTAGAGAGAGAAATTTTTTTCTTTATGCTTGTTGCTCCATGGTTGTTTAAGTTGAAGGAGTTTGTTGACATAGTGCTTGAACTCTCGAGTAGGTGACTCGGGGAGTGGAGTAGGGCAAGGAAGGTGTCCTTGTAGCGGAACTACTATAAATCGGTTGTGTCATTTCTATCCCTTACTTTACTTTCTTTACTTACATTACTCTTAGATCTATACTTTATCTTCATCCATACGATTTCACATAACATCGAATCTAAATTTTTTAGAAACTAACTTAAAATCGGCAAAACTATTCAACCCTCCCCCCTTCTAGTTTTCCACAATTGGTATCAAGAGCTAAGTTTATTAAAGTTTTAAAGTAAACCGTATTTTAAAAACTTTTCGATCACTATGGGTTCTGAAAATTACAAGGAAGGGCAATCCTTGCAACGAGCTCCACTACTTGAAACTAATGGTTTTATATATTGGAAAAATAGATTTGAAACCTATGTTAAGTCTAAAGATGTTGATCTTTGGTACATCATTGTTGAAGGCGATTTTGAACCCGCTGCAAAAGATGAAAATGGAATTTTAGTTAACATACCTCATGATAAACTCACCGATGAAATTAAGAAAAAGCTTTCCATAAATAGTGAAGCTAAAATGGTTTTAATTAATGCTTTACCCAAAAAGGAATTTGAAAGAATCTCCATGCTTAAAACCTCTAAAGAAATTTTGAATTCTTTAGTTGTAACTCATCAAGGTAATCAACAAGTGAAGAAAAAAAATATATATTTATTTGTTCAACAATATGAAAAATTTTCAATATCGGATGAGGAAACTATAGATCATTCTTTTGCTAACTTTAATACTATAATTACATCTTTACAAGCACTTGATGAATCTTTCTCTAGCTGTAACCATGTTAGGAAATATCTAAGGGCACTTCCATCCAAGTGGAGATCTAAGGTGACGGCAATCAAAGAATCAAAAGATTTGACAATCCTCACCCTTGATGAACTCATAGGCAACTTAAAGGTGTATGAGCTTGTCCTTGCTAAAGATTCTGAAGCCTCAAAAGTGAAAGAGAAGCACAAATCTCTTGCCCTTAAAGCCAAGAAGGTCTCAAGAGATGAAGATGACTCCTCTTCGGATAGTGATGACGAGGACTATGCCATGGCGGTAAGGGACTTCAAAAAGTTCTTTAGAAGGAAGGGAAGATACATCAAACAACCATAAAACGACAAGAAAATATTTCAGAAAAGCAAAGAGGACGAGAAGCCAAGGGATGATCACGCTTGCTTTAAATGTGGGGACCCAAACCACTTTATTAGTAAGTGTCCCAAACGCGATAATCAAAAGGAATTTGTGAGCGGTTCGTGGGGAATGAGCGAGGAGGAGGATGAAGAAATTTGTCTCATGGCAAATGACGAGGTGTGCTTAAAGGTCGACCTAGATCCGGATGAGTGGATCAAGGATAGCATGTGCAAGACGCACATGACCAGCAATAAAGATTTATTCTCCACATATGAATCCTTCAATGGAGGAAATGTGTTATTTGGAAATAGCAAAAGAAAAATCATCGGTAAAGGTACGATTTCTAACAAATCTCTAACCATTAACGATGTGTGTCACGTAGAAAACCTAAACTTTAACCTCTTAAGTATAGGACAAATATGTGATAAAAAGTGCAACGTACTTTTTAACGAAACCGGTAGTAAGATATTAAAAAACGGTATCACCATAGGTAGAGGAATTAGGAAACATGGAGTCTATGTCAATAAAATTGGTAATGAACCTAAAAACAAACTTTTTCTTACTTCTATGGATGATACTTCGACCTTATGGCATCGAAGATTGGGTCATGCCAATATGCGACTTCTTCAATCGCTATCATCCAAAGATCTAGTAAAAGATCTACCTAAATTAAAATATGGACATCACTTTTGTGATGCTTGTAACGTAGGAAAACAAGTCCATTCTAGTCACAAAGCTAAAAACATGGTGTCTACAACTAAGTGTCTAGAGTTACTACACATGGATTTATTTGGTCCATCCGCTATCCAAAGTTATGGAGGCAACTACTACACTTTGGTTATAGTGGATGATTACTCTAGGTACACAAGGACTAAATTTTTAAAGAACAAAACTGAAACTTTCAATTACTTTGAAATATTAAGTAAGAAAATCCAAATACAACTAGGAAGTCCTATAGTATCTATTAGAACGGATCATGGTAGGGAATTCGATAATGAAGTACAATTTGGAGCCTTTTGTGATGCTAATGGTATTACTCACAACTTCTCGGCTCCTCGCACTCCACAATTGAATGGGTTAGTTGAAAGAAAGAACAGAACCCTACAAGAAATTAGTCGCACCATGCTAAATGAGCAATCCATACCTCAAAGGTTTTGGTGCAATGTCGCTGATACCTCAACGTACATACTTAATAGAGTCTTAATTAGACCATTTTTAGGTAAAACTCCATACGAGTTACTTCGAGGCGAAAAGCCTACGTTAGATCACTTTAGAGTCTTTGGTAGCAAATGTTTTCTACTTAACATAAAAGATTACCTTACAAAATTTGATCCTAAATCAACCGAAGGTATCTTTTTAGGTTACTCTCCTAATAGCAAAGCTTATGTCATATTAAATAAAGAAACAATGAAGGTTGAAGAGTCATTAAACGTAAAATTTGATGAAAGTCCACCCAAACCTACTCCACCTCTTGTCGACGACGAGATTGTCGAAAGTGAAGCTATTGTAATAAAGAAAAAGATAAACGAAGAAGAAGAACCTTTAAATGATGAAATCATAAATATAAAGAGTCCAAAGATCACCCCGTAGATAAGGTCATAGGAAAGCTAAATGAAAGAACCTTAAGGTCTCAAGTTCAAAACCAAAGTAGCTTGTTTTGTTTTGTCTCAACCATAGAACCTAAGAATACACAAGAAGCCATAAAAGATGAAAGTTGGGTAATGGCTATGCAAGAAGAGTTAAATCAATTTGTTTCTAATGATGTTTGGACACTCGTCCCCCCACCTAGTAATCAAACCATAATAGGAACCAAATGGGTATATAAAAACAAGTTAGATGCAAATGGTATAGTGTCTAGAAACAAAGCTAGACTCGTTGCCCAAGGGTATAATCAACAAGAAGGAATAGACTTTGATGAGACCTATGCCCCCGTGGCTAGATTAGAGTCTATAAGAATACTTCTTGCTTATTCTTGTGCTAATGATCTTAAGCTTTATCAAATGGATGTCAAAAGTGCTTTTCTAAATGGTTTTATTAATGAAGAAGTATATGTAGCTCAACCTCCGGGCTTCATCAATTTTGAAAAACCTAAACATGTGTATAAGCTAAAGAAAGCCCTCTACGATCTTAAACAAGCTCCAAAATCTTGGTATGATAGACTCAAGTCATTCTTAATCAAACACAACTACACCACGGGGTTAGTTGATAACACAGTTTTTACTAAGAAAAGAGAGTCACATATAATCATTTTTCAAATATATGTAGATGATATTATATTCAGATCTACTTGTCAAGACATGTGTGATGATTTCTCTAAAATCATGCATGACGAGTTTGAGATGAGTATGATGGGAGAACTTAGTTTCTTTCTTGGTCTACAAATCAAACAAGTAGAAGATGGTATCTTCTTTAATCAATCTAAATACATAAAGGAGATGTTAAAGAAATTCGGTTTAGAAGAGTCAAAACCAATTAGGACACCAATGTCATCTGAAACTAAACTCACAAAAGATGAAGATGGCGAATCCGTTGATAACACAAAATATCGTGGCATGATTGGTAGTCTTCTCTACCTCACGGCTAGTCGGCCGGATATCATGTTTAGTGTTTGTCTATGTGCTAGGTTTCAAGAAGATGCTAAAACATCACATCTAGAAGCCGTCAAAAGGATATTTAGATACATTAAGGTTACAACTCAATTAGGATTGTGGTATCCTAAGGGTACGGGGGTAGGAACAAATGTATATGCAGATTCTGACCATGCAGGTGATTATGTTGACCGAAAAAGTACAAGTGGTGTATGTACTTTTATGGGATGTTGTTTAACATCTTGGTTCTCAAATAAGAAAACGGCATTGGCCATATCAACAACCGAAGCTGAATATGTCTCCGCCGGCAAAGCATGCCAACAAGCACTATGGATGAAACAAGCGTTAGTTGACTACGACATTCATCTAAGTGACATAGCCATTCTATGTGACCACAAAGGTGCCATCAACTTAAGCAAGAATCCGGTATTGCATTCTCGCACCAAGCATATAGAGATTCGTCATCACTTCTTAAGAGACAATGTTCAAAAGGGGAACATCTCTATTGAGAAGGTAGCATCCGAAGACAACATAGCCGACGTCCTCACCAAACCATTGAAGCGGGAACAATTCAACCTACTTCGTCTTCGTCTTGGTCTCATGGAACAATTGTCGTAATTAGCTTTTAAACTCTACAAGGTATGTAAACACTAGCCTTCTTTTTGCTGAGTCTAGGATCTCTATTTCACGCACAACTCATAAGCAATACGGGAATTTTCAAAACCCAAGATAAGTTTTTACTTATAGCTCATAGTTTTCTCTTATTCTTCAAAATAAGTACCTTTTGCAAAACACATAATTGCATACATAATTTTTTTTGAATAAACGGTTTATTCACACATAGAAATCTCTTTTCAAAAATACTTTCTAAAAGGACACCTCTTCACGTATCACTTTCATAAAAAGCCATTTCTCACGTCTAGGAAAAATCGCTTTTTCATTACTAATACAAAGTAAAAACCCGTTTTCATTGCATCTCATGTCTTTTGAATGCTAAAGAGGACACATAACTAATATGTGTTTTCGGGTACATTCATTTAAGCAACAATGAATTAGGAGCACTCGGGTTATCTCACATAATAGTGTGCTTTTTCACTTCTAGTTTATTTTTCTTTTCTTTTTAAGAGTCTAGATAACCGCAACTCCAAATGGTTTGCATATAGGCACACATTAGACACAAATGTTTCCATAAGGAAAATTTTGAGCTGCTTGAGTCACCAGTACCACGTGTCCTAGCCTTAATGCTGGACGGGTCCCTTAAGAGAAGGATCCGTGGGATCCGTGAGACAGAAGCTAATTTTATCTTCTATTTTTCTCACTTTCGATGAAAACTTCAATACTTTCATCATTTATTTTTATTTTTTTGGAGTATGCTATTTAATGCTTGTGTTCTCATGATCACATGCCTTAAATTCATATCTAATCATTAGATTTTAATCCACATTTTGGGTCAAGCATTCATTACAATGCATTATTTTTCTATAAATAGGATTCCCAAAATGCTTGCATATTCATCTCTCTCAACCTCACAAACAAACATCATCATGTCATCCAACAGAACTTCCAACATAGATGAATCACCTAGTGGAAACAATCTCTTTCAAGAAATCCAAAACTTTGTCCTCCCACCTTCCAAAATACCACAACCAAAATCTAGGAAATCCGCATGGATTAGCATCCGGCCTTGTTGCTTAGCAAAACCATCATCAAATGGTTCATCACCAACAACTCATTCACCACAAGATTCTTCCATTATAGCACCTCCTTCATCACCAAAAATTACACCAACTTCATCACCCAAATCACCACCTAAGGTAACTCTTTTGGAACTCCTTAAGACTCCAACAAGATCTCAACAAACAAAGCAAAAAGAACTAGTCTTTTTGACACCTCCTACTTTTCCAAACACAATTTTCAAAGACCTTGAAACCTCACCACCTTTAGCTCCCATTGTGTTATAAGAACATCTAGGGTCTTTTCCACCACCACTTCCAAACATTCCGGACTTTGATCCGCTTTTTCCAACTTTTCCACCACAACTTCCGCATCTATCAAATCAAAGTCACCCGAAAAACTTCTGTACTCATTACCCGCATCACTTACATTGTGAACATTGCCAATCCAGTAGGGATATTGCAATAGAGATTAGGGAAGAAATGCGAGTCATACTTAACCACATCCTTGATCGCATCAACATCATTACTCACCAAAACCTCCATCCATAACCTTATGCAAGCATGGAAGGAATCATCTTTATTACTTTTAGTATTTTCCTTTTGAGTCATTTTTTAAGAACAAGTCTGGTTCTTACTTTTACATGCTTGTACGTAGCATAAATACCACTACATTTTGTTGTTTTATTACAAGGCCTTGTTTACATACCTTGGCTCCCAATCTTTCTTCGTTGGGGTAACTTTTTGTTTCGACAAAAAGGGGGAGAAGAAGTAAAACTTAGACTTTCAAAACATACATCTAATCTTAAGTTTTAATCATCATAACATTATGTTTTGTCATCAACAAAAAGGGGGAGATTGTTAATACAAATAAACCGTAAAAACGTTTATTAATATTTAGCGATCTCTTTGTGTTTTGTTGATAACAAATATAATGTTATCATAAGTAAAATTATAAGGATACATGTTATTTTTGTAAAGCATTTACATATAGTCATTTAATACAAATTGTTGTAATAAATCATTTTTTGTAATAGTTTATTAGGATGGGTAAAAACCACAATCCATGGAGCATATCCACAACCCATGGTATTGACCCATACCCATTTGACTAGATGCATTGCATCTATTAGATACATTGTATCTAATGAAATACGCATGGACCAACCCGTAACCCATGACCCATGACCCATAACAAACAAACCCATGGGCAAAGAGAAGCGTCCTACGGATCCCTGAAGTTACACTAAACGGATCCCTTAAGGGAGGGATCTGTGGGATCCGTGCAACACTGGCAAGATTTTGCCTATAAATAGAGAGCCATTTCTTCATTTTTACTCACCCCTCTTCTTACTAACTCTCTCATATATTCTTACACTCTTCCAACAAAAGATCACTTGATCTAGAGAGTTGTTCTTCTTTCTTCTATTGTGATTCTCATATAGGTCCTACTCTAAGGCGAGATCACGAGCTTTCTACAAGTCATCCAAACAAGGGGTCCTTGATTGATTTGTTCCTGTACAAGATTTCTGTAGCAAAAATCTTGTACTTGATATTTCTAATATTTGTTGTGTAATAGTCGTGTTGGTTTGGTCCTTCGTGTTACGGACTCGGTATTTGGCTTTGTACCAGAAAAAGGTGTAAGCAACTTTGTGAAGGCTTCTCCGCCAAGTTGAAGGAGTTTGTTGACATAGTTCTTGAACTCTCGAGTAGGTGACTCGGGGAGTGGAGTAGGGCAAGGAAGGTGTCCTTGTAGTCGAACCACTATAAATCGGTTGTGTCATTTCTATCCCTTACTTTACTTTCTTTACTTGCATTACTCTTAGATCTATACTTTATCTTCATCCATACGATTTCACATAACATCAAATCTAAAGTTTTAAAAACTAACTTAAAATCGGCAAAACTATTCAACCCCCCCCCCCCTTTGTAGTTTTCCACACAAATACATGATTGAAATTTTGAAAAAGTTTAGTATGGAAAAATCTGACCCTGTAAGTACACCTATGCTAACTAAGCCTAAACTAGATGAGGATATTGGTGGAAAACCTGTTGATGCTACAAAATACCATAGCATGATTGGTTCACTTATGTATCTTACTGCTAGTCATCCAGATATTCATTTCGCTACCTGTATGTGTGCCCATTACCAAGATCGACCAACGAAAAATCACCTTATTACTATGAAATGGATCTTCTAGTACATAAAGGGAACACCCTACCTGGGTCTTGTGTATCCAAAAGACCCCAGTTTTGTAGTAATTACCTATTCATATGCCGATTATGCAGGTTGTCAAATTGATTGCAAAAGAACTTCCGGAGTTACTCAATTCTTGGGAGAAAAGCTAATCACATGGTCATCTAAGAAGCAGAACCACACTGCATTATCCACTACATAAGTTGAATACATATCCCTCTCCGGATGTTGTGCACAAGTACTAAGGATCAAAACTCAATTGATAGACTATGGTTTCTTCTTCGACAAAATCCCAATTTATTGTGATTCGCAGAGTGCCATTGCCATCTCTTGTAACTCAGTACAACACTCCTGGACAAAGCACATAGCAGTCTTACACCATTTCATCAAAGAACATGTAGAACAGCGGAATGTAAAATTGTAATTCGTGAAAACTGATTATCATATTGTTGACTTCTTCACCCAAGCCTTACCACTAGAAAGATTTGAATATCTATGACAACGTCTAGGAATGGTAAGCATGCGTGATGAAGATGACAAAGATGCTGGAAAGGTCAAAGAAGTCAACAGCGTAACAGTCAACACACGTACCACTTGTAAAACAAATGAGTAATTTTTTACTCATGAAGGCTATTAGTTAAATAATAGATCAACGCCTGGAAAAAAAGGAGCTTGAACGTACGCTTTATTGTATCAATCGTTAATATAAGAAGAGAAGTCTTCTTATTTATCATGAGCAAAATTTATACAAGATTTTTCAAAAAGTTTTTTTCAAAACCTTTTCAAAAGTTTTTTGCTCATTATAATGACTTACTGTTAAATCACATACAGTAAATCTAACTTAAATAAGAAAAAGAAAATATATGTGTTAGTGCGCTTATCTTTACATCTAAAAGAGAAATCTTTTCGGTCTTTAACATGTTTTTATGATTATTAATTTAATCTTTTTTAGCTCAAGACAGAATAAATTTTCAAAAACAATGCTACCCAGTTCGAAAATAAACATTTTAAAATATGAAGCTATTTTTGTAGGGGAGAAAAATAGAATGTTTGTTTTTGAAATCAAATAATAAGTTATTAAAAAAATAATAATAAAAGTTGTTAAAAAAATTCTATTAAAAAGTTGGGAAAATATCATCACTTCAAGGGGGAGTGAAGCTTTTTATCAAAAAATTCTGATAAAACACAAATGATCAACAAAAAGATCTAAAACGTTTTCAAAATTTTGTTTAAAATAAAAAAGTTAACAAAAAAAGAGGAAAGAAGGACTTTGTATGAAAAGTGCATGAACCAAGGGGGAGTTTTTGTTAAAATTGTCAAAAACTATCTTTGAACCCTCCCATAGTTAAAAATATTTGTGAATCGGGTCAAAAGGTCAAAAGACCAAATGAGTTAATAACTCATCCGACCCCTTTTCGAGAAAAACACATAAACCAGTTTTTCACTATCACAACTCTCTCTCTCTCTCTCTCTCTCTCTCAAAATCAAAAAATTTGTGCTTATTGATTCTAGTGTTTTTCGTGCAAGAGTAGGCTTTCAAACACCTTTAACATATTATTTTATACTTTGTTTTGAATATCATTACATGTTATACATTACATTGATTGAAAATGAGATGTCAAGGTTTCTATATGATCACTAAGAATAATATAGGGTTTGAGATTTAGAGTGTTTTGCTAAACGTTTTGTGGTTATATGACTGGGATAAAGTGTTTAGATCACTCGTTTTAAAGAATTAGGTTTTTAACGGTTAGATTTGGGTTAAAATAGATCAAATTGGGCGTAGATGAACAGTAAAAGCTTGCGACACCAATAATGGTGGTTCGCGAGACATAGGGATATATCCAAAAAGCTTTACAAAGGTTTTAAAAGGCTTGCGAGACCTTTGCGAGACCTTTGCGAACATTTGTTGTGATACCTAGATACAGACAAAATGTTGCAATAGGTTCCTTGTGAGAGTTTTTTCTCAAATGTTTTTGCGATACCTGTCTGGTTTCACAACTTTCTTTGCGAGACCTAATTTGACCATTGTTGCGACAGCTTGATTTTGTTGCGATACCAAATTCTAGCGAGAATTTCTTTGTGAGACGTTTTCACTCACCTATTTCTAAACGTTACTCTGCCAAAATTTTAAAAATACTTGCGAGACTTATTAAAAGTATTATACTTTGTAAAAAATCTCACAACTATTAGAAGTATTATTCAAAACTTAAAGTATATTGCTTGAGCACATTTTAAAATGACAAGTGTATTTCTCAAATTACAAAATCACTTTTAATGAGAAATATAAAAAAAAATTGCAAAAAAAAAAGATTTAAATTTGTGAATACAAGTCGCATATGATTAGTTTACTTATAATTAGACTAGGATTGTATCCCAATATTTTCGTTAAGTAGTTTGAGATGCATATGTTTAATTAAAATAATTAGACTTTTTATATGATTGTACCTTGTTATATATACACTATGTGAATGACATTTAACTATGTTAATGAGAATGTATGATTTGACGGTTCAAGTTTAAATTATTTCAGTTGCGAATGCTATGAAAGTTCTTTTAAAATACTTCATGAAACCTTGAGGACATTTCACTCAAATTTGTTTCCAAAAGGTTTTGAGATAACTCGACGCTATCTTAACTAAGAATATCTCATTTTGAAGGTGGTTACTAGGGCTAGTTTTCACATAATAAATGATAGTGTATCCCTTTAGCTACACACCGTAATAGAGTATTTAAAGTGTTAACACGTTAGGGAAATCTCACTCTTATGCTACAAAAAGCTCTTTTGAGATGATTTGTGTTTGACTTAACCAAGAACTTCTCATATTCAAGATAGTTATTAGGAATAGTTGTCACCTAAAAACTGATAATGGATTCCTTTAATTATGAAACGTAATAGAGAGTTCAAAGTTTCGTCACTTATCAAGAAAATATCACGCTCGTGCAATTAAATGATCTTTGCAAATGTTTTTCTGATCAAGTTCTCTAGTTTACACTAGATTACTTAAGTTTGATTCTAATACATGATACTTTTTCTCATTACTTTCAAAGACGGTAAGATGAATGTATATCTTTCTGCATGAGCAAATAAAACAACATTCAGTCTTCACCTAAAAGCTTTCGAAGAGGTTTCATTCAAAACAAACTTTTAGTGAGGAAAAACAAAAATAGACAAAGATGATTAAATCGCATGTTAGAAGAAAAAATGCCACTATGCTATAAAAGCAAGAAAGCATAAGAAAGAAAAGAAAACAAACGAATATGTTCGAAAAAAAATGCCAGAGCATACTAAAACAAACATAGTGAAATAAATAAATATAAATTTATCCATATACTTAACATCTTTCATATCATTTTAGAATCATATCTCACAAAAATGGCTCAAGAACAAGAACATTAACCACAACACAGTCAGGAAGAAGTCCAAGAAGTTCAAGTTCCTACAAATGAAGAACTTCTTCATGAAAATCAATTCCTCCGAATTGGTGTATGCAACCATCAATTCAAACCTGAATCCTTTGAATGTGACCACTCCATAATCACTGAAATTCTCAAAAATCACCCATTTATTCAGCACTATCATACTCAGTCCCACATATACCTATGATCTATATACAAAAATTCTAGCATCATGTTGCACTCCTTGATGTAATCAAACCACCAAATATCAGAACAACAATTGAGAGCCACATGTTTGATATCAAAGATGACAGACTTTGCACTATGCTGCATCTACCAATTTCAAAACACGCTACTCATGAAGAGTATAATGAACCACCAAATGCCAAGAAACTGATAGAATTTTTCCTTTATCTGGGTTACGACAAAGATGTTGAAGGCTTTGCCAAATTATCAGATTTCAAAAGGAAATATCTTCCCGCGAGAAGGGCTACGATCTTCTCAATTCAAAACCATTGTATAACGGGGAAAGAAACAAGGATGGATAGAAGCACAATAACACTTTACCAGATCATGGCATTGTGAATTTGTGCCACTTAGACTATGCAAAGATGATTTGTACGTAGTGTAGCCAGCAAGAAGATGGATAATAAGAAGAAGGTATGCATTCCGTTCATCAGATACATTAAGCTGATGATTGCCGATTTAATAAGGCAACATCCAAGTATCCCAAGAAGAATAGAAGATCAAACAACATCAGAATCATACATGCATGGTACGTTTGCTGCTTCTAATGCAACAACCAATGCACCAATGATGATCCCACATAATATGTTGGATCTTGCTAACAAGAACTCGGAAGCATACAAGGAGTATATATATTTAGTTAGCACATCTATAGAAAGCTCAAAACCGAGCAGACCTACTCTAGAAGCGCATAAGATTAAGGTTGAGTCTTGCGTCAAACTGGGAAAAATTAAGATGGGTAGAAAGAAGAGAAAAGCTAAACCTCGCTCTAAGAAAACTGGAAATAGCAAGAAAATACAACTGCTTAGTAGCGAAAAGGATAAAGAGACTAACGATGATTGAGATAACATCATAGAAACGAAAACAAAAGAACCTAGGAAAATAAACGAAAGCAAAGAAAGGATGATGAGGGGGTGAATAAGGAGAAAAGTGAACCTTCTAATGAGAATAAGGATAGTTTGGAGGATAGGACTAGTGATGATCGTTCAGGGTGACGATGATGGAGATGATAAGGGGAATGGAGCTGAAACACATAGAAAAGAGCCTAGGACGAAGAAGAAGAATGACACCAGTAGTTCTAGGTCCTCTGAGTTACACCAACTCATCTCTCCCCTTATTCTCGAATGCACTCCATCTGAACCAATAAAAACAGTACCTGGAACAACAACAGCAACAACACAACCAACAATAATCACAAAAAACCCTGTCATAACTCACACTCCATCACAACTCAGGTCATCGTCTCACACATCATTGCAACATATCCCTACAACATCAACATCAACTCTTTTCAAAGAATACGAGTTGAACCAATTCCATATGTAACGACTGAATGTCTAAATGAGGCTATGGGCATGCTAACAACAGAAATGGAAGAAAGATTCTCGGCTCAACAACAACGTTAATCAGAATATAAATCTTCGAAACCATCCAAAATACTATCACTAGGCCGTCTCACGAAAATAATGCTTGATAGGTTTCTGAATGATCCAACTCTACAAACAACTCACCCTGAACTCTAAAATGGTTTACTGGAGCCAATAGCTAAACCACCAACTAAAAACCGAGTAGATAATGCATACAAATACCTCTATAACACGATGAAAAATAATAATAATGAGGAAATCAAGATTATTAAGAAGCCAGCTGACCTGGTATTAGAGTTGGAAGCTCAATGCTGCCCTTAATCTAGAAAGCGTCGTTAGGATGATCCTAAACAGGATAATCCCGAGGGGTAGAAGCACACAACACATCCAGTTCATACAAAATAACTAAAGAACGAGAAGTAGTAAATGTGGAGGAAGAAGTGGTTGATGATGAAATAGAAAAGGAAAGTATAGGAGCTGAAGATTTTTGGGCAGACATGAGTTATGAAGAAAGGGAAATACCTCCAGAGCTCGGGGGATTTGATGATCCTAACTTTGATGATGATGAGATGGATGAAGTGTTGAAGGATCCAATAGCCGAACAACTAGAAGATACCTCAACAATACTTGAGCAGTTATTTTAAGATATCCATGAAAGATTTGGACTGAATTTTAGGAATGATGATCCATTAGATGAGAAAATGGAAGATTTCTATGACTCAGTAATCTACAAATTAAACAATGACAGAGATTTGGACAGAAGATTCATCGATTATGAGACATCCCCAGCATTTCAGTGCCTCAAACACCTGGGAGTGTCCACAACCTAAAGAATATGATACAATCATTACATAAAATATAACAAGACCAAGAAGAATGGATCGCTCTCCTTTTTGGAAACGAATTCCTACAGTACCAAGATCTAATGTTGCACCCTTACTGACAAAGATTTGGACAGAAGAGCATTGATTATGAGATATCTCAAGCATTCAATGCCTCAAACACCTGGAAGTCTCCACAACCTAAAGAACATGATCCAATCATTACAGAAAATATAGCAAGACCAAGAATAATGGATCGCAATCCTTTGTGGAAACAAATTCCTACAGTACCAAGATCTAATGATGCACCCTTAGTTCAATACTTTAACGAAGATTCTTGTATATGTTGTACGGTCCAAACAAATACCAACCATCAACTATGAAAGTCACAAAGTATGACGAATTCCAGAAATATTTCTAGAAGAAAGCAGATTTGCTAAAATATTCATGAAGAAGGAGATAGTTCCAGAAAGGTATAACAAAGACATATTTTTGGGTATTATAAATTTCCAAGAAAGATTGATAGTATTCTACAGATTAGGGCAGCTCAGACGCAAGCCTTGAGAAGAAGTCTACTCGAAATACATAATACAAAAGTACATCAAATGATTACCGATTATCAGTTATCCCATGGATTAGTTGATTATCACGTTGTAAGAACAAATAACCAATACTATTACTTCACTAAAGCTGATTACCTAAACCTTCATCCTCACGACCTTAAAGACATACTCAAAAGAAGAAGAGACTGCTACAATAAGAAAGGTGTAGACCAAGACATTTATGAGGTCTTATGTAGTAGTAGCTCACATTGAAGACTTTCAGATAGGGATTGAAAGCTATCAAAGGAAGATCAACTTGAATCCTCAAATGTTAGTTTTTCCAGGTATACACAGAGTTAAGAAATGGAGTTGTTTTATGAAACCCAATCTTGGACTATGTCTAGTGTATGTGACCGATACAAGGCAGAAGAGACTATTTTAGAGATGTTGAAGTAGCCAAGTTTTCCACTGGAACGTTGATATGGATAGTGGAAAGACTTGACAGGATACTGAATAAGGTAGAGAACCAACCGATGGAAATGACTGCAAAGAACCATCGTCTGATGACTAAAGCTGTAAAAGTGATAAGAGAAAGGTTGACACTTCAAGAATCATGGAAACACACATTACAACATATTGGATCTCGAAGCTAGCCCATAAATGGAATACCAGAATGATCTACTCTTAGGGGGAGATTGTTGGAATAGAGAAAGTGTAAATCATTAGAGTTGGGACTTCTATTATATGTTTTGTAATACTTTGGGTAAGTTGTGTGATATTGTTGTATGTTGTGAGACCAAGCAGCCTCGCAACACTTTTTTTTTCGGTAAAGGGGAGTAATCATGCACCCTGGTAAAATATATTAACCAAAACGTTTTAAGTACAACGGATGAGAGTGAATCTCTCATCTAGGCCCGTTACATGGGCAACAGACACACACTTTAAAGTGCACTTAACCAAATATATACCATAAGAAAGACAAGCCAATCTTATGGACTACCAAAAAACAAAATTACTTCCTACCACGACCTAAGAGATTAACATCATACATGTCACACAAATCCTCCAAGTGTCCCGGTAAATCGTAGACCTGAGCAGCATAATCATCAAACTCTTCAAGCTCAAATCCCCCACCGCCCCCCAGAAGCCAAAAATGACACCATAGGGTTATCCGGCTCCAAAACCTCATCCTCACTATCAGAACAAGTCACATTCCCGACTTTAGAAAACGGATTACTTACCTTGGTAGCAGAAGATGTCATAGTCTCCGGAGGCTTACAAGCCTCACCAATATCAACACGAGCTTCCTTCCCCAGAGAACCATCCATACCTGCTTCCTTAGTACACCCAGAAGAATTCCCACTCTTTGCCTCGTCAGTAGTAGAAACAACCACAGGACTTTGGATGCCCGTGTCATCATTCACCTCAAGAGTCCCAAAAGAGTTAGACGTAGTAACAGGTATACTTTTCGGTGTCTTCATCTTTGCAACATATACCTGCTTCATAGTTGCAAATCTAGGACCCTTACCCATATTAATACCACCAGACATCTTCGTACCTTTGGGTTTGGCTTTTCGAAAACCCATCATCATGCTCTTCCACAAACGAGGTGGGAGTAGCATCATGATGCTCCTTAGTACACATAGGACAACAAGCATTATTATGCCCAAACACTTTACATTCTGAGCAATGTGGAGGTTTCCATTGATATTCAACCTTGATACTTGCCGTAGAAAAACCAATATCGTCCTTTTTAGGGATCGCCATAGTCACCACATGTTTAAGATCAGATTCCGATGATAATTCAACAAGAGCACGTGAAAAACTAATACGACCCCATGAATCAACGAACATGGAGCTAGTAAAAGCATCTAACATAATCGACTTACCAACCTGAGTAGCAATTAGGCTCAACCCATCTTCCGAATATGCAAGTAATGGCACATTATGCAATTTAATCCACACGGGCACTTTGGTAACCTCACTTTTGGACAACAGCACATCCGGAGTTCATTTAGTGAGAATGATAAGAGAATTACGTATTATCCAAGGTCCTCGTTGAAGAACATTCTCAACACCCTCTTTAGAATCAAATTTAAAAAGGAAAACACCATCATCATTTTTCATAAGTTTCTTTAACCCAAACTTACCCCACGTGTTAGTGACATACGTTTGGACTAAAGGAAAAGCGATATTCTTGCCAACAAAGAAGCCAACAAGAGTATTATCATACCGGTTGACCACACCCTCCATAGCTGCCTTTGGAAGAACCGTATCATGAATGCGATTCTCACTCAGCAATGGTCGAAAGTTAACTTTCCTAGCGACACGTTCTGGGTTCAAAACATTAGCAAACGACCTGACTTCATTAGACACCTTTACACTATCATGCACATTAAGACCAGTAGTAGAGTCGTTGACCACATTCGTAGGTGCAATGAAGTTATCTTCCTTAGAAAAATTCAGGTCACCACGACAAGTGTTCCCCATGCTCGAATCCAATCCACCCACATTCATATCACTACGACTAATGTTTTCCAGATTGTTAGTACTACAAACAGAATCAAACCGATTGTCCTTACCCAAATTACCATCATGAGTGCTAGGGTTTTGAATAACCCTAGCAGCTTTACGCAACTCAGGTACATCAGTACCAACATCGATTCCATGTGCACCTTTGAGCCGTTTTAACCTATCTTCCAACGCCTTGATATCAAGCTTCTCATAAGGATTCGAATCCATGTTTGAACCAACTTGATCGACCAAGTTGGTGGCTATTTTTGCAGCTTTCAACGAAGTACTATCCTTGTTAAAAAAAACCTTTCTCCATCTCTCTCTAAGACCCCACAAACAATCCCAAAAAATCGACACACACAAGCAACTTTTGAAGACCAATCGTCGTACAAAGAAACCCTAACTGAAAGTTAGGGTTCAAAACACCACGAACCAGTAACTAACCTGCTCCCATGATTCAATCAAAGAAAAGAGATTATAACGAGTGATAAACCAGACTTAGATGAATCAAGATCGCTCAAATCAAGTAATAACCAAAAAATGATTTTTAAAACCCTAAGAAAAACGATTTGGCAAAACTGAAACAAAACAAGGGAAACGTGACACTAATCCAACCAAGGACCAAAAAACAATGAAGTTTATCAGTAACAAAGGCAGATCGATGCAAAGAATCCCAAGATTTGAGGCAGATTTGAAAACAAACGACTTAGGGTTGTTAGGGTTTAAAAAATCGCCAAGGGTTTCCTTCTACTAGGAACAAAAGCAGACTCAACATCCTCGCAACACTTGTATAGTTTCAAGGGGAATCTTACACATTGTGAGGTCTCACAACTTATCCATGTACGGGAATAAATACCCCTACCTCCTGGGTTATGAGGTGCGTGTCTATGTTATATATTGTGAGACTTTCTTCTTTTCTCTCTCGTTTCTCTCTCTATCATAAAGTGTCCACACCCATTTTCTCTCTCTAGTTCTTTAGTAGACGTGATAATATGGTGACAATATTTCTAATGGTTGAATATCTAATCAATTGCATGGTTCTTAACTATAAAAAAGCTTGCATCCAGCCACCTTTTTCAACGATCAACACCACAAAAATCTCATGTGAATTTGGCCACATATCATACCAAAATGACAAAAACTTGAAGTGCTTCCTCAACCAACCGAGTCTCTCATCGAATCGCTAGGATTAGTGTTCGTCCTTGTTGTTACATCAATGTTGATTCATCAAATGAATTTGCACTAATCAAAATCTCATACCTATCCAAGACACAAATACTACACTAAATCTTGGTACTCCATTAGCACCACCTTCATCACCATTAAGTATCCCAAAAACCACACAACATTCTTCACCAGTTAGTACACCAAAAACTACACCACCTATCATGTCTACAACTCCTTCACCGGTACCATCTCAACAACCAAAAGAACCACTTCAACCATTATCCAACACCCTTGACCTTTTGAGCTTATATTTACCACTCTATCAACCTCTCCACATCCTTTTTTGGATAACTTGGATGATTTACCACCAAGGACTACAAATCCTCCACCAATACCTTCATTTGAGTCCTTTGAGCTTATTGCTAATGAACCTCCACATCCAACTTTTGTCCCAGACCAAATGCAAGTTGAACCACCTCAACCATACTTTCCCACTTATAAAGAAATTGATCAATCTCTTTGTATCAGTGGTCCACCACCACCACCACAACCCGCTCATAACATAAAATATTATGAGCATTGTCAACGTACACAAGTTTTTGTGTATGAGGTGCTTGATGAATTGCATTTTGTCTTGAACCACATTCTCGAACGCTTGGACGTTCTTACGCACCAAAACTTCCCATAAAAACATTGGATGTCAAAGATACAAGCTTACTAGGATGTTTTTTTATTTATCTTTTAGTATTTAATTTTCTAGCTTTCTGCGCATGTTAGGAACTAGCTATGTTCTTAGTTTTCATTATGATTGTATGTGGTTGAAGTTATCACTTTTCATGAGGCTTTTATTACATAGTTATAGTTCTCACTTTATTGTGTTATTTTATTGTATTACTTTTATGTTGCTTTAGCGATTTCCATTGGTTGTTCAAGCTTAGCTTGAGGTTAATGTGGCACGTCAGCCACATTTCATTGTACTTATTTGGTTGATTTTTATATATTGTACCAGGGTGAATCCCTTGTACCCAAAATATTTTGACAACCTCCTAGAATGGGGGAGCATTTAGCATATTTGATTATACTCATCTTTTGACGACCATATTTAATGATATGAAATAACAACAGTTTTTTAGCATCATTTATCCTATGAATATTGCTTGTTTTGTATTATTTTATATGAGAATTGATACTTAATCGCTTACTTTTGTATTTCTCAGTTGAAAACAAGCATTTGGTGAGAGTTAGCTATTTTGGACGTAAATTAGAGCAAAATAGATCAAGTTGATAAAGTCTACTGAACTGAAGGAAGATACGTTGTAGCATTCTAGATAGATATGTCGTACATCAAGACTTAGATGAATTTGAAGACCATTTCCTGACTTTGAAGAATGTGATGTATGAAATTCTTGCATACGCCGTATATGAAATCTTGGTTAACACAAAGATTTGATTTATCTGCTCAAGATACGCCGCATAAACCCTTTGACATGCGTCGTATCAACCTGAAGGCTTCACCAAGATTAGAAGACACATACGCCGTATCAAGACTGAAGATCCGCCGTATCATATGGTCGTGTACAAATATTCCAAAATAAAATAATCTTGGACCTCACGCGAAGTTACCTAGATACGGAGTATCAAGTAAACTGATACGCCGTATCGATGCCGTTTCCAGAAAGTATAAACACCGGAACAGCAGCCTCATAGACACACATATACATATACTGAGAACACCACAGAATGCGACGACCAGACCACACAAGACACAACCAGAAAAATAATTCAAATGCATAAGTAGGTCCTGCTAGCGCTTTAATTCATAAGTAGATTTCACTTTATTTGTATTAATACTCTTTAACCCATCAGGATTGTGTGCATTGTCTCCAACGTTTGACTCGCACTTAATCTGATTTCCCATCGATTATAAGTGTATTTGATTAATTGAATAATTAGTGTAAGCCCTAATGAGATAAATAATACATAAACTTAGTAATCATTAAGGTGGTCTGAATGCATGTTTAATTAATCGTGATAGGATTAGTTTGTTGATAGACTTAAAGAAAGAATCTAGACATCTAGGTGCGCCTAGGCTTAGGAATGATACACGCAGACACGTGTACAACCAACGAGAAAGACCAAAATTAGTACTCATCGTATACAAATAAGCAACTAAGCAAATACAAAATCTACTTTACTATTAGCCAGGCCTCTTATCTGTTATCTGTATTCTTATCTATGTACGTGTGTGTCTATCACCTTATTAATTAGTTTTACTTAATCTAAACATCGTGCCAGTCTCTCAGGCTGAAAACCCCCCCTTGCGTTGGATTAGGTTTTATTTCATTAACATTAGAATTAAAATACTGATAGATATCTAAGTGTTAACATTTCACTCTTAGTGATCGACACTCTACTTACCAACTAGGCTACACTAATCGGGTATACTGCTCGTTAGTGTTTGTTAAGGTTAAGTCGGCTAAATATAAATTTAAAACTTTATAACACAAAAAGACCTAATACACAACGAAACACATAAATATTATTGTACTCCCTCCGTCCCAAATTATAAGTCCATTTTGACTTTTTCAAAATCATTTTTTACCAACTTTGACTTTAATTATTTCTTTTAGCATTATATAATATTTGTTGTAAAATATATAAATGGATATATGATTTAAATACATTTTCATTTGTATACTTTTCATCAAGTCTTATATAACACGAAAAAAAATAATTAAGGTCAAAGTCGGAATAAAAAGACTTTGAAAAGTTAAAAATGGACTTATAATTTGGGACGGAGGGAGTAGTTGTTAATACAAATATCGTCATTAAACATTTTTTTATATTTTATGATCTTTACCTAAGTTTTGTTAACGACAAAAGTAAATTTCATTTGTATAAAGTATAAAGCTTGTAAAGATTAATAGATATTAAAATAAGCTTTCTTTAAATAAAGTCTTCATCACTCAAGCATTTACATTTTGATTAGTCATGTATCAAATAACTTTGATATCCTTCTAAACCATAATGTGTGTCAACATTTTTAAAACAAGTATCTTTAGTCCCTTAAACACAACATTGCATATGTATTTACTTTTAACATATTACTTCTAAAAATAGAAAACAACATATGACATCATGGCTTGCATCACATTGAAATCTCTAGAAGATTTCATAGAATATTTTGTTTAGATTTGGATTCTACATATCTTACATGATCTTGGTTGGATTTGGTTCACTTTGGAAAGATCTTTATAATCTTGTTGTCAGACCAGCGGAACCAAAAATTTACAAGGTCGGAACCCTTTTTTGTTTCCGTGGTCCGTGGTCACTGCATATCACTTTGGCCTATAAATAGAAAGCCAACCCAAGTTGTTTTATCATACCTTTCTAGCAAAATCACATACATTCCTTCTCTCTATTACTTCTAACTCAATTTCATTTCATTCTAGTGATCCTCTTTTGTAGCAAAGAAGATCAGGGCATAATCAAGCTTCAACAAATAGTTGGAAGGCTTGTTTGTTTTGTTGTTGTATGATCTAGTCTTGTTCATACATCATTGTTGTACCAAACCATTTTAAACCTCTGAGTGTGAGTGGTTAGTATTTTAGTCCTCAAAATACATAGTGTGTGGGAGTAGTTGTACCCTTGTAAAAGAACTCGACATCTAGCTTTGTGTCGGAAATATTGTGTAAGCAACGTGTAAAGGTTTTCTCCGCTGGTTAAAGGAGCTTTTTGATTAGTGAAGAGAACTCTCGAGTTGGAGACTGGAGGAGTGGAGTAGGGCAAGGAAAAAGAGTCCTTGTAAACCGAACCGGTATAAACAACTTGTCGTGGTTTGATTGTTTCTTTCCTTATTTACTCATTATACATTGCTTGCATGTTGTCTATTATACACTAACATATCATTGATCAATATCAATTGATCTTACAATAAGTTTCAAAACAACGATTTTAAACGGTAAACTATACAACCCCCTTCTAGTTTTCCACAATTGGTACCAGAGCCTCGTTGCTCAAGAATTTCTAAAATATATTGTATTTTATAAACTTGAAATGATCCATGGATTCCGAAAACTTTAAAGAAGGGAAATCTATGCAAAGACCACCACTCTTTGAAACAATGGATTTATCTATTGGAAAAACCGTTTTGAAACATATGTAAAGTCAAAAGATATAGATCTTTGGTTTGTTATCATTAAAGGTGATTTTAATCCAACAACAAAAGATATTTCAAGTGATGAACAAAAGAAATTAATAGCTAAAAATAATGAAGCTAAAATGATGCTTTATAATGCCTTGCCTAGAAAAGAATATGAAAGATTTTTTATGTGTGACGTAACATCCCTGAAAATCTTAATGACAACGGAAGACTAATTCGGGTGTTACTCGAATGGAGATCATAGTCAATAATTATAGAAAACGACTCGAAAGAGACGTTTTATTAAAAGTAGTTATCATTAATCGAAAACTCATAGTTGTTACAAAACATTGTAAATTGTTCAAGTGTTTTTCCCAAAAAAAAGATCATGAGTTTGAAAGAAATGACAACTTTATGTTTTACACCACCAGATAGGCCTTGCCAAGCCCCACTCCGCGCCTTGGTCATAATCTTCACAGATTACCTGAGATAACATGCTTAAAAAGGTCAACAAAACTGTTGAGTGAAATTCATAGGTTTGAATAAAGTTGAACACAAGTATATGAGCATGATCATTGTAAACTAACAATATCATAAGGAAAAATCACAGATTATTATGCGCTAAGCTCATGCAACCAAGACTCAACTGCATACACCGAATTACCAGTGTACGTAAGTGTGCCCCAAAGGAGGTAATAGCCAATTACTTAAAAAAATTCAAATATGGTGCGCCCTGGTTATTTCTCTATAACCAAAACGGGGTCGTTAATCCCCATAGTACTATTCACGATATCTGTGTTCACTCGCGGTGACTAATGGTTCATGATACAGGGGACTTATGGCTAAATACTTAGGCAGTACCAATAATCAAGAGGCGAACATTTATGAAAAACCTTGTGTTTTAGTATAGAGCATGTATCTCCCTCGCGAGGTTTGCAAATAAAAGTAAAAGAAAGGCTATGAACTCAACTTGATGATATGAACAAGCACAAACAGATCAAGCACAATGTAGCGGAGGTTCCAAACTGAAACCTAAAAATGATGAGATGGCGAATCACAGTATGATGAACATTTTTGTTCGCGACCAAAATAATAGAGCATTGAATATTCTTATTCAATAGATCATTGGATTGTCCAATCCAATAGTGTGTGTGCGTGCTTATCGTTTTAAGTTAATTTACCTGCTACATTGCCTTATTTAATGATCCTCACTTACGCATAAGTGAAATGTTTTCCCCCTCGTTGTGATCTTGATAGGTTTGTAGAGTATTTTAACTTGTTTAGATTCCCCGGGCGTTTTATCGGATATATATATATATATATATATATATATATATATATATATATATATATATATATATATATATATATATATTCATATATGAAATATGTTTATCGATATCCGAAAATAATATACTCATATGATCAAAATACTCATTTTTACGAGTTTACGATAAGATTATAAGTTTTTCTAAACTTTTCCCAAATTTACACTTTCTATCCTCAAGTTACGAAAAGTACAAGTTTAGTCCTCCAAGTTTGAGAAAATGACACTTTATACCCGATTATATTTTTATACCAAAACTTTCAGTTTTGACAGTTTTACCCCTTGGTAAAACTGCTTTTGCAAAAATTACCCTCCAATTTTGTTTTTATGCGTTCAGACCTTAACTTTTCCAAATTAACAATTTTCACCCAAAGGTTCTATTATAACTAGTTTAAGTTAATTACAGAACTGGTCCTCGTGGTTTTATACGTGCGCATGCACGTGGGTTTACCCCCTGGACTTTCGAATATAGCCATAATAGTCCTTATACTTTTCATATATGTTTGTTATTCGTAAATTAGGACCCTTTATCTTTAAGAAAAGTTTCAATAAGTACAAACTTTGTATAATAAGTACAAACTTTGTATAATAAGTACAAACTTATTTCTAGCTTATTTCTTTAGCCTATTAGCTTATTTTTATCATATTGTGCCGGGTTGGGTTTTACTTGGACACGTTGTGGGCTTATTGGGCTCAGCAGTTGGGCTTTAGGCCCATTAATGCTTCGCGTGCGTTTTTAAGGTGTACGAGAGTTCCCTATAATGTTGTGATGTGTTTTCAACGTATTAGACTAGTGTTAACGTGTAGACTATGTGTCATGATCAAGCATACCATACGAGTGGTATTAAAATGGTGCGCATAACATATTTAACGTGTGATAATCAAATGTAAATGAGGAAATGAAATGGAAACGAGTTGAAAGAGACTTACTACACTCAAAATGAGTGGTGATGATACGTGTGAGAAGTGAACGATAAGAAGTGCCCAACGAGAACCCCTTGTTCTCCTTATAATGTTATTCAACCTAATGTTTACCCAAGTTCCTTAATCCTTGCTTCTATTCGATTCCTTTTGCTCCTCTTTGATACCCACGGTGGACGATTTGTATGTAAAGTGGGAGTGAGTCTTTGAGAGTATGTTTGCTAAGTGGTTATGTGTGTATGTTTCTAAGTATTTGGGAGAATTTATAAGGAAAGTATGAGTATGGCTTTTGGATTTGTTTATACTTAATTTGTCCAAGTTCCAAGTAAGGTTGTAAAGATTTTTGTTTGAGCTTGGCAAGCTTCTATTTCTAGCCAATTATAAGGGCATGGGGAGGGTTTTTTCGAGGCTTATTTAGGCTAGGTAACACATTACCCATTGGTATACAAAGTCAAGTTGGATGGTCAAACGTTTAGGGCATTATAAAATGGTATTAGTGTGGCCTAATATGTTTTTGTCTCCTCGTTTTGCACCTTACACTCAACCCTTAGAATCCAAGGGATTTTGTTCTAGTTAGGTTTGTTGTTGCTCGACCGGTTTAGTTCAAAAGGGAAGGAGTCACATAAACTTTACTAGTGAGATTTTGAGGTAACATTTTTACGTGTGTTTTGTTTGAGTTGGTCTTTCTTTTCCCCCTTGGTTCGACCGGTTACAAGCCAAAGAAAACAAAGAGTAGTATTACTAGTTTTCAATTCTTGTCACTTGGTTTGTGTTGGGCTAGCAGCTAGGCCCAAAGGTTTAAGGGTGGTCTGGGCTTGGTTTTGTTGGATCGTGTGTACAAGACAAAGCCCAAGAGGAAAATTAAGTGCATTGGGCTCGAGGCCCAAAGGAATTCATGGGTGTTGGGCTTGGTTTACACGAGTTTGGAGCGGACTAAAAGAAAACATAGGCCCAATGACGAAAATGGTGTTGGGCTCGAGGTGGTTAACGAGGCCCAATGATAAATCGGGTCGTGTGGTGATATGAAGTCCAATAAGTTTCGAGGCCCAATACGAGTTTTAATATATTTTTGTTATAATTGTTTCGTATTTTTACAAAATTTTACGTATCCGTTACGTATTTTAAGATTATCAGGATCGTGGGGAATTTTGTTCTGATCACAACGGTATATTTATGAACGCTCAAGCTGCGTTGATAATGCATATGCCAAATGATATGCAAATGTGATGTTTAGAAAATTTCATGATGATATATAAATCGTGCTTAATTTCTGATTAAGGTTTTAAGTACAATAAAATTTTCCGGGAGCTTACATATGAAACCGCAAAAGTGATTTGGGAATCTTTAATTATTACACATCAAGGAAATTCACAAGTCAAGGATAACAAAATTGATCTTCTTGTTCAACAATATGAACAATTTGTTATCCCTGAAGATGAAACCATTGATTGTGGATTTGCTCGCTTTAATACTATTGTTACTTCTCTTAAAGCACTTGATGAAACTTTTCGTAGTAAGAGTTTTGCCAGGAATTTTCTTAGAGCACTCCATCCAAAGTGGAGAGAAAAAGTAACGGCTATTGAGGAATCAAAAGATCTCTTAATAATGTCACTTGACGAGCTAATTGGAAATCTTAAAGTACACGAAATGGTGATCGAGAAAGATTCGGAGATCATCAAAGGAAAAAGAGAGAAAGTCAAATCCGTTGCTCTAAAGGCAAGAACGGAATCTAGTGATGATGAAGAATCTTGTTCGGATAGTGAAGATGAGGAGTATGCTATGACCGTTAGAGATTTCAAAAATTTTTTTAGAAGAAGAGGAAAGTTCGTAAGGCAACCCCGAGATGAAAAGAAGTCATTCCGGAAAGACCGAGATGAAAAAAAGGGAAAAGGTTAAAGGAAGTGTTTTAGATGCGGTGATACCAGTCATCTAATAGGAGATTTCCCCAAGCCACCTAAAAGCAAAACTCAACGAGCTTTTATAAGTGGTGCTTGGAGTGATAGTGAGGATGGTGAAGAATCAAGCAAAGATGTGATTGCTCTAATGGCACATGAATCAAACGAGGTATGCTTGAAAGTTGGCTTGGAACCTGATGAATGGATAAAAGATTGTGGATGCTCAAGACACATGACGGGTAACAAAAGTCTCTTCTCAACATACCAAGAGTATGACGGAGGTAATGTCACTTTTGGTAGCAATCTCAAAAGCAAAATCATTGGCTATAAGGTACGATCGCTAATAACTCCCTAACTATTGAAAATTTTGCTCATGTTGATAGGTTAGGATTTAATTTACTTAGTATTATCCAACTATGTGATAAAAAGTATAAAGTACTATTTGAAGAAAATGGTAGTAAAATACTAAAAGATGGTATCACCATAGCTAAAGGAGTTAAAAAACCCTAAAATATTCTCTCTCTCTCTCAAGGTGAAATCCGGCAGGCACCCTCCAACTTTTCCGTCCTAAATATCCTCCTAATTTGTCCTCTCTACTCTTCTTCGAAGAGTATGCAATACGGGTTGGGGTTGGATTCTTTTTGAGGGTGGTTGGCAACTATTCGGATTTCCCTTGTTTATACACGATCTTGTAACCCTAACCTCTATGCATTCCTAATTGATTTATTTTTCTTTGGGAGGTTCGTTATTGTTCATATCCCTAGGGTTACGATTTCTTTTTATAAGCCAGAACTTATATTTTTGGCGGCTGCTTTTTCATCTGGTTCGATTGGGGCTTATACGACTGCTGGTTGTTCTTTATTGCATAATTAGAAACCCTATGGTTTTTTATACTCTCGTTCTGAAGGTATCCCTTGGCTAGGGTTTGTTGTTGTCATGTTCCTCGATGGATTTTATGCGGATCTGTAAGTGGGTTTGAGAGATGTTCGCTGGATTTTGATGTTAGGGTTTTGTGAAACTCTATTCTTTGCCTTTCATGGGTCCTGGTTCTATGGTCATGTGTTAGGCTATTTGGGACGTTAGGGTGGCTTGTCTTAACCCTATTTTTCGTTTTATTATCCAAGATCTATGTGGCGCTATTAATTTCTGCAATGTTTATTGGTGTGATTAACTTTTGCTATGTTGGATCTTGATCTTCCTTGGTTGGTTGCTATTCATTCTTTCCAGCGGTTGTATTTAATGTTGAGCAAGTTTATCTTGTAATTGGTATGGGAATCTGCTGATTGATCGAACCTGCTGTAAGTCAAGTTAGAGGGTACCTTGTTTAAAAACCCTTTGCATATTTCTGATCGTAATATGGTTCTAAATTCGTGGCTGGTACAAATTTTTTGGTCCATAATACGATGGTGTTTGGAAGTTGTTATGTGTAGTTCTGCTGTTTTCCATTGTATTTGTGTTTTGCACGCCATTTGTTGATGGATTTAAGCTGCTACTATGGAAGTGCGTAAGTTTTATACGTATTCGTTGGTCATGCTTATTGGTGTTAGGTTTTGCATCTCAACATGCACCTTTGGAGCGAGTTTTTGCTTGCTGCTCTATCCGTGGTTTTAGAGTCTATCACCAACCGTTGTATGAAATTTGTGAACGGTACTTCAATTTGATGACCATGATATTGTATATTTGGACCTGGTATTGATGTGCGTTCATGGTGTGGTCCAATATTGCTGGAAGTTTGGGCTGTTCAATATAAGTTAGGGTTTGTTTAAACCTTATTGGTGGTCTATGGCAGGTTCTTGTCGTATGTTCAATCTGATTCATCTTTGCAAGTGAATGTTAATGATTTAAAGAATTGTGCCATAGCATGGGGGTTCGTTGTAGTCATTTGGTTTTGGCTACTTCGTGATATGGTTTGGACTGCTATGACAACGTCTGAAGAATCAAGTGTCTCTACTTGAATAGCATTTTATTTGTTATATTTTGATAGTCGTTGTAGTTGTTGTTCAATTATTAGTTATAAGAGTGGTATGTCACTCTTATATTGTGGTTATCGGTAGTTTCAGTTGGGTAAGTTATAAGAATGGTTTGTCATTCTTATATAAGTGTCTGTAAGTGTCCTAAGGGACTGAGATGAGGGAAGTCACTCTCATCCTTTGTACTTCAATGTTTTTGGTGTAATGAATTTTACCGGGGTGAATTAACCCTTTTACCCCAAAAAAATAGCTAAAGGAGTTAGGAAAAATAGATAGAACATCTAAAGACAAACTTTGCCTAACAACCTTAGATGATAACTCTACTCTTTGGCATAGAAGATTAGGTCACGCTAATATGAGACTCATCCAAAACCAATCCTCAAAAGAGCTAGTTAGAAACCTACCCAAATTGAAATATGACCAACACTTTTGCGACGCTTGCAAAATTGGTAAACTAGTTCATAGTAGCCATAAGGCTAAAAACATGGTTTCCACATCTAAGTGTCTAGAGCTTTTGGATATGGACTTGTTTGGTCCATCCGCTATAAGAAGTTATGAAGGGAACCTCTACACTTTAGTTATAGTAGATGATTACTCAAGGTTTACTTGGACAATGTTTTTGAAAACTAAAAATGAAGCTTTTGATAAATTTGAAATACTTAGTAAGAAAATTCAAAATCAACTAGGTGTTAACATTGTGTCGATCCGAACGCATCATGGTCGCGAATTCGACAATGAAACACAATTTGGAAACTTTTGTGATACAAATGGTATAACACATAACGTCTCGGATCCTCGAACACCCCAATCTAATGGAGTTGTAGAATGTAAAAATAGAACTATTCAAGAAATGAGTAGAACAATGCTAAATGAACAAAACATACCTTAAAAGTTTTGGTGTAACGCCGTTGATACTTCCACTTACATTTTAAATAGAATTTTAATACGTCCTTTCTTGAACAAAACACCCTATGAATTTTATAAAGGCAAAAAGCCGACTTAAGGATATTTTAGAGTGTTTGGATGTAAATGTTTCATCCTTAATACCAAAGACTATCTCACCAAATTTGACCCAAAGTCTTATGAAGGTGTGTTTCTTGGTTACTCACGAACTAGCAAAGCATACATAGTTTTAAATAAAGAAACAATAAGAATCGAGGAATCGTTGAACATAACATTCGACGAAAGTTCACCTCCCTCTAAGACATCACCTTTATTAGATGATGACTTAGTTGAAAGTCAACTTGTTGAAAGTCAAGAAATAAATGAAAATGACAAGGACGATGAACCATTAAATAAAGAAATTATAAACATCAAATAATCCAAAAGTCATCCTTTAGAAAAAGTCATATGACAATTAAATCAAAGAACATTAAGATCACAAGCCCAAAATCAAAGTAACTACTTTTGCTTTATATCATCCGTTGAACCGAAAAACATAAACGAAGAAATAAAATATGAATCTTGGGTAATTGCTATGCAAGAGGGGCTAAACCAATTTGTTAAAAATGATGTTTGGAAATTAGTTCCAAAACCTAAAAATCAAACTATAATTGGAACGAAATGGGTTTTTCGAAATAAAATGGACGAAAACGGTTTGGTGTCTAGAAACAAAGCTAGGCTTGTCGTACAAGGTTATAATCAACAAGAAGGAATTGATAACGACGAAACATATGCACCGGTAGCTAGACTCGAGTCTATTAGAATCTTACTTGCATATGCATGTTCTCGACTTTAAATTATTTCAAATGGATATTAAAAGTGCAGTTCTAAACGGGTTCATTAACGAAGAAGTATATGTTGCTCAACCTCCCGGATTCACCGACTTTGAAAAACTACATCATGTTTTCAAAATTAAGAAGGCACTATACGGACTTAAGCAAGCACCAAAAGCTTGGTACGATTAGCTTAAGACTTTCTTAGTTGAACACAAATACACCATGGGATTAGTAGATAATACTCTCGTTATCAAGAAAAAGAAATCACACATTATCATAGTACAAATATACGTTGATGACATCATATTTGGATCAACTTGTCAAGAGCTATGTGATGATTTTTCTAAAATCATGCACGACGAGTTTGAGATGAGTATGATGGGTGAGTTAAACTTCTTTTTAGGAATTCAAATTAAACAACTAGAAGATGGCATATTCTTTAACCAATCTAAATACATAAAAGATATGCTTAAGAAATTTAGTCTTGAAGACTCAAAACCAACTAAAACACCCATGTCTTCGGAAACAAAACTCACCAAGGATGAGGAAGGTGAATCCGTAGATAACACTAAATATAGAGGAATGATCGGTAGCCTACTTTATCTCACGGCTAGTAGACCCAACATTATGTTTAGTGTTTGTATATATGTGCTCGCTTTCAAGAAGATCCCAAAGCATCACACTTAGAAGCCTTGAAATGAATTTTTAGATACATTAAAGGAACTAAATGTTTAGGATTATGGTATCACAAAGGAACGGGTGTAGAAACCATAGTGTATGCCGACTCGGACCATGCCGGTGACTATGTCGATAGAAAGAGTACAAGTGGTATTTATACTTTTGTTGGACATTGTCTCACCTCATGGTTCGCAAAGAAACAAACGGCTCTCACTATCTCAACTACTGAAGTCGAGTACGTCACAGCCGGAAAGGCATGTCAACAAGCTCTTTGGATGAAGCAAGCTCTAGTGGATTACGGAATTCATCTCAACGACATATCTATACTTTGCAATAACAAAGGAGCCATCGATCTCAGCAAAAATCCCGTCCAACATGCTCGAACGAATCATATTGAAATTCGCCATCACTTCCTTCGCGACAATGCTCAAAACGAGAACCATTTAAACGAGAACCATTTAATCTTCTTAGACTTGGGTTAGGATTAATGGAACCAAACATATAGTTAAAACATAGCCTAAACCTTAGAATAACCAAAACAAAACACTTTAGCAAAACTTTGCTGCAGTACCCACGACACCAAACGACAACACGGACGAAACCAATTTTTTGGGTCCGTCTGGTTCGTGGTGCTAACAGTAGCAAAGTTTTGAAATACAAAACACCTTCTTATTCATAACCCACTTTATCAAAACGAGCCACAAACATACCTAACTAATTATTAAGGTTTCTTCATCCACTAATTACAGCAGAAAACATCGTTGTAAGTAACCTAACTACATTACTTCTCTTAATTCTGAGTCTAGGGTTCTAATTTATGCACAAAACTAATACATGGGGGTTATGCATATTCTTACATAAAACATGAACTACATTTGTTAAATTGCATAATTAATTATGAACTACATTGTCAAATTGCATAACTAATCATGTTTCCCACTAGTTAGAAGCAAATTACTATAAGGCATTATACTAATTAAACAAAAACCCCATGTCAAGATTTTGAAAAAACTTCTCACTTGTAGGAAAACAATTTCTCATTGTTAATACAAATAGAAACGTTATTTTCGTCACTTGCATAATGTCTCTTGAATACTAAAGGTAATGCATAACTAATATGCATTCCCGGGTATATTCAATGAAGCCACATTGAATTAGGAGCGTTTGGGTTATCTCTTGTGTTTTGCCAAACACTACCAATAAAAGCTATTTTATGCATAAAATGAGTTGATATAACCGCAACTCCAAATTGTTTGCATATAGGCACACACTAGAACAAAAATGCTAAGTTTGTTTTCGTTTTTACTAAAATTTGTAACTTCTTGCTCCTAAGAACAAGCATGGTAGCCGCAAAATTTTACGATCACAAAGACATGCTTGATTACATCCCTCAACATCACAAAACTAAGGGCCTTACCAAAGAACAAGTTGAAATCTTTAAGGGTCTAGAGAAAACGTATTTCCATGAGGGTAGGACCATTCATTCATCTTTTGTCGATAGAACAAATCTCCGTCAAGAACTAGCCACTATCAACTTCGATTGTCTCCTTGACATCGATGAGCCAATTTGCCCTAGGTTTGTCCTAGAATTCTATGCTAGTGTTGTTTTCATCACAAATGAGGATGATCAAATGGATCTCAAGTTTAAGATCAACCAAAATGACTACACCATTTCTCTCAACCAATTTGCTCAAGTGTTTGGAATTCCTTGCCGCGGTACTTGTCTTTACTCGGATAAGTGGTCACTCACTATCCTTGATGATATTTATGACCGCTCTCTTCCCTACCAAACTCCTTTAGTAGACAAGGACGTCATTCGTGAGAACCTCTTTAATGATAGGGTAGAACCAACCCGTCTTACTCGAGCGAGAAAGGAAGTCAACCGAGATCCATATGGTATGGAACTCAATGAGCTTAAGCCTCAATTCAAAAAGTGGGAGGAACTCCAAAGAGCTAATGTCATTAGCACCATAGGAAATAGAGACCACATTAATGCTTGCCTTTGTTACATGCTCTATAGCTTGTCTACTCGTCAACCATTCAACTTGGCTTACTACATTGCTAGGAGAATGGTAGACATCCCTACTCAAGGCTCCATTCTTCTTCCATACGGGATGCTACTCATCCATCTTTATAGAGCTTGTGCACCCTTTCCACCAAGTCCTAGAGGGTTGAAACTAGATTATTCTCTCATCCCTCACATATTTTTGCCCTTAAGTGATGAAAGAGTATCCAAGACTAAGGCAAAGGAAAAAAGGCCAAAACCTCCAACTCCTTCATCATCATCAAATAGCTCCGAAGACGGTCTTCCCAACTCAAGGCTTCAACCACATGAGTACTATGCCCCACTTCTAGAAGTGGAGAACCTTACGGAGGAATTCAAGCAAACCAAGGGGATATTCAAGTGCCTTGGTAGGATGATGAACAAAATCTACAAGAAGTTGGATAAGTGAGTTGAGGTTTAAGAGGGTGTTTGGAACAAGACAAGAAACAATGTTGTATGATATTACTTACGTGTTTTCGCTTCGTAGGATGATAAACTAACTTAAAACATTGATGTATGCTAAACGTTTCATGCAAGGGATAACACACGAGTGTTATCAAATTTTACCCATTTTCACTTTTAAGTGAAAATCATTAGCCCTTGTTGAAAATAGATGCTACACTATGTTTATATATGCGTTATTGCTTGTTCCTAACTAGAAATAGTTATCTCCGTATTTTTAAGAAAAATTCCCGGATTCGGAAAATTCCCTAGGGGTCAAAAAACGCCACTGCCAAATAAAACTGCACTGACGGATCTCACGGAACCATTTTTTTGGTTCCGTCCGTTCAAAATTTTGGTGTCGCCATATCTGAACTGACGGACCAGCCGGACCCAAAAATTGGGATCCATCTTTGTATTTTTTTGGTGTCGTGGGTTGCCTAGGTATGTTGCTGAATTTCGCTCATTCCCGCATTCCAATTTAATAAATTTAATTTCTAGGATAGTTTTTACTGCTTTTTATTCATATTAGAACTAGTTTAACACACTTAGACATATATGATATCCATTTCCCACCAAAATTCAAAATTCCCAAAATTCACCCAGGGAACCCTTTTTCATAAAGGAAGGAACCAAAAATTTGGTTACTTGAAATCCGTGGGTGATCTGAACTTCAAGATCTTGCAATCCTTAGGACACATTTATTGCATATCTTGGTCTCTTCACTCAAACCTTCTTGTATGGCTTGACTTAGATGATATGACTAGCATTAAATCTCTTCAAAATCATTAGAAACCACTCCATTTCTATGGCTTAACATCAAATCAAACACAATTCTCCATAATCTCATAATCCTATAAATTAAGAGCTTTAAAGATGATCATCCTCACACCTCAAAAATTTCTCTCATCTACTCCTAGAATAAGCTTAAGCAAAAAAATGACTAAGTCATCCATATCTTCTCCATCAAGCAAACCATGTAATAAAATGGCTAGAATGAGTGTTAGACCTTTTTGTTTTGTCAACATTAGCTCATCTTCCGATTCCTCCCCTCTAACCATCTCATCCCCCATAAGAGATGAGAACTTTCTTACTTTGAGCACTCCTACACCACCTCCATAATCACCCATTGTAATCACCACTCCACTACCTACAAAAAATCTTATTGTCACCTCTCCACCACCGACTCCAATCCAAACATCCAAATCACCATCACCTCCTAAATCTCTAAAGCTCATACCATTAGAACTATTCTCCACACCACCAACATCTACAAACCCATTCTTAGAGGACTTACCTCCTCGGCCCACTAATCCACCTCCACTACCATCCTTTGGTACAATTGAGTGAATCGCTCATGAGTCACCATGCCCATCATTTGACCCAAACGCCCTGTTAGAACCTCAACCTCGCCTCTTCCATCCATTTCACAATGACATTCATGAACCATTGTATGGGGACCATGCCTTACCACCAACATCCTTGTCTCCTCATATCGAGGACATTGATGAATCTATGTGGGAAGATCACCCACAATCCAAAGCGGAGATAGAAGCCCAACTAGACCACCTCCACAACTTCTCCAATATGGTGAAATCTCACCTTAGTGAAGCTATGCAAATTCAAAATACTTTGCTCTTCTCCCTCATCACTCCAACCAACACCAACAACAAATTCACCAATCCACCACCACCTAATCATGAACCATTTTTCCCACCTAGACACGGTTGCTCAAATTGTGAGCGGACCGCCCACATTAGCGAACGGACTCGGGTTATGGTTCATGAGCTCCCAAATGAAATGAGGTTCATCCTCAACCACATCCTAGAGCGAATCAGCGTTCTTGCTCATCCAATACCTCAATAGGAGGGTTCTAATTTTTCTTTTAAAATTCTAAGTTATTTTTTATTTTCTAGGATTTTTTTATTTTTCTAATTTTTAGGATTTTCTTTATGTACTAACACATACATTGTGTTCCATTTCATGATTTTCAAGTCATGAAAATTTTAACAAATTAATAGTGTTTCTTATATAGTTTTTGGTTGTTATTTGATGGTTGAAATTGCTTGTATAATTGTGATGATGCTTGTTACTAACCTTTCTTTTGTAGCTTTTTCACAATTCATGTATCTTTCTTTTGGCACCCAATTTAGGGGGAGCATTGGCCAAGGGGGAGAAAATGGCTCGGGCTCATTACATCTTCCGCCTCGCCTCTTCTTTTTATTTTGACAAAAAGGGGGAGAATATTATAAAACATGACCTTTGACTTTCTAAAAGTCAACATCATACTTTGACTTACAAAAAGTCAAAATTGTTTAAGACAAAATAATTGGACAAACTAGTCATAAGATAAAAAAAACTTTTTATTATCAACTTTATCTAACTCACTAGTTCTTTCAAGTTCTAATTAATTTCATATTTTTATAACTCTTGTACAACTTTACACCTTTGATAAAAATAAAATTTATGTTTTGTCCTCAACAAAAATGGGGAGATTGTTAATACAAATATCGTCATTAAACGTTATTTATATTTTATGATCTTTACCCAAGTTTTGTTAACGACAAAAGTAAATTTCATTTTTGTAAAGTATAAAGCTTGTCAAGATAAATAGATATTAAAACAAGCTTTCCTTAAATAAAGTCTTCATCACTCAAGCATTTACATTTTGATTAGTCATGTATCAATTAACTTTTTTTTTGGGTAAAAGGGTTAAATTCACCCCGGTAAAATTCTATTACACCAAAAAACAGTGAAGTACAAATGACATGGGTGAATCCCATGCTCACAGCCCGATCAGGGCGACAAAAAATGCACAACATGTGCAAACTTACATGTAACCACTATATAAGAATGACATACCATTCTTATAACTTACTAGCTATGTTGACTATATAAAAGAAATAAACATATGTATGCCCAACTCATGTAAAAAACCTGAGCATTCCATAGCCATAATAGTAAACAATATTATCATCCATGTCATCTCCATAAGCGTTCTTGAATAACATAAAACTCATCAACTGTGACAAATCGTAATTTCAGGTCATTTTACAAACATTAAAAATTTTACTATTCATCTTGGGAATTTACTATTCCTTAGTTACTATTTATCATTTTACTATTCATCGTTTTTTAAGTCGATTTGATATTTTGAAAGGGTATTTCAAAATTTTACTATTCATGAAACACTATTCATACCCGGAGAAAAATCACTATTCATGATTCACTATTCATCATTTTTCGTAAACTAGATTTACGAGTATCAAATTCGCGTAACCGTAAGGGTTTAGCTGCGTATTCATGAAAAATCATTGAGAACACTTCATATAGACTAGAGTTAGTCTACATATCATCAGTGACATCATCATCATATTAGTTCATGCATGGGTTTGCATATTTTATTAACGTATATTTTTCTATTAAATAAACGCTATTGCATAATCATTTATTTTGAATAATTGATCCGACACTTCCAAAAATTATCCTAATATATTTTTATACTCATTTTAAGACTATAAAAATTATATTATTAGTTTACCCGATGTTTTAAATTTATTTTATATATATATATATATATATATATATACTAGGCGAGTACCCGTGCCTAGCGGCATCGGTTTCTAGCGGCAGACAATTAGCGGCAGCTGTGTCTAGTTTTAACAAAGTTTCGGCGGCAAAGACTTTTCTTTCGACAAATTGTTTTGTAGCGCTAGGGAATTCTTTTCTTATGGAATGGTTAGCGGCAGAAATGTATAGTAGGGTACTCACGTAATTTTGAGGGCAGCGGTTTTTAGATCCGACCAAATTTTGAGGGCGAATCATTTTTTCAACAGATTTTTTTGTATCGTAAGGGAATCATTTTTCGGTAATATAATTTTAAGTTGCAATGTTTCTCTAATGGCATGGTTGCATTATTCTTCTGATAGTATCGTTTTAAGTTGCAGTAGTCAATTAAAACTTTAATTATAATATATTCGAGCGTTGTATTTAATAGCGGAATACCCGCGCCTAGCGGTAGTGGTTTCTTGATTCGAAAAAATTTCTAGGGCGAATCATTTTATCAACAGATTGTTTTTATTTTCCGTTAATATCATTTTAAGTTGCAATGTTTCTCTAATGACATGGTTGCATTATTTTTCTGATAGCGTCGTTTTAAGTTGTAGTTGGGAATTCGTTTTGAAGGATGTTTGTGTGATGTCGTGGTTGCATGATGGCGGTTATGTATAATCTAAATTAGTGATTGCGAGTTTGCATATGCAGCGGTGATCTATCACTTTATAAAAAATCGTGTTTTGCAAAAACAATAAATCTCAGATTTAACTTTTAAAAACTTTACACTTTTAAAAAAACTTTAGAAGTTTATTGTACCAATTACCAAAACCCTTCAAAAGCCAAACCTTTATAAAACTAATTTGACATGATTTACTTTTGTTGAAATTAGTATTCTCAGTATTATTACATTTGACTATGAATCATCGGTTGCTCATTCAAACTGCCTACAAGTATATTTGAGTTCATACTTCATTACTAATTTTATCATGTATGGTCATTCAAATTGTCCTTTCACTTTATCACGCCAAACATCTCGAAATCAAACAAATATTTTCAAAAGTTATTGACCCAAAAAATTTTAAATGTCGGCACTAATTATTAGTAGTGTCAAATAAGTATGTAGTGATGTTTTTCAATTTAAAGACTTTGATGGTCAAAAGTTTCAAAAGTTCTTTTGGCAGTTAGTATCATTTTTCAATACATCTTTGTACTATTTTCTTTACGTGTGTATGTTTGTTCATTATTTTTTTATCAGATCAAACTAAACCTACATACTCCAATATTTATGCTTTTGAAATAGCATAGTACAGTATTACATATCTCCATAAAATTTCAAAAGTCTTCAACCACTTCGTAAATATTCGAGGTCTTGACTTCCTTAATCGAGGTACTTTTTGGACAAAATTCTAAATACAATTTCCCATCAACGTCAAGGTCACAACTTCACAAGTGATACTTTTGTGACTTCCAACATATGCCAACAAAGACAAACCATTAAACAATAGATGTAACCATTAAACAAAAAAATATATAGATCTATAAATAAAATCATTAAATCCACACAAAAAAATATATATAGATCTTTAAAAGAAATTAAAAACTTCTGGATCTTTAAAAAAAAAATTACGGATTCTTAAAAAAACTTTAAAAAAATACGGATCTTGACAAAAAATTAAAAACTTACGGATCTTACAAAAAGAGTAATTAAAAAAATAATGATGTAAAAAAGATATACAAAAAAAATTCGAATCTTTAAAAAATAATTAAAAACTTACGGATCTTTATAATAAAAAATAAAAAATACGGATTTTTAAAAAAAAACTTAAAAAAACGGAACTTTTTAAAATAAATATGTCTATCAAAAAAATACGGATATTAAAAAAATTTAGATCTATTTTTTACGTAACTATTTTTTATCACCAAAAAAACCCGTCTTTATGATCAAAAAAATTACAAATCTATTTTTTTAAGACCAAAAAACGCGTATTTATCCAAAAAAAATTACGTGTCTATTTTTTTAAGACCAATAATAGATCTACAATAAAATTAGATCTATAAAAAAACAATGTGCATTTTTAAAATGAATATATCGCTATAAAAAAAATACGGATCTTTAATAAATAATTAGATCTACAACAAAATTAATAGATCTACAAAAAAAATGAGATCTTTAAAAAAAATTAAAAACATCACGGATCTTTACAAAAATAAAAAATACTGATCTTTTAAAAAAAATTACGGATCTTTACAAAAAAAAAAAAACGTATCTTTTAAAATAAATTAAAAACATCACGGATCTTTAAAAAATGATAGATCTATAAAAAAAATAGGGATCTTTGAAAAAAAAATTGATCTACAAAAAAATAATAGATCTACAAAAAAATAATATCTATAAAAAACAATATGCATCTTTAAAAAAATACGCATCTTTAAAAAGAAAAGTACACATCGAAAAAAAATATGCATCTTTAAAAAATACGCGTCTAAAAAAATACGGTGTAAAGAAACCAAAAACGTCGGGTCATTACAAAATAATTAGATTGACAAAAAAAATTAATAGATCTAAAAAAAATTGGGATCTATAAAAAAATTAAAAACAATTACAGATATTTAAAAAAAAAAAAACTACGGATCTTTGAAAAAAAATTAGATACATGACGGATCTTTTGAAAGAAATCAGATCTATAAAAAATTAGAGATCCTTGAAAAAAAATACATCTACAGAAAAGTAATAGATCTACAAAAAATCAACATGCATTTTTAAAAAAAAATACGCATGAAAAAAACTGGTGTATAGAAAAAATACCAAAAATGTAGGGTGGTTGGTTGGTGGCGCGGCGGGTGGTGCTGTTGTGTGGTGGCGGCGGTTGGGTGGTGGTGGCGGCAATAGGGTGATATTTTGTTGGAGAGGTTTTTTTTAAGATGAGAATGAGAGTGAATGTGTGTGTTTTTTTTTATTTAGATAGAGAAGAGATTATGTGATTTGGTTGGGAGATTGAAAGTGAGTGGTTTGTTTTTTTTAGAGTGAGATGAGAGTTGATAAGCGTGTGTTTTTTTAAATAAAAAATATAAAGGGGAAGTAAATAGGATTGGAGGATGGGTTTTTGTTGGGTGTTTGTTTGTTTTGGTAATTTTAGGATTGTATGTTGGTTTGGTGTGTGTAAATTTAGGTTTGGATATAGGTTTGGATGGCTGAATCTTAAAAATGGAGGGTTGGGTTTTGGTTGGGGATATGCATGCTTTATAAGTAGTATAGATATATATATATATATATATATATATATATATATATATATATATATATATATATATATATAAATATATATATATATACGGTTTTCGTAAATTCAACTCGATAATTATTTATTCACTCAATTCTTGCGAGAAATATATTTTTATAATTTTTATGACTTCGATATATTTTATTTTGTTCTGTTAAAATCGATTTCTAGCAAACGCTACACTTAATAATTAATTTTATATACAAACTACACATTATACTTAAACTAAAATGCATTTAACTCATCAAAACTCAAAACCCTCCCCAATATTACCCCATTGCCGACCTTCCCCCCATGACTCACCATAACTTTGTAAAATATCTTGCTAACTAAATATATACATACATTTAATCATGACTAGGCTTTAGATATTATACAAGATATTTACCATCAAAACACATACTTACACATTTTCAAAGGTGAAAACTACTCAAAACTCTCTCATCTCTTTGTTGGAATTCGGCCAAGCATAGAAACAAGAAGAAATCATAATATTTTTCAAGAATCAAGTGATCATTTAACCCTAGTATACTTCTATATAAGGTTTTGCAATAAAAACCAAGGAGTAATTAGTACCTAGTTACCTTAAACCTCATCATACAACTAGTAAGCTTTTCATGATCTTTACTAATCTTTCATAATCTTACTTGAGTTATTTTTATCATTCTAGTAAGAAAACATGCAAGTATCATATATATTTATACCACTTTTATTTGTTTTTAATACTTATTATGAGTTTTAATCATCTTATAATTAATCCCTTGAAATATATCATTGTTGATGAAGTTTAGGAACCCATGACACCCTAAGAATGTGTATGTAGGTTTAGAATAGATTTGGTGTTGATTTGAAGTGATTGAAACAAGAGTTACGCAAGAAAAATCATTTTCGACAACACAATATTGAGGTCTGATCGTTTTTGTAAAATCTGGAAATTTCGACAGGTCATGGATTATTTTGGGCTAGATATTCAGAAAATATACTTTAAAACGAAACCGTGGTTGCTTGAACGGGTTAAAACGGATTTATAACGAAGAAGTTACGCTATTTTCAAGTTTAACGACGAAAACTAATTTTCTGAAAATGTACAAGCTGTCAAGAGTTATTTAAGGGGCGAAAATGAGTTTTAAACATAATCTAAATGATTCAATTTGTCAAAAATATATTAGTATACATTAACACGAAACTAAGGATATATAAAACGTAGAAAACGGACTTATAACGACTAAGTTATACGCGTTTTAAATATGGATATCGTAACTATTTTATGCACATAATAACTCTTACATATTTTTGCTAGACCAAAATGGTTATCGCAAGTGACCATGTTTGGAGCCATTTTTCATGTCGATAGAATATTTTTGAGAAAACGATGTCTTCTAGTAAAAGTGAGTTCACCTATTCTATTTTCCAAAATGTTTAACCGTTTGTCAAACGAAGGTATAACGAATAATATACGATCACTCAAAATTAGTCATTTTCATGAATTGTCTAAGTGTATTGTTTTACGACGAAAAACTATAATATCTTAAATTATCACTAAACGATTATCGTAGTATATTGTTTCAACATAAATACGCGTAAAGTATTTTATAACTTGACGAGTTGTCATAAGCGTATATTTCGACGATAAACTTCATTTTCAAAAATGTACAAGTGGTATAGATTACATGTGAACTTGCATGTACGATATAAATTCATGGCTCATAATAGATCATATCATTCATCATAGTTTGCAGTTAGAGATTGCACCTCATTTCAGTGTATCCACTTTTGTCATCACAATCATTACAAACTCTTGGGGAAGATACATATTGTATTTTTAATCGAACACAAATGCTTTGAACTATACGTTATATCCAAATGCTTTATTGTCACTAAGTATTCTATTGCCATGTTTGAAGTCCCTACATCATGCACCATTAGTCACTTGCGAGTGAGCGTGAATATTGTGAATAGGCCTATTGGAATTAACACTCTCGTTCTTATCGACCCAGTTAGGGGAAATCGAACGCACTATATTTGAATCAATAAGGTAAATTGGCAAGTTTACCTACTAGGGTTGCGATGAAACGATTTTACCAATTTCTATTGGTACGAGGTTTACGCTTTGGTTGTCATGAACTTAGTGAAATAAATGTAGTTTTGTTTTCAACGATGAGTGTGAAACAACGAAACTCACACTACGAATATTGTGTTCAAACGACTTAATTAAACCTATGGATTTCACTCAACCTTTGTGTTGACTGTTTTAAGCATGTTTTATCTCAGGTATTAGCATATCATCATGGCTTGCATGAAGTCGCTGAGTTGACGCGTCTCACATATATTTTATGCACTTAACTATCGTTTGATTGTAACAAACTCATTTTGGTACTTTGGAAATCTTTTGGGACCTATACTTTGTAAACTCTCACTATTTCACTCAATCAAACGATGTATTTTCCAAACGACACTTTAGGTTGTTCAATATAACTGTAACTGTGATGCTATGTCAGTCATTTCCCCAGGAATTCCATTCCGCTGCAAAACAGGTATTTTGGGGATGTGACATCAACACTTGACATGAATAAATAAACGTACACGAAGAAGCCTCACATAATTGGTAGGGAAAGTTCTATATTGCCAACTAATCAAAAGAAAACTCAACAAATTCCAAACCCGTGAGCAACTCCAACGACTTACCACGAAATCCAAATCTGGTACACATTGAAAAACATAAACCAAACATGCACTAAAGTAGCAACCATGGTGTGCAATGAACCAAACATGGTATAAATCAGCCCCAACGAACATGATCTACTGCAAATGTGACCAAACAGCAGATCGATGATTAAAGTACTAGGCATACAGCCTAGTAAATCAACCATAGATGCATACGAGAAAGCATCCAACATAGGGGTGAACCCTAACTTCAGAATCGGCCACCAAAAAATAACCAACATATGACGTCCCAAGATCAGTAAATATCGATAAAGATTAAATGCTTCAGATTGGGACAGGTAATACGAGCCATAGGGATAAAAAAACAACCCCTAACATACCAACAATCTTCTCATGATGCACCATATTAGCGTGAAATACAGAAATAGAGATCTGAGAACTAACAACCGTGGTTTTTGAACAAGAACCAAATGGAAACTTGACTTATACTCTCTCAAACCCACGAACACAGATAATGAATCTGCTATTCAAAACCACGATCAACCCACGTCCATGAATAAAACGTACAGTAAAGGATAGCCATGAAACTTATTGCCGCTCAAAGAACCAAGATACTATAGAATAATAATAGGTATCAAGCAAAAAATAGTATCATAATCCCACATCCAACGAACCAATTAGAAGATAGAACCGACCCACAAAGATTGAGCAAATTAAAGTAATATATCGGTAGAAAATATGATAATATAATAAGAATCAAGCGAACCCACCATCAGATGAAGAATATAAAACGAATCAAAACATCACTGACCATAATATGGTAGGCCCAGTATTGATCAGTTGAAAGTAATAAAAGGTTTTAAGAATTGTTGATTGTTATTCACCAAGGAGAGAATCTGATCGAATATAAGACTAAAACAAATAACGAAACCAGCCACCCTTAAAAGATTACCGTAACCGATTACCCGTATTGCATACCCAAAAAAGATAGAGAGGACGGATCGGAATGGAATTTTGGCCAGAAAAAAGAACAAGGGTGGCGGCCGGAAATCTCCCATAGGGAGAGAGAGAACTAGGGACAAATGTAAATTCTAGATATGTATCAATTAACTTTGATATCCTTCTAAACCAAAATGTGTGTCAACATTTTTAGAACAAGTACGTTTTAGTCTCTTAAATACAAAATTGCATATGTACTTACTTTTAACATATTACTTCTAAAAATAGAAAACAACATATGACATCATGGCTTGCATCACATTGAAATCTCTAGAAGATTTCATAGAATATTTTGTTTAGATTTGGATTCTACATATCTTACATGATCTTGGTTAGATTTGGTTGACTTTGGAAAGATCTTTGTAATGTTGCTGTCAGACCGGCAGAACCAAAAAAATACAATGGCGGAACCCTTTGTTGGGAATAATCCGTTACCACGGATAGTTGTGGCTTACACTGCTTGGATTAACACTAGCAATGGAAACGTATTCCCACTGCAAGTTTTTCATTACCACTGCTATCAGTTTATGATAAGGTTAAACGCGTCTAGATAAGGATAGAATAGATCTTGTGTATATTCTATTATGTTAGCTTTATACTTATCTTGTAAAGGACTCCTTGTTGTATAAAAGGAGATCCTAGGTCATTGTCTTAGGTACATATAATATTACAATATTACCTACGAAAGCTTCAAGGTGTAACCCTAGTGATAAGCTAAGATCACTCGTATTATTCATTAATAATATTGGAGCTTGATTTTTGTGTTAACGTGTGTTTACTCTCATACAATACATCATATAATTCGTCTTCTAAGTATTACTTAAGTAAATTCCGCTTGCTTGATAATATCATACAAAATATCATTGACACAAGGTGCGTGTCCAAGATCCATCAAGTGGTATCAGAGCGAAGGTTCTGATATTTTGTTTTAGAAGATCCAAGGAATTAGCTTGAATCACTCACTCAATTCAATGGAGATGGAAAACAACCAATCAAACTCTTCTTCTACACCCAGACTCCCTAAGCTTAAGCTTAATGAGTTTGAGATGTGGAGGATACTGATTGAGCAATACTTCCTCATACAGGGCTATGCTCTATGGGAGATCATTCAACTTGGTGATTCTTTCAAATCTGTGACCACTACTTCAAAAGTTGGTGACACAGATGTTGTGAAAGTTTCTGTGCCTGAATCAAATGCTGAAAAAGCTCCAAAGAAGAATGATCTTAAAGCTAGAAGTCTGTTGCTGATGACTCTTCCTCGAGACCAGATTATTGCATTCAGCAAGTTTAAGACTGCTAAAGAACTGTTTGAAGATATTTGCTCAGTGTTTGGTGGTAATGATGCTACAAAGAAGACTCAGAAGACATTGTTAAAGGAAAGTTATGAAAACTTCTCTGCTTCAAGCAATGACTCACTTGATAGCATTTTCACCAAACTTCAGAAGATTGTTACACAGCTAACTGTGTTTGGCATTGAGGTAGAAAAGGAATACCTAAATTTGAAGTTTCTAAGAAGTTTGCCTTCAGAGTTTCAAACCAATGTTACTGTCTGGGAAAACAAATCAGACATAGAAACAATGAAGCTCAATGATCTTTACAACAACTTCAAACTATTTGAGCAAAGGTTGAAGAAGGCAGGGAAACTTGGTACAAGCTCTAGTAGCTTGGCATTGTTGTCAAATTATGTTGACAGTGATGATTCGAAGATGAAAGTGATGATGATATTGCCACTGTAGGTTCTAAAGTTTCCACTGGCAATGTAAATATTGCCACTGCAGGATCAAAGAAGAAGGTTGCTAGTATTGGAGATCCTACCTTTTATGCTTTTATCTCCACACAAGTTGATGGCTCTCTCTTAACTCATGAAGACATAGAGCAAATCGATAAAGATGACTTGGAGGAGATGGATATAAAATGGCAGATAGCTCTTCTTAGCATGAGGGCTAAGAAATTCTACAAGAAGACTGGCAAGCCTATCCACATTAATGGTGATGATACTGCAGGCTTTGATAAGAAGAAAGTGGAGTGCTTTAACTGCCATAAGTTTGGACATTTTGCTAGAGAATGTAAAAGACCAAAGACCAAGGACAACAGGTCTACATGGTACAAGCAAAAGAAGGGACCAACTGTGGAAGAACCAAAGGCAATGTTGGCTATTGATTGTGTGAGCTATGATTGGAGTTTCATGGCTGATGATCTTGAAGAAGAACACTCAGATGCTGCTCTTGTTTCTGCTGAAGTTGCTCTTATGGCTTTCTCTGACTCTGAGGTACAAAACTCTGAATGTTGCTCTAAAACATGTAGGGCTGCTAGAGAAGTTGAAAGACTTAATGATTTATATTCTAATGAAAGACAAGAGTTATACACTGCTAATTATATTGTGTCTAATCTTAGGAGAGCCATGGCAGTTTTAGAAAAACAAATAGAGCACTTTCAAGAAAATGAGTCAAAATATAGTGATGATATGATTCTTCTTAGAAGAGAGTTAAATCATACAAAAGCTGTGAATGATGCATACCAAATAGAGCTTGAAAAGTTTCAAAAGAAAACTGAAAATGTCAATTTAACTTTAGACACATGTTATCATCAGTCTAAGTCAATTGATAAAATTTGGAATGCTCAAGTATTTAATAAAGCTAAGTCTGGTATGGGTTATAATACAGGGCCACCACCACTAAGAGGTGTTCCAGCACCTCCAAGTATAGATTTAGCTTATATAGGTTTAGAAGACTTTAAGGAACTTGAAAGAGAATATGGTCCTTTAAAGGACACAGTGGTGAAGAGTGAGGAAGAGAGTAAGCTTGATAATGATGTTTTTGAGAGTGCTGGTGACTCATCAGTTATTGATGAGAATGTTAAAAAGAATGTAGAGACTACTATCCCAAAAGTTGTTAATACTGTTACAGAGGAACCTAGGAAACCAGTTAATAAACCTAGACCAACTGTAAGGTATGCTGAGATGTATAGGAACAAGCCTACAACTCCTAGGGGTAACCAGAGGAGTTGGAATCATGTTAAATCTCAACAACTAGGTAGTGATTTTGTTATGAACAATAAGGCATGCTATATCTGTGGTAGTTTTGATCATTTACATGCTTATTGTAACTATCATGTTGGGAGAAGGGAAGTCTATGGGTATAAAAGGGTGGAGTCTAACAGGTATCAACATAATGTACACCCTAATTCTCATTGCAAAATGGTCCCAAGAGCAGTTCAACTTAGAAGTGGCCTCAAAACGTTTGCCACTGCAAAAACTGTTAACACTGCTCACCCTAAGTCACCTGTTAAAAGTGCAAACTTCAAAACAAGTTTAACAAAATCTGCACAAACAGGAAAAAGAACCTTTCAAGCTAAAAAGGTTAATAATAATCAACAGTGGGTACCTAAAAAGAAACCAGCAGTTACCACTGCTCATTCAAAAGTTACCACTGCAAGGGTTTTAAATATGAAAAGGGGGGACATGGGCAATGCTGTGAAGGCCTCAGCACGTTGGGAATGGAAACCTAAAGGAAATACCTCTACAACCAATCCCAATGGTGTATCAATGACCTTTGATAGATTTAACTATATTGATACACGAGGCAGATCCAAGTCAATCATGGCTTGGGTCCCCAAAAGAAACTAACTCTTTACTCTTATGTGCAGGAACATACAAGGTCAAAAAGGTCAGATCAAGGTTATACAGATAGTGGGTGTTCAAGGCACATGACTGGCAACAAGTCCCATCTTTCTGATTTTGAGCATTATGATGGACAGTATGTCAGCTTTGGAGGTGGAGTAAATGGAAAAGTTGCTGGTAAAAGTGTTATTAAAACTGGTAACTTGGACTTTGAACCTGTGTACTATGTAAAAGAGCTTAAGTACAATCTTTTTAGTGTGTCACAAATGTGTGACAAGATGAACAATGTTCTTTTTCCAAAGATATGTGCTTTGTTCTCTCTAAGGATTTTAAGATGCCGATGAAAGTCGATTCTTCTTAAAGTTCCTAGAAAAGGAAATCTCTATAGCTTTGATATGAACAACATTGTAGCTAAAGATGATTATGCTTGCTTGCTTGCAAAGGCCACAGTGGATGAATCCATGTTATGGCATAGAAGACTTGGTCATGTTAACTTCAAAACCATTAACAAGATTGTCAAAGATGTTTTAGTGAGAGGTTTACCTCGAGAAAAGATTTGAAAATGATCAAACCTGTGTGGCTTGTCTTAAAGGCAAACAACACCGAGCTTCTTGCAGGTCAAAGTTGGTTAACTCTATTGCTCACCCACTTCAAATGTTACATATGGACTTATTTGGTCCTACATCAGTGAGCAGCTTGAATCTTAAGAAATATTGTCTTGTGGTGACTGATGATTTTAGCAGATTTACATGGGTTTTCTTTCTTGGAACTAAGGATGAAACAACTGGCATCCTCAAGATATTTATCACAGAAGTAGAAAACCAATATGATGTGAAAGTTAAAATCATTAGGTGTGACAATGGAACCGAATTCAAGAATAGAGTTATGGATGAGTTTTGCAGAGATAAAGGTATTAAAAGGGAATTTAGTGTGGCTAGAACTCCTCAACAAAATGGTGTTGCTGAGAGGAGGAACATGACACTGATAGAGGCTGCTAGAACCATGTTGGCCGATTCCAAATTGCCAATTACTTTTTGGGCTGAAGCAGTTAATACTGCATGTTATGTGCAAAACCGGGTTTTAGTTGTAATGACAAAGAACAAGACACCTTATGAATTGTTTAGGGGAAGGCCACCTACCCTTGACTTCATGAGACCATTTGGGTGTCATGTATCTATTCTCAATACCATAGATTATCTGGGCAAGTTTGATGAAAAGGCTGATGAAGGGTATTTTGTTGGGTATTCCATGGTTAGTAAAGTTTGATGAAAAGGCTGATTGAAGAGAATCTGCATGTTGAGTTCCTGGAAAACAAAGTCAATGTCAAAGGAACTGGTCCAGAAAGACTGTTTGATCTTGATACTCTAACAAATACTATGAACTATGTGCCTGTTTCTACAGGAACATCTTCTTTGATTTTGCAGGTTCAGAAGAGTTTCTTGATGATGATGAACCAAGCAAAGAGGATGCAGATGATCAAGATGAATTCAGTCTACCTCTTTGGGACTATGCAGATAATAATGATATACTGAAAACTAGAGTTGCTCATCCTTCAAGTGATTTGGAAAAAGAAGGAAATAGTAATTTGAATGCGATAATTAAAGCAAAGTGGAAATTCAGATTCCACTGTTCGGCAAAGTGTTTCCACTGCAATACCAGATGTGGGAATCACCACTCCGTGATAATATGGAAGCTCAAGCCAATGATGTTGAAATTTCAAATATGCCAAGTGAGATTGCAGTTCCTCAGACTCCCCACACTTCTATTCATAAATCACATCCTCTTGAAAATGTGATTGGGGATGTCTATTCACCTGTGAAGACTAGAAGACAAACAAAGTTGCCTGATGTTCATGGATTCATAAGTAAAATATATGAATCTAAAATACATGAAGGCAAGAATGAATGTCTATTTATGTGTTTTCTGTCACAAATGGAGCCAAAGAACGTTTACAACGCACTTGAAGATGAAAGTTGGGTGGAAGCAATGCAAGAAGAGCTGCTCCAATTTAAGCTTCAAAAAGTATGGGTGCTTTGTGATTTTCCTTCTGGCAAGAAGGTAATAGGTACTAAATGGGTGTTCAGAAACAAGAAAGATGAAAGGGGAATTGTTATCAGAAACAAAGCTAGGCTTGTGGCTTAAGGATATACTCAAGAGGAGGGTATTGACTATGAAGAAGTGTTTGCCCCTGTTGCACGGATTGAAGCAATTAGGCTGTTCTTAGCCTATGCATCTTTTATGGGCTTTAAAGTCTATCAAATGGATGTAAATAGTGCTTTTCTATATGGGCAGATAGATGAGGAAGTTTATGTCTCACAACCTCCAGGATTTGAAGACCCTGAATATCCTAACAAAGTCTACAGGGTAGTTAAAGCTTTGTATGGCTTGCATCAAGCACCAAGGAAATGGTATGAAACCTTAACTACTTATCTTCTTTCAAATGGGTTTCATAGAGGCAGAGTGGATCAAACTTTGTTCATCAAGAAAGACAAGAATGATATCTTGCTTGTCCAGGTATATGTTGATGATATCATTTTTGGGTCTACAAAGACAGAGATGTGCAAAGATTTTGAGAAACTGATGAAAGAAGAATTTCAGATGAGTTCTATGGGTGAACTCACATTCTTTCTGGGACTTCAAGTACTCCAGAAGCCAGATGGTATTTTCATTAATCAAGATAAATATGTGGCTGAGATACTAAGGAAGTTCAAGTTTACTGATGCAAAGTCCTCCAGCACTCCTGCAGACAAGACTACACATCTACTTCTTAAGGAAAATAGTGGTGAAGCCGTTGATGTGCACATGTATAGGTCTATGATTGGTTCTTTGATGTATCTTACATCATCTAGACCAGATATTATGTTTGCTGTGTGTGCCTGTGCAAGGTTTCAAGTTACTCCGAAGTTCTCTCACTTAACTGCTGTGAAGAAGATTTTCAGATATCTTAAAGCATTTCCTACTCTGGGATTGTGGTACTCCAAAGATTCTCCTTTAGATCTGGTTACTTACTCAGATAGTGACTATAATGGAGCTAGCTTGGATAGAAAATCTACAACTGGTGGATGTCAATTTCTTGGCAACAGGTTAGTGTCATGGCACTGCAAGAAACAAACAATGGTGGCTAATTCTTCAACTGAAGCAGAGTATATAGCTGCTGCAAGTTGCTGTGCTCAAGTTTTATGGCTTCAAAATCAACTTTTGGACTATGGGTACAATTTCATGAATACCATCATACATATTGACAATAGCAGTACCATTTTCATAATAAAGAATCCTGTTCAACACACAAAGACCAAACATATTGAAATTAGACACCATTTCATTCGAGATTGCTATGAAAAGGGACTAATTCAAGTTGTCAAAATTCATATTGATGACAACTATGCTGATTTATTAACAAAAGGTCTTGATGTGGGAAGATTTCAGTACTTGGTAACAAGTCTTGGAATGCTAAATCCATAAATGTTTTTTGGTGTTGAGGGGAGGCTGTAGGGTAATGCAATTGTTGTATGAGTTTGTATATCAAGTTTTGATGAGGAGTTGGAGTTAAAAGGTGTATATCTGAGATACACAACAAATGGTTATTGATTCACCATGTCTAATACACATAAGAATCAACTAGTCCAGAGCAAACGGCTACTGGTAAAGACTTGACAAATCCGTTTATGGTTGATAGTTTACCAAAAACTATATGGTTATCAACTCACCATATTCTTTATGATTAAGAGTTGGCTAGTGCATAGCAAACGGCTCATGGTAAAGACATATCAAATCCGTTGATAGCTGATAGTTTGCTAAAAACTATAATGGGAGCAGTATTGTTTTCTAATGATTTTCTTTTCCACTGCTCTTTGAGATTTTTTGTGAAAAATTACCACTGCTAGTTCACCATTTCCACTGACAGTGTTATTTTACCACTGTTGTTCTAGCCGTTACAACTGATTGTGTCAGTAGTTTATTTTTTACTAGCCGTTGAAAGTAACCACTGATAGTTATATATATAGGGTTAAAATTTTAAGTAAATTATCTTCTTTCTATATTATAACTACTTTCTAAAGATAATTTTACTTGCGCATCAATTCTAAACCCTAACCCTATATATCTTTTTCTCTTAATTGGCTAATCATTACTTCAATTCTTACTGACATAATAATATTTTTCATCAAACGTTTCTATGGCATCTTTGAAATTTGCAGATGAGCACAACCTAGTGGCCTACCTACAAAAGTCTAACGAGAAGAGTGGCCCTGTTTTTCATCAGATTGTGGACTTTCTTCATACCACTCATATAAGGTATGCATTGCTTTTAAAACCCACAATATATATCTCTCAAATCAAACAGTTTTGGACTTCTGCTCAGTCCATAACACTTGAGATTGGAGATACACATGAACCAGTAGATGCTCTAAGAGCCACTGTAGATGGGGTACCTATTGATGTTACTGAGGCATCCCTGAGGAGAGTACTTCACTTGGATGATCTCAATGGTCTCATCACATTACCTATGTTTGAAATTCATGATACTTTATCATCCATGGGGTATGATACCACTGACAAAAAGGCTACTTTCAAAAAGAGTGATTTTTGTCCTCAATGGAGATTTTTTATTCATACTTTGTTACATTGCCTTAGTCCTAAGAAAACATCTTATGAGCAATTTAGTTCAACCATGGCTTATCCTTTGGCTTGTCTAGTCACTGATAAGATTTTCAACTGGTCCAACTATATTTTTACAAGTATGAAAGGCAATGTACAGAGTAAAACCTAATTTTTAATGTATCCAAGGTTTGTGCAAGCTGTGCTAAATGAATTTCAACTGCAACCTCATACTACTGTTTATCAAATCAGTTGCCTAAAGCCTAAAGTTTTTCAAAATTTGAATAAAGATGGCAATATGATTTTTACACCTCTCCTACCCCAAATGCTTGCTAAAATTTCATCTGAACAAAACACACCCATAATTAATGTTCCCAACATTGATTATACCCCACCAGTTTAAAGAACCTATGAGAGAATGTCTAAACAGACAACTCCTCTTATGACAACACATCAAGTTTCTGAACCTTATGGTCTAGAAACAAGCAGTGGTGGTTCTAGACTTCCACCTAGTCCTACTATGGAGGAATCTGGACCTTTGCCCCATGATTCACCTCTCCCAACAGGTAACACAGTTGGAAGTGCTGAGGGCAGTGGAAACCAATTGGAATTGATGGTTTTGTGTACCAAATTAGCAAAGCAGGTTGAGTCTCTTCAAAAGGACTTGGCTACTGTCAAGAAGCAGCATGCCAAGGATGTTCAACTATTAAAGACAGAGATTCAGACCTTAAAGGAAGAGATGCAGAGGTTGAAAAAGCACAAGCAGACTGCAAAGATGGTGATTTAATCTTCATCCTCACCTTCGATGGTGATTCAAATTGATCATGATTTGGGAAATTCTTCCAAACAGGGGAGGAAAACAGGTTATGACGAGGGGAGGACAATTGATTTTGAAGATGAAGGAGATACAAGTAAAGGAGCAAAGGAAGCTGAAACTCATGGAGAGCAACTTGAAGATCAAGACATTTTCCAAACTGCAACTGATTTTACCACTGATTTTATTTCCACTGCAGAGCCAAATATTGCCACTGCAAGTGAAGAATTTGATAAATTGAAGACAGACAAGGGTAAAGCAGTTATGAAAAATGTACAGCAACCTGAAAGTAAGATTTCAAAGAAAATACAAGTTCAGATTGATCTTGATAGAAAACTTGCTAAGAAGATAGCAGAAGATCAAATTGCTGAGAAAGTTGCTTAAAAGAAAAGATTGAAAGAAATAGAAGTTGCAAGCTTTTTGGAAGCTAAAAGATTGGATAGAATGGAAGATACTGAAGATTCAATTTCCACTGTTCAACCTACAATTTTGAAAGAGAAAGCTCCAGAGTTTAGTTATGTTCCTACTGAAGAAGATATTCAGTTTTTGGTGGCTAATAATCCGAAATCAAGAAAAAGGCGATTGATCTTGTTGCGATGCATCCTTAACGAGGAACAAAGAACTGCTCAGTTAAAGGATTTTATTCAAATGAAGAACAATCAAGCACTTGAAGATGTGATTAATTCAGTCAAAAAGGTTCAGAAGAAACCAAGACAACCAACCAAGGCACAAATACTTGCATATATGAAGACTTATTGTTGTCATGTTGGTAACTGGAAAAAGCATCAATTTAAAGGAATATCTGATGATCAAGTTGAAAAGGCTTACTACAGAACTGTAAAACAAGATAAATCTTTTATTCCAATGGGTTCTGAAGAAGAAGAAAGAAGGATTCCTAGATTGAAGAGAAAGGCCAAAGTAAGTGATTCTCAAACTGTTAAGCTTACACATAAGAGTCAATGAAGACAATGAGAAGGTCAGAGCATTGTTACAAAGGCTTCAAGATCAATGTTCAAGAGCTATACAAAAGTTAAGAGAAAAGAAGTGAAGTGTTTGATTGAATTCCCCAAATCCTTGAAGTTAATGCATATTGAAGAAACTTATTGATTTGCAGAGAAATCATAAGTTTAGGGGAGGATTGTTGGGAATAATCCGTTACCACGGATAGTTGTGGTTTACACTGCTTGGATTAACACTAGCAGTGGAAACGTATTCCCACTGCAAGTTTTTCATTACCACTGCTATCAGTTTATGATAAGGTTAAACGCGTCTAGATAAGTATAGAATAGATCTTGTGTATATTCTATTATGTTAGCTTTATACTTATCTTGTAAAGGACTCCTTGTTGTATAAAAGGAGATCCTAGGTCATTGTCTTAGGTACATATAATATTACAATATTACCTATGAAAGCTTCAAGGTGTAACCCTAGTGATAAGCTAAGATCACTCGTATTATTCATTAATAATATTGGAGCTTGAGTTTTGTGTTAACGTGTGTTTACTCTCATACAATACATCATATAATTCGTCTTCTAAGTATTACTTAAGTAAATTCCACTTCCTTGATAATATCATACAAAATATCATTGACACAAGGTGCGTGTCCAAGATCCATCACCCTTTTTTGGTTTCGTGGTCCGTGGTCACTACAGATCACTTTGGCCTATAAATAGCAAGCCAACCCAAGTTTTTTTCTCATTCCTTTCTAGCATAATCACATACATTCCTTCTCTCTATATCTTCTAACTCAGTTTCATTTCATTCTAGTGATCCTCTTTTGTAGCAAAGAAGATCAAGGTATAATCAAGCTTCAACAAATAGTTGGAAGGCTTGTTTGTTTTGTTGTTGCATGATCTAGTCTTGTTCATACATCATTGTTATACCAAACCATCTTAAACCTCTGAGTGTGAGTGGTTAGTATTTTAGTTCTCAAAATACATAGTGTGTGGGAGTGGTTGTACCCTTGTAAAAGAACTCGACATCTAGCTTTGTGTCGGAAATATTATGTAAGCGACGTGTAAAGGTTTTCTCCGCCGGTTAAAGGAGCTTGTTGATTAGTGAAGAGAACTCTTGAGCTGGAGACTCGAGGAGTGGAGTAGGTCAAGGAAAAAGAGTCCTTGTAGACCGAACCACTATAAACAACTTGTTGTAGTTTGATTGTTTCTTTCCTTATTTACTCATTATACATTGCTTGCATATTGTCTATTCTTCAGTAACTTATCTTTGATCAATATCAATTGATATTACAATAAGTTTCAAAAAAAATTTTGAACGGCAAACTATTCAACCCCCCATCTAGTTTTCCACAGTACTAACTTTTCTAACTCCAAACTCCATCGTATTTTCTTGACAGCCGCATCAAAGGGGAGCAACCGTCAAGGGGGAGCATACCCATTTGTTACTTTTCTTTCAACACTCATTTTGTTTTGAAATAAAGGGAGAAGAAAGTAAAAACTAAAAATTAAAACTTATCCATTTTTACTTGAAGTAAACATATGTTTTATCATCAACAAAAACAGAGAGATTGTTAATACATATAAAACACGTAAAAATGTTCATTTATATTTTAAGATCGTTCTAAGTTTTGTCGATAACAAACATAATTTTAAGTAAAGTATATAAGTTTTAAACATATAGTTTTCTAACTATCATTTATATCACTAAAGGTATGAATAAATGATTATCAAAAGTAGTTAGTAATGATCAAAGAAAAATTATAACAACATATTACTTACTAGTTATATAAATTATTTTTCAAGTGTCTACACTATTTTTGAAAAATAACTTATACATTTTTACTTTCATTTTCCTTTTAAAACAACTAAACATTCACATTGCATATTTACATATTACTTTCATTTAAAAGAAAGTAAAAATACATTATTTACCTCATTCATGATGTCATACACAAGTTGACTTTTATGATAAGTCACATAAAAATATTACCAAATCTGGAGTTGACCTTTGAGGATTTGATTTGATTGTGTGTGATATCTTGTCTAAATATCTTTCGAAATCCGGATTTGTTAGTCAGGCCCACGGATCCCTTTGTTAAAGAAGCAAAAATCCCTTCAAAAACAATCTATGGATCCGTGAGGCCTGATACTTTTCTACCTATAAAAAGCAACTTCGTTTCACCATTTTAAACCAAAAACTTTATACATATTTCTCCCATATCTCTCATACTCTTCTAATCTCAGTTCTTTGATCGTTACATAGCTTTCTATATTTATATTAGTGATCGTTACATTTCTTTCTCTATTTTTATTAATGATCATCTACTAACCTCTTTGTTGAAGAAAAGATCACCACTTGTATTCAAGACATCCAAGCCACAATCTTCTTGTAGCTAGTCTTCATTCACATACTTAGTTCATATTGTTGCTCTTTGTATATCATTTACATAAAATTACATTGTACATCACATTATACACCTTTTTAGAATTTAGATTGGTTAGATCTTAGGTTGGTTCTACCTTGAACTAGAACTCAATATTTAGCTTTGTACCAGATAAAGTGTAAGAGACTTTAGGTTAGTTCTACCTCGAACTAGAACTCGGTATTTAGCTTTGTACCGGAAAAGTGTAAGCGACGTTGTAAGGTTTCTCCACCGATTAAGGAGCTTGTTGACATAGTATTTACAAACTCTCGAGTTGGGTACTCGGGGAGTGGAGTAGGGCGAGGAAAGGAGTCTTCGTGGCCGAACCACTATAAATACTAGTGTCTTGGTTTGATCTTTCAATTCTTTATGTTTTTATCTTGCATCTTATTTATACGCTACTATTGCTTATATTCTTGTTATTTATTATTTACATCGAAAGATTTCACATAAACTTGAATCAATTATTTTGAAACTAAATTTTAATTGGTAAAACTATTCAACGTCCCTTATAGTATTCCACAACTTTGATCAGAGAGTTTTGATAAAAAAAAATCATAAGTCATTAAATGAAGCCTGGTTTGTAAGCTGAAATACTTACAAGCCGTTTTGTGAAGCATGGGGTTTCGTACTAAATTATATGAAAGCCACTGTATACAAAAAGAATAAATGGCACAATTTTGAAAAACTCATTGTCTTTGGGATATACTCCCCCTCAATATATGTTTACTCTTCCGTGTCACTTTTTGAAGGACATTTCTAAAAAAGTAAAAATAGTTGACGAACATTTTTGAAGGACAATTCTAAACAAGTGATGAAAAATCAAGTTTTCTTAAGAGATCATTTAATGAATCTCGTGGCTCTAGACTCGATTAGTGCACTTTGGTTTTCCTAAGCAGAGACTAGGGAGAGTGATGCGCGCGGGAGGCGAGTTCGGGGTGAAGGAAACTTCCTTTTCGTCAAGCAAGTTTTTCAACCTCCTAGGCAGTAAATCTAATCATTGTAGTGTAGTATTGGGTAAGCCTTGGAGATTGATATCATTCTCTAAGGGAATAGGAATGCTAGTAATAAAATTTGTATAACGAAAAGGTGGGGGTTGAGGAAATTTTTTTTTTAAATCTTTTTTATGGTTTTTTAGAAAGCTAAGGCAAAAGATCTCGTGGCAATTGGTTTGGGGTGGTACTTCTACCGATTACTCTACTTATCTAATTTTCTAATTATCTAGTTATCTAATTACTACATGTAGCTATGTCTATTTGATGTGTGCTCGTATGATGATTAAAAATGTTTACCTAGATGCTATTACTCCATAGTTATCTTTTATTGGTCGGTTAAATTGTTACACCTTATCTTAATGCGTTGTATTCCTGAGGTCGTAGGGTATGCGTGCTCCCTAGTTCTTTGAGGTTATCTCTCGTATGTGACCTACGAAGTCGGCAATCCTAAGCTATTTCATCCATAGACCACATCATCATAAAGCATACTCAAGCATTAAATACAACGAATGATGCCTAGTTGCACTCCTAAGCCAATTTACAATTAAGATAAGAAACAACCTAACAAAAATTAATAACTAGGTTTCATAGATCTTAGCAAACACAAAAGAAATTTAGCTAGACATGGTAAACCAGCAAGCATACACACAATCAATCAAATTTGGGATAAACATAATGTTACTTTGGATTAAAATAATTATCTCAATGTGTAAAATAGGGTATGGGACCCTAAGATACTGTCCAATTCGGACTACAAACGATTTAGGGTTTTTTCTCCAAAAGTCTACATCTTTAAATGCAGATAAATCAAATTCTATATATAGATTTACAACTGCGACGGCGTTACCTTTTTCTTGGGACACCATCAGCTCGCCGTCATTAGGGTTTCGTCTGGGCCAAGTCATCGATGGGACGGCGTCACCTTAGAGGTGTGACGCCGTCGGTCTTCAATTGGGACATCGTCTTGATTCTAGATCTGGGCCATCTGAGATGAAAATTGTGAGTGACGCCCTTCTTCTTTAAGGCGTGACGTCGTCAGGTTATGTGACCAAAATTTCCACTGAGTCGTCGCGTGCATGTTTTGATCAAGTCATCAGAGAGGGACGGCTTCGCCCTTTGATTAGGACACCTTCAGGTACTGTTAATAAGCTTTGAGTGGCTTCGATCTTGACTTTGCCATTTTCTTCATGTATTTGCTCCTGTTGGGATACAGAAGATTAAAGTACTGAAGAGTAAAAGTGCTGAAGATTAACAAAGTACTGCAGAATGACAAAGTACTGCAAGAAGTCAAAGTACTGCTAAGTAAAAGTCAAAGTACTGCTTATTCATTAAAGTACTGTAAAGTTAAAGTCGGTTGTATTTGATTAAAGATAGAAAGTAATGTTTATCTAGAACTTTCTAAGTATTGTTTTCTTGATGTACAAGGATAAGAATTGTAAACCGTTTAGGGTTATCCTTGAGCCTATAAAAGGACCCCTAGATTGGTATTAGAGAAACGAGTTTTTGTGTGTTTAGAATCCTAAAGTACGATCAATATTAGAGTTTTACAGAGTTCGATATTTAGTGTTTTAGAGTTATTAATAAAGTTATATTCTTTGTCACAATTCTCAATTTTTGGTCATTTCTCAAAACAATTCATGCCTCACAATTTCATCATTTATCGTAAACTAGGTTTGCGTGTTCCAAATTCGCGTAACCTTAATGGTTTAGCGGTGAATTCATGATCATATCATCACGAACATTTCATATGGACTAAGTTTAGTCTACATTTCATTAGCATCATTTGCATCATATTAGTTCATTCATGACATTTCATTTCACATTAATCGCGTAAATTTTATATTAAATAAACGTTATCGCGTGAGTTATTATTTTGAGCATTTAATCCGATACTTTCAAAAATGATCCCGATATATTTTTATACTTACATTTAGTTTATAAAAACTATATTTGGAGTTTACCTAGTGTTTTAAATTTATTTTGTATATAAATCGTTAAATTTATATTATTACGACGTTTTTCTTAAAAACTATACGATAATTATTTTATCACTCAAATTTTACAAGGAATGTATTTTTTCAATTTTTATGATATCATTATACTCTACTTTGATTTATTAAAGATTTCTTTTACCTAAAATTACCTTAAACACATTAATGTATCTACAATTCTATAAAGTTACTTTTACTTGTACATTTACTTACACTTTGTAACTATAATACACAAGTTAAAAAAAAAAAAAAAGATATTTTATCAAATTCCTCCCCCCTTGGCCGACCAAGGGGGAGGTAACAATTAATGAGGGCATGGTTTTCCTTGAATGTTTAGATATATACACTAACATAATTTCAAACCTCATTCATTTCAATTATTCATTCTCACATATTCAACAAGTGTTAGAAGTTTCTCTCTTGGTTTTGTTCTCTCTCAAAAACCGGCCATAATAGGTGTTACAAGGGATCAACAAAAATTTTTCTCAAGCTCAAGTATTTACAATCTAGATAACACTCTTGATAAGGTTTTGAAATAAAAACCTAGGGTGTTTAGGTTAATACTTGGTTCTAATCACCTCATCATATCACTAGTAAGCATCTCATGTTTATTTTCATCTTACATATTCATTTCATACTCATCTTATCATTTTTGAGCAAAAACATGCAAGACTTGTGTTGTTTATACCATTTTTACTTTGATTTTTAGTGTTTTATACATATAAAGTCATCCTATAATTATTCCCTTGGTATATATTGGTCTTGATGATGTCTAGGAACCCATGACACCCTAAGAAGGTGTATGGTAGGATTAGAATAGCTTTGGAGTTGATTTGAAGGGATTGGAATAGGTTTAGTACGAGAAAAACTATTTTCGATAAGTATATAAAAGTGTTCTGTCCTTATTTTGTTTTTCTGGAAAATCCGACAGTAGGCACGAAATTTTGGCCTTGATATTTAGAAAATATACTTTAAAACGAATCCATGGTCGCTTGAACGGATTAACGGAGTTATAACTTGAAGAAGTTATGAATTTTCAAGTTTAACGACGAAATATATATTTTCTGAAATTTCAGCAAAGTGTTTTTGGTTTGCACGAGTCAAAAACGAGCCTTAAGCTTCACAAATTATTTGACTAATTTATCAAAAATATATTAGTATACTTTGATACGAAGCTAAGGACATATAATACGTAGAAAGCGGATTTGAAACGACTAAGATATACACGTTTTCATAAAATTGCCGTAACTATTATTTTTAGAAAAACTATATTATTTTTATGAGATAAGTGTTACGGTAACTAAAACGACCATGTTGACGGCTGTTTTTATCAACGATGTGGAACTTTTTGTAACGAGATGTCTTCTAATGAAATTAAGATCACCAAGCATATTTTCTAAAACGATCAACCGTTTGTATAGCGGAGTTTTAATAAATTAATTACGGTTGCTCAAACTTTGCCGAAACTCACTTTTTACACAACATTTGGACAACATCACTATCTTTAACCTTTATTATCTTTATGTTCGAGACCTTTATGACGAAAACTCATGAACTGAAACTTTTAGATTTTGATACAAACTTTCCAAAACCGTCGAGTTCGCTTTTAACGTCGCGCGTACACCATTTTACTTACGACTAGTTTTTTGAAGCCATTTTTGTCACTTTCATGAAATTTCCGAACGACATTATTTTGAATTTTAAAAGTGATAATTTCACCATAAATCATTACAAAACAATTGTAGGATGACAATTTGACGTAAATACTTGTAAAGTGATTTAAGATTGGTCAAGACGTCAAAAGAGTATTTTTCGACGAAAATTATTATTTTTAAAAACTTCAAATGGTATAAATAACATCTGAAATGCATGCATAACATTACATTGCAACTCATTACATATCATATCATCCATAATAGGTCACTTTCAAGATTCACGCTATATTTCAGTGTATCCACTTTTGTCATCGTAATCATTTACCAGGTGAGTTCATAGCCCCACTTTTACTCTTTTTTAACTGTTTACAAACTCTTGGGGAGATACATGCTACATTTTTAACCGAACACAAATGCTTTGAACTACATGCTATATCCGAATGTTTTATTGTCACTAAGTATTTGCCATGTTTGAAGTCCCTACATCATGAACCATTAGTCACTTGCGACGGTGGTAGCGAATATTGTGAATAGGCCTATTGGAATTAACACTCCGATCCTATTGACCCGGTTAGGAAATCGGCGCACTATATTTGAACCAAGGTAATTTGGCAAGTTACCTATGGGGTGGCGATGAAGCGATGATTACCAATTTTTATTGGTGCGATGTTACGCTTTGGTGTCATGAACTTAGTGAAATAAATACGATTTTGTTTTAAACGATGAGTGTGAAGCGATTTAACTCACACTCGATGATTGTGTTCAAGCGAATTACTTAAACCTATGGATTTCACTCAACCTTTGTGTTGACCTTTTTAGCATGTTTTTATCTCGTATCTAAGGCATACTCATCATGGCATGGTTAAGGAACCCCTTTTTGAGTCGGCGTCGACTTACATCATTGTACATTATGGCACTTTCTTTCAAAACCATCGTTTGGACTTGTAATATATTTATATTTCCGCAAACTTTATAAACTTTTGGGACCTATACTTTGTAAACTCTGATTGTTTTATTTAATCAAACGATGTTCTTTTCAAACGACACTTTAGGTCGTTCAATATACTTGTGATTGTGATGCTATGACGGTCAATCCCGAGAATTCCATTCCGCTGCAAAACAGTAATTTGGGGGTTTGACAGTTGGCATCGAGCTTGATTATAGAACTAGGTTGCATCATTGACCCTAGACTATAACCACATCATCATAGCATCTCATCATATCATTATAAGTGCACATTCTTTATACATGCGGACTTATGACTCAACACCAAACATCATATGAGTCGATTAGTTCAAGCATTGCATAGTTACTCTTAAATTATACATAGCCTGATCACCTATGTCTAATTAGGGGAAGAATCATGCAATGAAGGGAGTAGTAGTCTCATATGTGTAGCAATTGATAAAGTAATCAAGCCAAATTTTCAAAAGATTTTCTTCAAACCACTTGTTTCCAGTTTGATCCGAGTGACAATTCTTGTTTGATGAGTTGCAAAGATCAAGCTAGAAACAAGTTGTTACCTAATCCGATTTAGCCTAATCGAGTATGGCGGTTCTTGTTTGATGAGTTGTGGGATTAAGTAAAAATCGGTTACCAAAAAGTCTTTTAAAAATTTTGCTTGAGAATGGAAAAGCTTGTCTCATCGAGCCTAATCATAAGAAAGCATGTATTTAGGATGGGAATTTCTCACGATAGCACAGAGCGTTATCTTGTGGGACGAGTAACTCATATGCATGAGCATTGACATAATCATTTAGACCATATACGAGCATAAACTTTTAGAACCCTTGTCGAGGTTCGAACCATAGTATCATCGATTGAATCACGGGCGATTCCTCGACATGGGAAGAATGTCACAATTCTCAATTTTTGGTCATTTCTCAAAACAATTCATGCCTCACAATTTCATCATTTATCGTAAACTAGGTTTGCGTGTTCCAAATTCGCGTAACCTTAATGGTTTAGCGGTGAATTCATGATCATATCATCACGAACATTTCATATGGACTAAGTTTAGTCTACATTTCATTAGCATCATTTGCATCATATTAGTTCATTCATGACATTTCATTTCACATTTATCGCGTAAATTTTTATATTAAATAAACGTTATCGCGTGAGTTATTATTTTGAGCATTTAATCCGATACTTTCAAAAATGATCCCGATATATTTTTATACTTACATTTAGTTTATAAAAACTATATTTGGAGTTTACCTAGTGTTTTAAATTTATTTTGTATATAAATCGTTAAATTTATATTATTACGACGTTTTTCTTAAAAACTATACGATAATTATTTTATCACTCAAATTTTACAAGGAATGTATTTTTTCAATTTTTATGATATCATTATACTCTACTTTGATTTATTAAAGATTTCTTTTACCTAAAATTACCTTAAACACATTAATGTATCTACAATTCTATAAAGTTACTTTTACTTGTACATTTACTTACACTTTGTAACTATAATACACAAGTTAAAAAAAAAAAAAAGATATTTTATCAAATTCCTCCCCCCTTGGCCGACCAAGGGGGAGGTAACAATTAATGAGGGCATGGTTTTCCTTGAATGTTTAGATATATACACTAACATAATTTCAAACCTCATTCATTTCAATTATTCACCTCACATATTCAACAAGTGTTAGAAGTTTCTCTCTTGGTTTTGTTCTCTCTCAAAAACCGGCCATAATAGGTGTTACAAGGGATCAACAAAAATTTTTCTCAAGCTCAAGTATTTACAATCTAGATAACACTCTTGATAAGGTTTTGAAATAAAAACCTAGGGTGTTTAGGTTAATCCTTGGTTCTAATCACCTCATCATATCACTAGTAAGCATCTCATGTTTATTTTCATCTTACATATTCATTTCATACTCATCTTATCATTTTTGAGCAAAAACATGCAAGACTTGTGTTGTTTATACCATTTTTACTTTGATTTTTAGTGTTTTATACATATAAAGTCATCCTATAATTATTCCCTTGGTATATATTGGTCTTGATGATGTCTAGGAACCCATGACACCCTAAGAAGGTGTATGGTAGGATTAGAATAGCTTTGGAGTTGATTTGAAGGATTGGAATAGGTTTAGTACGAGAAAAACTATTTTCGATAAGTATATAAAAGTGTTCTGTCCTTATTTTGTTTTCTGGAAAATCCGACAGTAGGCACGAAATTTTGGCCTTGATATTTAGAAAATATACTTAAAAACGAATCCGTGGCGGCAGGAACGGATTAAAAGCGGAGTTATAACGAAGAAGTTATGAATTTTTCAAGGTTGACGACGAAATATATATTTTCTGAAATTTCAGCAAAGTGTTTTTGGTTTGCACGAGTCAAAAACGAGCCTTAAGCTTCACAAATTATTTCGACTTATCAAAAATATATTAGTATACTTTGATACGAAGCAAAGGACATATAATACATTAAGCGGATTTGAAACGACTAAGATATACACGTTTTCATAAAATTGCCGTAACTATTATTTTTAGAAAAACTATATTATTTTTACGAGATAAGTTTTACGGTAACTAAAACCATGTTGGCGGTACTTTTTATCAACGATGTGGAACTTTTTGTAACGAGATGTCTTCTAATGAAATTAAGATCACCAAGCATATTTTCTAAAACGATCAACCGTTTGTATAGCGGAGTTTTAATAAATTAATTACGGTTGCTCAAACTTTGCGAAACTCACTTTTACACAACATTTGGACAAAATCACTATCTTTAACCTTTATTATCTTTATGTTCGAGACCTTTATGACGAAAACTCATGAACTGAAACTTTTAGATTTTGATACAAACTTTCCAAAACCGTCAAGTTCGTTTTCTAACGTCGCGGCGTATTACCATTTTTACGACTAGTTTTGAAGCCATTTTGTCACTTTCATGAAATTTCCGCGACATTATTTTCTACGGCGAAAAGTGATAATTTCACCATAAATCATTACAAAACAATTGTAGGATGACAATTTGACGTAAATACTTGTAAAGTGATTTAAGATTGGTCAAGACGTCAAAAGAGTATTTTTCGACGATAAGTATTATTTTTCAAAAACTCATAAATGGTATAAATAACATATCTGAAATGCATGCATAACATTACATTGCAACTCATTACATATCATATCATCCATAATATAGGTCATTTTGAGATTACGCTATATCGATTAGGTGTATCCACTTTTGTCATCGTAATCAGTGCAACAGGTGAGTTCATAGCCCCACTTTTACTCTTTTAACTGTTTACAAACTCTTGGGGAGATACATGCTACATTTTTAACCGAACAAAAATGCTTTGAACTACATGCTATATCCGAATGTTTTATTGTCACTAAGTATTTTCCATGTTTGAAGTCCCTACATCATGCACCATTAGTCTTAAACTGCGAGTGGCGAATATTGTGAATAGGCCTATTGGAATTAACACTCCATTCCTATTGACCCAGTTAGGGAAATCGAAGCGCCTATATTGAACCAGATAAGTAATTTGGCAAGTTACCTATTAGGGCGGCGATGAAACGATGATTACCAATTTTTATTGGTGCGATGTTACGCTTTGGTGTCATGAACTTAGTGAAATAAATACGATTTTGTTTTTAACGATGAGTGTGAAGCGATTTAACTCACACTACGATGATTGTGTTCAAGCGAATTACTTAAACCTATGGATTTCACTCAACCTTTGTGTTGACCTTTTTAAGCATGTTTTATCTCAGGTATCTAAGGCATACTCATCATGGCATGGTTAAGGAACCCCTTTTGAGTCGTGGCGTCGACTTACATCATTGTACATTATGGCATTTTCTTTCAAAACCATCGTTTGGACTTGTAATATATTTATATTTCCGCAAACTTTATAAACTTTTGGGACCTATACTTTGTAAACTCTGATTGTTTTATTTAATCAAACGATGTTCTTTTCAAACGACACTTTAGGTCGTTCAATATAACTGTGATTGTGATGCTATGACAGTCAATCCCCAGGAATTCCATTCCGCTGCAAAACAGGTAATTTGGGGGTGTGACATTCTTCTTAGCTTTGTTAAGTAAATTCCGCATACTTGATAAAGATTACTTAGTGTTTCATTGTTAATAGCTTAGGATTTATCCGAGGTTATTAAACCCTTAACAAGCTATTTAAGTTAGTTTGGTTAGAGTATATCGATCCAACAAGTGGTATCAGAGCTTGTGTGGAAACTCTGACTAAGAAAAAACTGTTTAAACCTAGTTAAATAACAAAACCCTAAAGATGTCGACTGAAGAAGTTCCACCCCCCTCCATCACCTCACTAAGGATTCCAATCATTAAGATGGTGAATCACGATCTATGGAGCATGAAGATGAGGCAATATATTGCAATCACAGACCATGCATTATGGAATGTGATTGTTAATGGCAATGAAGTAGTTCCAGACCCAATAGAGGTTCCTGGACAACCTAAACCACCCAAACCAGGTCCTACGGCGGCAACACTAAGGAATCAAGAAAAGGCTCTCAACATATCGTTTCTTGCTATTCCGGATGGACACCTACTCAAATTCCATGATGCTAAAGATGCCAAGCAACTCTGGGCTGCTCTCAAAACTAGATTTGGAGGTAATGATGCTTCCAAAAAGATGCACATAAATCTGTTGAAGCAGATTTGAAACCTTTCTTTGTTGGAGAAAGAGAAAGCCTAGATGCTGCCTATGCCAGATTCCAAAATCTTCTCAGTATCTTCGGAGCTATACAAAGCGAGAGGTCTCATTGAAGATGCTAATCTTAAGTTCTTAAGAAGTTTGCCATCGACATGACATGTGATTGCTACAATGATCGAGAGGACAACCAGTGCGGATGTTATGGACTTTGATGATCTCTACAATCATCTGAAGGTGTATGAGCATGAGATGAATGGTCAAACTAGTTCCAAATCTCACAGTATTGCCTTTTTGTCATCGAAAAAGAAGGCAGTACTTCCACCAAAAATCTGCCTCTCTACTCAAAATCTGTGTGGCTCAAAGTCGCTTTCCTATTCTACTCCCACCTTTGCTCGACCAACCCACACAACTCATTCTCTCCACTCGGATGATGTTGTATGCTCTTTCTTTGCAGCAAGCTTCTCTACATCACTTATGAAGAAGATCTCTCACATATTGAAGAAGATGCTCTTGGAGCAATTGATATCAGGTGGCAAGTTGCTATGATCCTTTGCAAGGATCAAGAAGTATATGAAGAAAACAGGAAAAAGGATTGACTTCAAACCAAAACAGGGTATTACTTATGACAAATCCAAAATTGAATGCTTCAACTATCAAAAGGTGGACATTTTGCAAGGGAATGCAGGGTTTGCTAAGTATCAAGCAAAAGCAGGATGGGTGAGAAACCAAAGTTAGAGCTTAAAGAAGTTCCTATTACTGAAACAAAAGCTTTGGTTGCTCAAGAGAGTTTATCGAGAGGTTGTTGGAGTCTGAGTTTGATGATGAACCAGTAACCTCTTGTATGGTAGGTGTGGAGGATTCGATGGAAGAATTTGGCTGGAACATACCTTTGATAAGGAACCACGGACATCTTTGCTATGGAGTCTAAAGATGGTTTTGGAAGTTTTGATTGGAGCATGGAGAGTGAAGATGATCCTGTTCTACTTGCATTGGTGGCTACTTCACCAAGTTCACCTATCTCGAGGGTATGTTCCAATTGTCATGACTTTTATCAAAAGTCTTGAATAGTTATGTGGTGAAAGAGATAACGCATAAAGGCTAGGTGCGAGGTAGCGAGGTTACCAAATAACTTTAGAGTCAATGGAAGCCAAAATTATAACACATGAAAATAATGAAATGGCTTGGGCAGAAAAGTATGAACAACAGGATTATCAGTTGAAATTAAGTGAATGGAAGTTAAACTGTAAGATCTCTGAAATTGAGAAATTAACTAAGGAGAGAGATGAATTAGTAGAAAAGTTTAATGCTTGGGGACAATCAAGTCTTTCTCATGTCACTTATGTTGAAAAACAGAGAACAGCTTATATTAAAACGGGCTTAGGTTTTGGTATGGATTTTAATAACATAGAAAACCATCCTAGTGATCAGGATGAATGCGATTTTGAGGATATAACCACTAGTGATGATGAACTCATTAATTATGTAGACACATCTAGTAATGAGGAATCAGTTAGTGACACACCTCCTGAGTTTAAGATAGATAATGCTTATCATGCGGTCCCTCATCCTCTTGGTAGTCATCAACCTCCTAGGCGATGTTTCGTTTTGGAGTAGATAGCTTAGAGTTTAGGAAGAAACTTAAAGGTCAATCTAGGTGCAAATCTCAAAAGCTGTTGAAACACCTAAGGTAGATGATATTCAAAGCCAAGCGGTACTTTCACCCCAAAGTCTTGCTACACCTCAAAGTACGCCATTGCACCTTGGTACCTTTAAGAAAACCTTTTCAACAAACTGCTAAACCTTTTTGGGATAATTTTGGTCAAAATAGTTTTCATCATTCACCTAGAAGACAGGATAGGTTTGGTCATACACATAGAAGAAGAAACTTTGGAATTACAGATCAAAAACTTTGTTTTGTTTGTTTTAGTCCTACTCATTTGATTAAGGATTGTAACTTACATTCAGAGTACTTAAGTAAGTTCCTAAGAACGAAAGAACAACCAAAAACCAAAGGAGACTAGACCAGCTTGGAATCATTCACATAGGGTTAACCATAGAAACTTCTCACCAGACTATAGGTACCCTCACCATAGAAGACCCTTTTCAAAACCTCCAGTACCTTCAAATACTTTCCAAGGTATTTGTTAAGCCAAGACCAAGACTTTCTCAAAGCTTGCTTTCACCAAACACCTCTTGTAATAGGAACCCTAGGAGACCTAACTACTATCAATCTAGAAGGTGTTACAACTCCAATAGAGTATTTAGATCTAGAGACTCTTCACCAGAAGTTAAAACACAATGGGTTAAGAAAGAAAGTCCGATGATGAACAAGCGGTACTTTCAACAAGTATCTTCTTGAAACATTGATTTTTATGCGAGATAATTTTGTTGAAAATAAAAAGGAGGTTTTTGTTGAAAAAGAAACTTTTGCTAAAAATCCACCACAAGTTTTGAAACAAAAGATAATGCTTGATTATGCTTACAAAAGCGTGAAGATTACATACTCAAGGAATTTGAGTATGTTACTCCACAAGGGAAGTCAGTAATGGCTTGGGTTCCTAAAAGACACTAAATTTTTATCTTTGTGCGGGGCAACCCGGAAGAGGAGCTTAAAGATCATCTTATAGTGGATAGTGGTTGCTCTGGAAGCATGACAGGAGACAAGGAGATTATGTCAGATTTTAGGCCATATTGTGGAGGAAAAGTGGCATTTGGGAATGATGCTAGTAGAGGAAGAATTAGTGGAAAAGGAACTATCAAGATAGGAAGCATATATTTTGAGAATGTTAGATATGTGAAAGAGCTCAAGTTCAACCTTTTGTCAGTTTCTCAAATCTATGACAAAAAGCATCCTGTTTTGTTCACTGACATAGAATGTATCATACTTTCACCTGAATTCAAGCTTGATGATGATAACTTGGTGATACTCAAAGTACCAAGAACCAATGATGTGTACAGTTGGAATATGAAGAGTCTTCACTCTTCTGAAAGAGCTACATGTTTAGTAGCAAAGGCATCACTTGAAGAAGCACATCAGTGGCATAGAAGATTGGGCCATGTGAATTACAAGAATATCAACAAACTGGTCAAAGGAAATTTAGTTAGAGGTTTACCTTCAAAGACTTACAAGAATGATCACTCCTGTTTGGCATGTAAGAAGGGTAAACAACACAAAGCCTCTTGCAAGAAGCTTGAGGAAAGGACTGTTAGAGAACCATTAGAGCTGTTACATATGGATCTATTTTGTCCTGTATCTGTTACAAGTTTGAACAAGAAGAAGTACTGCTTAGTTGTGACAGATGATTGCAGTAGATTCAGTTGGGTATTTTTCTTGGGATTTAAGGATGATACTTTTGATGCTATTCATGATCTTATTATAGCACTAGAAAACCAACTGAGACTGAAAGTTAGAGGTATTAGATGTGACAATGGAACTGAATTCAAGAACAAGCTTATGGATGAATTTTGTGCTAACAAAGAAATCAAGAGGGAGTTCATTATTGAACACCACGAGAATGGTTTTGCAGAAAAGAACGAATAGGACTTTGATAGAAGCGACCATGACAATGCTTGCAGACTTACACCTACCTATTCAATTATGAAATGTAAGTGCGCCTTGTTATGTACTTAACAGAGTATAAGTCACCAAACCACAGATGAAGACACCTTATGAGTTGCTGATGGGAAACAAACCCAACATTCGATTTATGAAGCCTTTTTTATGCGCTCTCACTATTCTTAATACAATTGATAATCTGGGTAAATTTTATGGCAAGTCAGAAGAAGGTTATTTATTGGGCTAATGCACCAATAGAAAGGGATTTAGAGTGTACAACAGAGTCACTAAGAAGGTTCAAGATTGTCTTCATGTTGAGTTTTTAGAAGATCAAGAAAATCAAAAGGGTAAAGGTCCTGATTGGATGTTTGATCTTGAAGTTTTGACTCCTTCAATGAATTATGTTCCTGTTAGAGAAGAGAATCAACCTGTACACAATGGAGAAGAGGTAGAGTATGTTGTTCATGGAGTCCATATTAGACCAGATGTTGTTCATGATGAAGAACCTAAACTTGCTGAGACAGAGAAAAGTACTGATGAGCCAAAATCCTCATTGGCTGCCGAGGATCAATCTATTCAAGATGAACTTAATGGATGCTTCTTCAAGATGTCTTAGCACATTCTTATCTTGATGATCAACGAAGAGCTTATGAAGAATCAAAGAAGAAGAACAAAACTGCAGAGTACTCTCACAATACTTTGGGCAAGTACTTTTGACCAAAGTATCTTGCACCGATTACCAGCACTTTGGATGATTTGGATGATCCTACCATGCCTGGATTAGAAGGTTCTGATAATGAGTTTGAAGATGAAGGTATTTTCTTAGATTCCAATGAAGATGCTGATTTCACTAATTTGGATGATACTTATGAAGTTCCACAGTGTCCAAACTTAAGAATTCATAAGAATCATCCTACTGATCAAATCATTGGTCCTTCTACTTCTGGAGTGATGACTAGACACAGAGCTAAGAGTTTTACTAAACCTCATAATGCTTTACTTAGCTTTGTCTATAAACAAAACAGACTGAATCATAAGGACCATCAAACATGTCTGTTTACTTGCTTTATCTCTCAAGAGGAACCCAAAAATATTGCTCAAGCATTAACTAAAGAGAGTTGGATTGAATCTATGCAAGAAGAACTGCTACAATTCAGACTTCAAGAAGTTTGGGTATTATGTGATCTTCCTGATGGTAAGAAGGTCATTGGTACAAGATGGGTGTTCAGAGTCAAGAGAGATGAAAGAGGGAATGTTATCAAAAACAAACTAAGGTTAGTTGCACAAGGCTATAGACAAGAAGAATGAGTTGATTATGATGAAGTGTTTGCTCCTGTAGCAAGAATTGAAGCAATTCGAATCTTTCTTGCTTTTGCATCTTATATGGGATTTCAAGTTTATCAGATGGATGTCAAGAGTGCCTTTTTATATGGCAAGATTACAGAGGAAGTTTATGTCAAACAACCTCCTGGTTTTGAAGATCCTAAACATCCAAACAAAGTCTACAAAGTTGTCAAAGCTCTGTATGGCTTACATCAGGCACCTAGATCTTGGTATGAAAGGCTCTCTACCTTTTTATTGCAACATGGTTATAGGAGAGGAGCTATAGACAAGACCTTGTTTATCAAGAGAGATAAGAAGGATATCATGCTAGTTCAAGTGTATGTAGATGATATCATCTTTGGAGCTACCAAACAATCTATGGTCAAGGAGTTTGAGAAGCTGATGCAGAATGAATTTCAAATGAGTTCAATGGGTGAGTTAACTTTCTTTTTGGGACTTCAAGTTAAGCAGTCTAAGGAAGGAATTTTCATAAGTCAAGACAAGTATGTAACTGACATACTTAAGAAGTTCAATTTTGATGATATGAAGCCTGTTACTACACCTATTAAATCTATCAACTCATTGGGCAAGTATGAAGAAGGACAACCAGTAGAAGTCAAGTTATATCGATCCATGATTGGCTGTCTTATGTATCTTACTGCATCAAGGCCTGATATCATGTTTGCTGTTTGTTTATGTGCACGATATCAAGTCACACCCAAGGTCTCTCACATGAATGCAGTGAAGAGAATTTTTTGTTATTTGAAACAACAACCTAAGTTGGGGTTGTGGTATCCAAAGGATTCACCTTTTCACTTGGAAGCTTTTTCAGATAGTGATTATGCAGGTGATAACTACGACAGAAGATCAACCACAGGTGGATGCCAATATCTTGGAAGAAGATTAGTTTCATGGCAGTGTAAGAAGCAAACAATTGTAGCAACATCCTTAACTGAAGCAGAACATGTGGCTGCTGCAAGCTGTTGTGGACAGGTGTTGTGGATGCAGAATCAACTCTTGGATCATGGGTTCAATTTCAAGAATACTCCTATCAATATTGATAATGAGAGTACTATTTGCATTGTGAAGAATCCAGTTTATCATTCCAAGACCAAGCATATTCAGATTAGGCACCACTTCATCAGAGATTGTTATGAGCATAGGCTCATTAATGTTGTCAAGGTGCATACGGATGATAATGTAGCTGATTTACTCACCAAAGGATTTGATGTTTCAAGATTTACTCAGTTGGTGGTGAGTATTGGCATGATTAATTACTGAGCTACATTTAAGGGGAGGACTATTTAGTGTAAGTATAGTCCTATGCATTGCTTGAGGGGAGGATATTCATGTTTATTTGTTGTTGTAAGGAAGAGAATGGAAAAGTACTGCTTTTTGATTTTATGAAAGTACTGCTTGGAAAGTACTGCACACGTGAAAAGTGCTGTTTGTCTTATTAAAGTACTGTTCCAACGGTAATTAAAGTACTGTTGGATAGGGGATATTTAGTGGTGGCAAGTCAAAAATCATATGTTACAAGCATGAAAAGCGTGGCGTTGCTAAGCCAAGACTCGACTCACTAACTCTAGATAACTTGAAACAAAACAAACATAAAGATAGATGTAGGATGGTAGCCCGTATTTTTTTCTTCATTATTTATTTTATTTTATTTTATTTTAGCACTCTTTTTTTTTTACTTTTTTTCATACATTTTTACTCTACCATCCTCTACGATAACATCAAAATATAAGGTATTTATAGGAGCATCCCTACACTTGAGTTTTTATTTCTCTAACACTAGTTGACCCGATTTGAAAAGAACAAAACACTTGGAGTATTTAATTACGTAGACAAAGGCAATTTGAATTTATCATTCTTTCCCGTTACTCCATAAAATATTACTTTTACCTATGAGTCCCAATCCCAAAACTATGTACAAAAGATATGACTCGACTTAGCAACCATGAAAGTAACTAGATATTTGAACTAAGGGTTAAGTAATGATAAGAATAATTCACTAAAGGTGAGTGGATACAAGATAGGCTAAGGCGATTTGGGTGTACATTTGGGGTGGATTGTAAACAATGCTCTTTATTGATATTCTGGAAAACCGAAACATCATGAGAACCGCGAAAATGATAGGCTCTGAGGGGTTAACTAGGGGTATCGTGTACTAAAGATGAGTACATCACAAGGGTATGGGGTAATTACTCAACCGATGCAGAAGAAGTAATTATAATACAGGTTTCAAACAAGGTTTATCCTAATGCCTCTTTTCATTTAGTTATTCCTAACTAAAAAAGTGTAGTCTTACTAGCGATCTCGGAATGCATCACAAAACAAGTTCTAGGATCTATTATACTATCGGTACACTCTCTAAGCATTAAAGGTGAATGCTTTTATTCCTAAAGATCTAGGTGCGAACCTCACATTTTTTGGGTGGAGATAGAAAGTAATGTTTACCTAGAACTTTCTAAGTATTGTTTACTTGACGTACAAGGATAAGAATTGTAAACGGTTTAGGGTTATCCTTGAGCCTATAAAAGGACCCCTGGATTGGTATTAGAGAAACGAGTTTTTGTGTGTTTAGAATCCTAAAGTACGATCAATATTAGAGTTTTAGAGAGTTCGATATTTAGTGTTTTAGAGTTATTAATAAAGTTATATTCTTCTTAGCTTTGTTAAGTAAATTCTGCATACTTGATAAAGATTACTCAGTGTTTCATTGTTAATAGCTTAGGATTTATCCGAGGTTATTAAACCCTTAACAGGTTATTTAAGTTAGTTTGGTTAGAGTATATCGATCCAACAGCTCCTTTTGGTCCAAATGTGCTTCACTCCGGCATTTTGCTTCCAAAAGACATAAAAAGTGAAAATGAACAAAATTGAGCAGTAACGGATATAAAATTAGTCGATTTAGGGCTTAAATGACCCCCAAAAAGCGTACGTTTTAAATCATTATCAAATATCCCCACACTTGGTATTTGCTTGTCCTTAAGTAAATGTTCTTTTTGCCAATCAATTTATAAGTTATGGGGCATGAAGCATTGGTTTAAAATAATTCACAACCATTAAAAGCACCGCAACAGTCATAACAAGCATGGAAATTATACACTAGCACCTCACAAGGGGTGTTTGGATTCTCTCATCTCTCGGTTTTATATGAAATATAATAAATGGAAATGGAAGATAAACACTCATTACCTGGCATAGTACATAGATTACCATAAGCTTGAGAATAGATCAAACCTCCACCGCTTTGGCGTAAGCACCTAGGAACAACTATCTAAGAGGTCTTTACAAGGGTTGTAACGTTAGGCTTACAATAGGAAAACAAAGGGTTTTGTTGGATAGGGGATATTTAGTGGTGGCAAGTCAAAAATCATATGTTACAAGCATGAAAAGCGTGGCGTTGCTAAGCCAAGACTCGACTCACTAACTCTAGATAACTTGAAACAAAACAAACATAAAGATAGATGTAGGATGGTATCCCGTATTTTTTTCTTCATTATTTATTTTATTTTATTTTATTTTAGCACTCTTTTTTTTACTTTTTTTCATACATTTTTACTCTACCATCCTCTACGATAACATCAAAATATAAGGTATTTATAGGAGCATCCCTACACTTGAGTTTTTATTTCTCTAACACTAGTTGACCCGATTTGAAAAGATCAAAACACTTGGAGTATTTAATTACGTAGACAAAGGCAATTTGAATTTATCATTCTTTCCCGTTACTCATAAAATATTACTTTTACCTATGAGTCCCAATCCCAAAACTATGTACAAAAGATATGACTCGACTTAGCAACCATGCAAGTAACTAGATATTTGAACTAAGGGTTAAGTAATGATAAGAATAATTCACTAAAGGTGAGTGGATACAAGGTAGGCTAAGGCGATTTGGGTGTACATTTGGGGGTGGATTGTAAACAATGCTCTTTATTGATATTCTGGAAAACCGAAACATCATGAGAACCGCGAAAATGATAGGCTCTGAGGGGTTAACTAGGGGTATCGTGTACTAAAGATGAGTACATCACAAGGGTATGGGGTAATTACTCAACCGATGCAGAAGACGTAATTATAATACAGGTTTCAAATAAGGGTTATCCTAATGCCTCTTTTCATTTAGTTATTCCTAACTAAAAAAGTGTAGTCTTACTAGCGATCTCGGAATGAATCACAAAACAAGTTCTAGGATCTATTATACTATCGGTACACTCTCTAAGCATTAAAGGTGAATGCTTTTATTCCTAAAGATCTAGGCGCGAACCTCACATTTTTTATTAAAGATAGAAAGTAATGTTTATCTAGAACTTTCTAAGTATTGTTTACTTGACGTACAAGGATAAGAATTGTAAACCGTTTAGGGTTATCCTTGAGCCTATAAAAGGACCCCTAGATTGGTATTAGAGAAACGAGTTTTTTTGTGTTTAGAATCCTAAAGTACGATCAATATTAGAGTTTTAGAGAGTTCGATATTTAGTGGTTTAGAGTTCTTAATAAAGTTATATTCTTCTTAGCTTTGTTAAGTAAATTCCGCATACTTGATAAAGATTACTCAGTGTTTCATTGTTAATAGCTTAGGATTTATTCGAGGTTATTAAACCCTTAACAAGTTATTTAAGTTAGTTTGGTTAGAGTATATCGATCCAACAGCTCCTTTTGGTCCAAATGTGCTTCACTCCGGCATTTTGCTTCCAAAAGACCTAAAACGTGAAAATGAACAAAATTAAGCAGTAACGGATATAAAATTAGTCGATTTAGGGCTTAAATGACCCCCAAAAAGCGTACGTTTTAAATCATTATCAAATATCCCTACACTTGGTATTTGCTTGTCCTTAAGTAAATGTTCTTTTTGCCAATCAATTTATAAGTTATGGGGCATGAAGCATTGGTTTAAAATAATTCACAACCATTAAAAGCACCGCAACAGTCATAACAAGCATGGAAATTATACACTAGCACCTCACAAGGGGTGTTTGGATTCTCTCATCTCTCGGTTTTATATGAAATATAATAAATGGAACTGGAAGATAAACACTCATTACCTGGCATAGTACATAGATTACCATAAGCTTGAGAATAGATCAAACCTCCACCGCTTTGGCGTAAGCACCTAGGAACAACTATCTAAGAGGTCTTTACAAGGGTTGTAACGTTAGGCTTACAGTAGGAAAACAAAGGGTTTTGTTGGATAGGGGATATTTAGTGGTGGCAAGTCAAAAATCATATGTTACAAGCATGAAAAGCGTGGCGTTGCTAAGCCAAGTCTCGACTCACTAACTCTAGATAACTTGAAACAAAACAAACATAAAGATAGATGTAGGATGGTATCCCGTATTTTTTTCTTCATTATTTATTTTATTTTATTTTATTTTAGCACTCTTTTTTTTTACTTTTTTTCATACATTTTTACTCTACCATCCTCTACGATAAAATCAAAATATAAGGTATTTATAGGAGCATCCCTACACTTGAGTTTTTATTTCTCTAACACTAGTTGACCCGATTTGAAAAGATCAAAACACTTGGAGTATTTAATTACGTAGACAAAGGCAATTTGAATTTATCATTCTTTCCCGTTACTCCATAAAATATTACTTTTACCTATGAGTCCCAATCCCAAAACTATGTACAAAAGATATGACTCGACTAAGCAACCATGCAAGTAACCAGATATTTGAACTAAGGGTTAAGTAATGATAAGAATAATTCACTAAAGGTGAGTGGATACAAGGTAGGCTAAGGCGATTTGGGTGTACATTTGGGGGTGGATTGTAAACAATGCTCTTTATTGATATTCTGGAAAACCGAAACATCATGAGAACCGCGAAAATGATAGGCTCTGAGGGGTTAACTAGGGGTATCGTGTACTAAAGATGAGTACATCACAAGGGTATGGGGTAATTACTCAATCGATGCAGAAGACGTAATTATAATACAGGTTTCAAACAAGGGTTATCCTAATGCCTCTTTTCATTTAGTTATTCCTAACTAAAAAAGTGTAGTCTTACTAGCGATCTCGGAATGCATCACAAAACAAGTTCTAGGATCTATTATACTATCGGTACACTCTCTAAGAATTAAAGGTGAATGCTTTTATTCCTAAAGATCTAGGCGCGAACCTCACATTTTTTGGGTGGAATTTGAGTGGTAAGCGGTTTTTGTGCTAGTCATATAACTCCTATCCATGAGACACTTTTTTAAGACTAAAGTTTAGCTCGTACATGTCATAAAAAAATTTAAATTTGGTGCTAAAATTGCCCTAACGAATATTTCTCATAATTTATTACACAAATTACCAAGGACAAGACAAATAATAAAGTGAGTGAATAGTTTCTAAGTTCCCATTTTATTCTCCCTCCCTACACTTAAACTGAACATTGTCCCCAATGTTCCCCGAAAGTATCAAAGTTATGATAAAGGAAGGAAAGCAAGGAAAAGAAACTAGTACTCCCTTGGGTAGCTTGGTAGGATCCGTGTGAAGTTGCATTTAAATTCTTTTCCAAGAAGAATGCACAAGTGACAAGCATCATCCAATGAGTGTTTCTTCTTCTTGCTAAATATAACCTGCATACTTATAAGAAAACAAATGAAACCTTCGCGTAAAATTAGCGGTAAAACTATATATGACACACAACTACACTAGAAAGCAAGTAAGATATAATGCTTGTGGAATGGATGTTTGCAGTTTTTCTGGAAAATTAAGACCTGGGAATTTCCAAAAATTTTTAAGTAGCATGAAAAACGAAGCGATAAGCTGCTTTCGATAGCCTGGCGTCGTCGCCGCTTTTTTTTATCCTCGACGGCTCAGGTTGTCCTGACAGAAAGTGGTCCGCTGTGTTTTTCAGGAAAAATTACATCTTTAGAATCTGGATGCAAACCATCCATTATGACTCGATACAAGCATTTAACTCTAACAAACACACATATATATCAATTTCACTGATTGTAATTCTCATGTTCATGTTTTTAAAAACGTATGTGATCTTCCTTACACTTATGTTTTTGTAAAATACCTTTATATGTAATTAAGACGAGGTTAAAGACAAAATAAAACATTTTCACAAAATCAAACATGAGAATAAACAACAATGAAAAAGATATAAGACACAAAAAACAAGCAAACAATTAAGCATGGGTTGCTTCCCACGAAGCGCTTTTCTTTATTTATGAGTCTTGTAGCTAGACTCGAAGTCGTGCTCCTACGTTGTCTCATTTTTCATCCTCAATGAAACTCTATCATATTGACAAATTTCCATCTACTCTATACCTAGGTCCTAGGGTCAAACAATCCATATAGTAGAGTCTCCTTTTCTCCCACATAAATTTCAAGCCTTTTTCAACATCTTCTTTGTTCTTTTCCTCTAAAGCTCTAATGTTATCTCGTTCATAGAGGGATAGAGGGCCATATCCGTTCATCTTCCAAGGCATCCTATATGTAATTTCATCATCCCCTTCCGCAAATCTAATCGTTCCCTCGGACTTGTTATAGCTTAACTTAGAATTTTCAACAAACGGTTTTCCTAACACAACTTGGGACAAACTATAGTCGATGACACATCCTATATCTTCTAGAACCATAAAATCAACTAAGTAGGTGAAGTTTCCTACAAAGACGTGTACATCCTTGACCCTTCCCAAAAAATTGCAAACCCCACTGGGATACTTAGGGTCCCTGCTAATCTTAAGTCGCTCATTCATTATGTCATTGTAAACAGTTGATGACATCACATTGATGGGAGAGTCCGTATCTATGTAAGCGTGCTCGACATTTCTATATCCAATCATACAAGGGATCTTTATGTTCTAAGGATTTCCTCTCCTAATCTTTGGGCATATTCTAATGATGGGTGATCGAGGATTGTCGATTATGTATTGGTGCTATACAACTTCTTCCTTAGTAGGATAACAATTAAAATATGCACTAGTCTCCTCATTCTCAAACTCATTCACTAAGTCACCACTTGAACTATTGCTAATCATGGAGCCAACAATTGAAGCGCTAACCGCTTTTTCAACAGCATCCCTAATTGTATTCTCAAATACCCCCGCAAATCTTGAAGCTCATTGATTTTACTAACAATTCGGTTGCGATAAGGGTTGGAGGAATGTTGGTTGTTTGGTTGGCTTGGAGTGGTCGGGCAAAACTTAGCGAGGAAACGGGTGGTGAGATCATCCCAACTTGAGATGGATCCCGTGGGAAGTCGCTCAAGCCAATTACTAGCTTGGACCCGTAGAGAAAATTTGAAGAGATGAAAACGCGTGGTCTCCCGTGCGGTAACATCAAGGTCAATGGAGTCAACGATTTTAAGAAAATCCTTGAGATGCTTATTAGGATCTTCAAAATGAAGTCCATGGAATGCAGATCCATTTTGCACCAACCGGATGGTGTCGGATCGCAGGGCCGTAGTTTGAGCTTGATCGGGGAGCTCAATGGTGTTCATATAACCTTGTTGGGAAGGTCTAGAGTATTTACCAAGATTACAGCCTCTTGGCGGGTCAATTGGTGGTGGGTTGATGGGAAGTGGTTGATTTGGTGGGTTATCACCTTCCATGATGAAAAGTGATGAGGTTACTGTAACACCCCCCAAACTAGGCTCACCGGAAGACTTTACTAACTTTGGAGTGCTACGAAATTGGTAAATAGCACAAGCATAGCGAACAACATAAACGAAAATTCATAACTTGAAAACATAGTCATCAGTAATAAACAAGTTTTACATTTCTTGAAAAGTGCGGAAGTAAGCCCAAATAAATAGTTTAAGAAAAGGGTCCCCATTTAACATCAGAGTGAAAAGGATCCAGAACCATGCCATCACTGCCAAACGCCTCCCCAAAGATTACCAAAGCTTTCGCATCAATTACATGAGAAAAACATGCTAAAAGGTCAGCATAAAGTTGGTGAGTTCATAGGTTTAAGTTCAAATTCAGCAGTGGACCTGTAAGAGTTTTTTTGCTATGCGAGACTAAGATAGATGCACAATAACATATAATCACATATCAAATCACAAGTGGGATCCCAAGCAACTCTAGCCAGCACAGTCGTAGCAAGGTCTCGAATACAAACTACCCTGGTCTAGATCGGAGCAAATAACAAATAACAAGCTAGGTATCGCGTTATAGCATCAAAATGATACCCTAGTATGATTCAACAACTACCACACATCTATCTAAACCAGTCAGCGCATAAGCAAATCAATAGAGTTTTCAAGAAGGTCCAAAAATGTAGCATGATTTCTCACCCCAATTTAGTTAAAACAGAGATAAAAATGGGGCTATAAAACTCACCTCAACAAGGAAATGCACAAAAAATCACTCTAGAGGAGAATAGTACAACAGCAACAAGTAACATCACAGCACAGCGGACATGGCTCAACCTAAAATAACAAAAGACGCGACTCAGTATCGATCCTCACGAAGTTGCCAAAATAAAGTCGCATAAAACGTAAATATTCTTGTAGGTTGAAGTATAACGATAGAATGGAACACTTGGCTTTGTCACTTGTGGAATGACGACTCAAATAATGCACACGAATAACAATGTTTTACGTAGTTCAACTTATCTGACAACCAACTCATGCAACTTACGCGACTAAAACAAACAAGGATATGTGCGTCATATAAGTCACAAAGGGGTTGGGTCTAATAGATTAAACCATGTGTTAATAAAGTGCTTGAAGGATTCGTCAAGTCTTATTAGGCTCGTCAACTTAATAAGGTTGGCGTTCCCTTCGTCTCATTTATTAATTCAAAGTAAATCTAGAAGGGTTGCACGTAAAGACCTTAGGATGGGTTGACATTAATAATCTTCTCTTCACATACTTATCGGGCTCTTATGGGACTCGTCAATCCAATAAGTCCAAATAAATATGTTAATAGACCTTTATTAACGTTAACCAATCCGCGATCAAATTCACAGTAAACTTCTTTAAAGAAAAAACTTGGGCCTCGTGTCTCGAAATGTATTACCTTATTATTTCTTTTTAAGAAAAATTTATCAACTTCTATAATTAAACTATCATTTAATTGTATTATTTAATACTCATGATATTTCAAAACGTAGTATATTTAACTCATTCGACCTATCATTTTGAGTCAACCCTTCTCGAGTCAATACTAATTGACTCGAGCCCATCTAATACCAAGTCCGTTTTCCAAGTCAAGTATCTAATTCGAGCCATAATCTAATAATAATATAGTCCACAATGTCCATATACTCATAAAGTCCATATCGGCTACTCGTGGTCAATCCGAACCATAAGGTCTCGAATGACTCACGAAGTGCTCAAATCATCACGACTCAAATCAACGACATTATCATAACAGCTTAGACATTTATTATTATTAGTATTATTATTATTTATCCGTTTTTATTATTCAAGTTTTGATATTTTTAGCATCAATAATGTCATAAGATTGACCAAAGTCAACCCAATCAATTCAAATATCAAAACTGCCAAGATTGCCGTGACCACATGGTCTCGGTCTCAAGATCCCATTCGTGTGATAACCGCCTCGCCAAGGTTACCCTTGGCTGCGTATACCTTAACACGAGCCATGCCGTGAAACGAGTGTGTCCCGGTCTCAAAACCACATCAAGATACCCAATAATACTACCACAGCCGCACCACCACTCGGGGTTGGTGGCGGCGATAGTTACAACCGAAGACAAAAACAGCCAACAACAATATCACCACAACATGTATTCAACCCCAAAAGAGTCTTGGGATACTCACGACACCACAATAAATCCACACCGAGGCACGGTAACCTCGGTTACACAAACAACCAACAAAACATCACCATCAAAACACTACTCGACCCAAAACACTAACCATGGTGCGAAGACTCACGTTCCACAAGGACTCAAGCCAAAAACAACCATGAAAAGATGGTTAACAACGAAAATAACACAAACTGAGCGTGTGTATACATGTGAGAAGCCACGGTAACACATGCAAGACAAAAACCCAAAAAGTCTTAAACTTAAAACTTAGATCTAGGGCGCGTCGGTGGGATTCACCGCGCGTACACTGTGCCAAAATGATCACCTTTCGACGATCTATCGATTGGTATAGGTGGTGAAATTTTCCTATGGCGGGTGGCCTGAATATTGGCCGGAGAAGACGGCGGTGGTGGTTTCCGGTCGCCGAAATTTTAGGGAGAGGTGAGAGAGAGAGAGAGAGAGAGATATGTATGGAAAAGTGTGAGGGTGTGTGTGTTGTGGGGGTTTTTATACCCCAGTATGGACCAAAGGTGTCACTCCTCAAACATTAGGGCGCGTTTGGTAAGTATTCCAAGGGGCTAGATGCGCCAATTCTCCAAAATTTCACGATATTGCTTCTCGAGCTCGTTTAATCCCTCAAACGTTGTCGAAAATTCGCGAAAATTACGCCGTTAGCTTTAAAATAATTTTTTCATTCGAAATGACTATAAACGCGACTATTCTCGATAAAACCACAAACATATATATATATATATACGTATATATATATACGTATATATATATATATACGTATATATATATATATATATATAAAATACAAAATAGCTCGTGCTGGTCCGCGTTGTGGTAACATCTCACACGTTCCAAGATGATTTCTCATTTCTTGACCAATCCAAGTTTTAAAATGTTTCAAGATTATCAAAATAATGACACAAGTATGATGTGGTATGGAAAAAAAATTTCGAAAATTTACCAGTTGTCACAGTTACTAACAAAAACACGAAGAAAGAGGATAGACTACAAGGAAGCTAATGAAAATGAGAAAAAAATCCTACTTGATAGGAATCAAGCAAGGGAACCTAAACGAGATAGAAATCTAACTAGTTATTTTATTCCCCGGGAGCGGCGCCAAAAACTTGATGCGCGCCGTTGTAGTGTAGTATTGGGTAAGCCTTGGGGATTGATATCGTTCTCCAGGGGAATAGGAATGCTATTAAGAAATGTGTGATGAGAAGGTGGGGGTTAAGGATGATTCTTTTTTTTTTATCTTGTTTATGGTTTTTTAGAAAGCTAAGGTAAAAGATCTCGGGGCAATTGGTTGGGGGTGGTAAATCTACCGATTATTCTACTTACCAAATTATCTAATTATCTAGTTACTACGGGTAGCTATGTCTATTTGATGTGTGCTCGTATGATGATTAAAAATGTGTTTACCTAGATGCTATTACTCCCTAGTTATCTTTTATTGGTCGATTGAATTGTTACACCTTATCTAAACGCGTTGTATTCCTGAGGTCGTAGGGTATGCGTGCCCCATAGTTCTTTGAGGTTATCTCTCGTATGTGACCTACGAAGTCGGCAACCCTAAGCTATTTCATCCATAGACCACATCATCATAAAGCATACTCAAGCATTAAATACAATGAATGATGCCCAGTTGCACTCTTAAGCCAATTTACAATTAAGATAAGAAACAACCTAACAATAATCATTAACTAGGTTTCATAGATCTAAGCAAACACAAAAGAAATTTAGCTAGACATGGTAAACCAGCAAGCATACATACAATCAATCGAATTTGGGGTAGACATAATGTTACTTTTGATTAAAATACTTATCTCGATGTGTAAAATAGGGTATGGGACCCTAAGATACTATCCAATTCGGACTACAAATGATTTAGGGTTTTTTCTCCAAAAGTCTACCTCTTTAAATGCAAAAAAATTGAATTCTATATATAGATTTACAACTGTGACGGTGCCACCTTTTGCTTGGGACGCCGTCAGCTCGTTGTCATTAGGGTTTTGTCTGGGCCAAGTCATCGATGGGAAGGCGTCACCTTAGAGGTGCGACGCCGTCGGTCTTCAATTGGGACGTCATCTTGATTCTAGATCTGGGCCGTCTGAGATGAAAACTGTGAGTGACACCCTTCTTCTTTAAGGCGTGACGTAGTCAGGTTATGTGATCAGAATTTCTACTAAGCCGTCACGTGCATGTTTTGATCAAGTCATCATAGAGGGACTGCGTCGCCCATTGATTGGGACACCGTCAGGTACTGTTGATCAGGTTTGAGTGGCTTCGATCTTGAATTTGATATTTTCTTCATGTATTTGCTCCTTTTCATCCAAATGTGCTTTATTCCAGCATTTTGCTTTCAAAATACCTAAAAAGTAAAAAGGAACTAAATTAAGCAGTAACGGATATAAAATTGGTCGATTTAGGGTTTAAATGACCCCCTAAAAGCGTACGTTTTAAATCCTTATCAGAGAGGGTCTCCTTCTTCAATACCAACAATGTCTAAGAGAAAGTCGATAGATTACATAGGGTTCCCTGTGAGAATGAAACAAGTTCTTTTGAGAGAACTTGAGTGGCTTAGAAGATTTAGTGCATTGCGTCACTGAGTCCATAATGACTTTATCTTCAATACCAGTGTCATCTTGTGACATCCAGCTGCATATGAGTTGAACCCGGTGTCTGCCCTAAGTTGAATCATATGGAGGGCTGTTTCTCTTCACCCTTTTCTTTAACTTTTCTTTTTATTTTTTCAACTCCTTCTTTCTTCGATTATCATATTCTCCTTTTTCAATCATACCTAAGGACCTCTAAATACTAACTATTGGTGGTGTCCTTAGGTAGATCCCTCCAGCTTTGGTGGATCATAGGATGTTTATTCCTAAACTTAGTCACCTTATAACTCCATGACTATCCTATATTGCCATAAAACCATTTGCATGAAAATCTCTCAAAGTGTTTATGAATAGAAACATGTTTTGAAACACTTCGAGAGTTTTGTATTTTCAGAAATACTCCACCTTCACATGTGCTTATGAGTTTTGACTTAAATCTGCACAGTGAGGGTAGAGCGCGCACTTTTTGAATTGATCTACTCCTGATAGACAATTCCCCACGAGACACGGTTATGTTGTATAGTTAAAGAGATCCATTGTCAGCATTTAGGTGATAACTAGCTCTAATAACTACCTTGAAGATGTTAACAAACCTTGAAAAGGTTGTCAGACCCGTCAAAGTTCATGTCTATCAAGAGTTTCTCGAATTGGTACGATCTACTAAGACAATTCTTGAAGACAAGTCTTTTCGATTTGTGACATTTCAAAGTTCGTCAATTCGTAGGTTAAGTCTTAGCACACTGAGATTACATTGACTTTCCAACATATTTTAATCACAAAAATTTTTCTTCCCCTAAAAAATGGCATATTGTTGTTATTTTGATGAAATATTGATTTAAAATATGATCGTTCCGAGTTTTACAGGAAGATTTCCACAAAGAACTTTAGTTTGAACAATAACGTTTGCAAATACTCACCTCAAACAGTAATATTAATTTTTGAGGTTTTGGAAAACACGAGAGGGAATACTTGGTCTTTTGAGCAAAATTAGGAAAATATTAAAAGATTTAATTAATTTTACTCAAAAGTAAGAAGCTTTCGCTCCTTTTATAAGGATTGTGGCACTGAAGCGTACCACATGGTCCTTTGTTGACAAGTGCAGGTTGTACACTGTTATATGAGTACAAACCATAGTATATATAAATGAATCAAAGAAAAAAAATTATAGTCAAGAATGTTAACAGTACCAAAAGATTACAAACGACCAGCTAATTTTTGTGGACGTTGGTATGTCAGAATCGGAAAGCTTGGTCTTCCTCCCACATACCTTTCCATTAGTCACATCTGATCCCGATGAATCAACCTTTCATCAATCCTTGTGATAAACCGACGCACATCCTTGCGATCCTTAGAATTCCATCTCTTCGTCTGAATTTTACCTAACTCAATGTCCTTCAATTGATAAGCCAATCCATCTCAAACCATCTTCAGAGTGGCGTCACAGAACTTGTGAATTTCATCGAAAGCCATGAAGCAAGTATGATGATTTTCACTTTGGTAGAAAAACCTAAACTTTGGTTTATGGAAGATTTTGTACTGAGGTTCTTGATTGATTTCATTGAAGTGTAGAAGTGGTGTGGTGAGGTTGAGTTGTTTTTGGTAACTTTCGACCCCGAGTTAGAGATCTTCAACACGCTCTTAGATAATTTTACTGCGGATGAAAACGAGGAGTGCAGTGATGTACTTGATCTGAATGTCTATCGAAAACTGACGCATCCTTCCTTGTACCTTGAGGAGATACATGTCTTCAATGTCGTTGAAAGACAAATGTGGAAAGTCAGCTTCAGAGAAATCATACTCCTTTTCATCTTGTCTTTTAACAACTATCTTTGTCAAGAAGGAGTAATCCCACTTGGTAGCCATTTTGACCGACATGACAGCAACTATCCTTTAATCATGCTTCACATCCTTGTTAGACTTACCAACTCTGTTTCTCCTGTAGAAAAACCTTCGCCTTTCTGGCCAGTGATGGATTCTAAACAAAGCATCTATGTCGTACTCCACAACTTTGTCGACGAACAAGTTTGTGGCGTCTTCCTCAATGGCTTTGTTTTTGGAGAACGAGGCGGCTATTATGTTGAACGTCAAAGATGTAGCATACTTTTTTCTGATGTTGCTTCCGTGTTGTAGAAACTCTAAGTCGTTGTTGAAGAAGAATCGGAATGGAATCTTAGGTTATTCGGGTTTTCCGATTGTCGGTAGTGGTTTGGTCCAATCTGTGTAGTAGGGTTCATTTCCCTTTATCGAGTAGTCGATGTTGGACTCCAAGTTGAGCCAGTCAATGTTGTTGGACATTGCACGGGCAATGTTGTCCAAATGATATTCCAGCTCAATTGCATTTTCGGATCTTTCTTTGAGTAAGTTGTAAGCATCATTCTTGATCCGGTGGAGTTCCCTGTTTGTCATCTTCTTGATCTTGAATTCACTTTTTAGCAAGAATGCAAAAATCACGAATCGGTAGTGAGGCGGTCGACCCCGCTGTAGCTTGTAATCGGTCTAGGCGGGATTAATCGGATTTGTATTTTTAGCAAGTTTTGGGTATTTCTGGGTAGTTTTGGGTATTCCTGAAAATATTTTCCTTAAAAATATCTTATAATAGATATAAATAGTGACTGTAAGTGATTACATTTGTTCAGGGCTACAAAAATAACAAATCGGTGATTAATTGTATTGGCATTTTTGGCAAGTTTTAGGTATTTACGGAAAATGTTAGTATTTTCGGCACGATTTTCCTTGAAAAACATCTTGTAATAGATATAAACATTGATTATAACTAATTTACCGCTACTTTAGGGTATTTCCGGTAAGATTTTCATGTTTTCGGAAAGTTTGACTATCGTTAACCGCCGTTGACCATGGTTGACCAATTTGTTTGAACGATTTACACAAATCGGAAAGGTCGGTGGCCCAGTAGCACCTAATTGGTGATTAATCGGCCTTGTAGACCTTTTTTTGCAACACTGCTCTTTAGGACTTGAACCTATTCCAGAGTTCGACCATCCACAGGCTCCTGACCTTCTTCTAAGGGTGGTTGCGCCTCTACCATATTGTTGAACCATTCGAACTCCTAAGCTGTATCGTCATCTAACCAAGAGACAACTGAAGGTTTCTTTCCTTTCTATCTGGAGGATGATTCCGGTCTTGATGATGGTTGAGGCGTTGGTTGATGTTTCAGTTGTGGTTCAGGTTGGGGCTCAGGTATTTCATGATCCTCACCACTAGTGTATCTACAGTGATCACCTGTTTTATCCATTGGTGGTGTGGTTTCTGAATCCCTTGGTTTCTCAGATGGGGGTTGCTGTGTAGCTTGTTGTGTAGAAGTGGTAGTAGTCTTAGCAGGTAGTGCTGGCATGGTTGATGACGATCCACCAGTTTCTTTTGTCTTTTAGCATTTGGATCTTCGTCCTTGTCATCATCATCCCTTGGCCTTTTGTCTTTCCCCGCATCTTCCTTGCAAGATATTTTAAGTTGTCGTGCAACAAGAAGATCATAAAGTTCGTCATCATCCTTGGTGAAAGATGGAGCTCTAGCAGCCATTTTCGTTACTAGCTCTGCAATCAGGTCATTCTCAGAGACAACTAGGGGCTTGACTGGTTTAGTTTCCATGACCACCGGTGTTGTTGTGATGACATGCTTAACCATTTTGTTTAACCATTGGTTGGAGTTGCTTCTTGAACATTTCTCTTGTGACTCCAGGAACCGTGTGAAGGAGAAATGCATGAGTGTAGTTCTTGATTTTCTCATCCATTTGACCCTGAACATCCCGTGAGAAGAACTCCTAAATTGCTTCTATTTGACTTTGAAACGTAGACATCTGTGTCAAAAGATCAGTGACCATTTCAGCCAATGTATTACTTGTGATTGAAGACAGTTTTGTTTTCTGATCCGTGAGTGGTGCACAGCTTTCTGAATCTTTGATTTGACACGAGACATCCATGTGTCAGCCTTCTTCTTGATAGATTTTGTTGTTGACTTGGTTGTTTCATGTGTTGGTGGAGGTGATGATTGAGATGATGATTTGGGTTTGGTGGTGTCGTGAGGTGCTTTAGAAGACTGTTGAGGCTTGTGTGTTGGATTGTCAACTATGTAGTTGTCAGTTTCCTTCTTTAACCTTTCCTCTTCAGTTTTAGCAGCTTCTTCTTCATCCTCTTTTCGTTTCATTTCCTCTTCAGCCGCCAAAACATCATCATCAGTAACTCATTCATCCTTATCATGATCGTCATCTCCTTCATTATACATCTCCTCATCTTCACCATGCTCTTCTTCTTGCAGTTGTTGTTGTTTTTGTGGAGGTTGCTTCATTTTAGCAGTTGTAGAGACGGTGACACCCTGATCCTTACCAGGTTGATTAACTGGATCGGATAGGGTAAGAGTTGTTTGCAATGGATCTTCCATAAGTGGAGGACTAATGCTTGATCCTCCTGCCCCACCAGGTTGATTAACCGGAAAGGTTGAAGCTTGATATTCCATCCTTTTCTGCTTTAATGTCTTACGAAATTGTCTTTCCTCATCCATAGAATCATACTCATCATCAGAATCTTGTTGTTCTTCTTCGTCGAGAGGTTTCTTCCCTTTTTCCGACTTGTTGCTTTCATCAGGAGATTCATATGCATCAATATCTTCCTCCAACTCAGTGAGAGTTGGGGTTTTCTCTTTCTCCTTCTCTGTAGTGGAGTCATCAGCATGAACCTCACTGTAGATGACATGTTCATCTGACTCAGTTTCTGAATCATCATCATGTTGTGATGTTGGCTCAGGTGAGGGTTCAGGCTTGAAAATATTGACGGGAATTCTCCTCTTTACCACTCTTGATGTTCTCTTAGAATTTGACTTGGTGGTACTTGCCGAACTTCCAACTCTTTTAGCTCTGGTCTTGGGCACTGGAGCAACAATTTCGTCCATGAACCCGACTTTCTTAGCTTTAAGAGCCTCCTTATAGTAGATGTGTGAAACAGTAGCTTTGACCTTATCAGTGATTAGGCACGCAGGGAGTTCAACACCATGTTTGCGAGTGGTTGTCCCATTGAACCTAACTGATTTGAGGGTAGGCTCTTTAATCATAGTATGTTTGTTGGGGTCGTCAAGTCGTTTGGGAATGTCCTCACGTTTCTTAAGGATGTTGTGAATGATTAATTTGATGAAGCGGATAAAAGGTATCTTGGTGCCTGGTTTCTTCAGTTGTTGCATCATGTCTTCCCAGATGAGGCTAGCATAGTCGATGTGGTTAACATGGATCATTCCTAGAAGATTTATAAGTGCATCAGCTTTGGGTGTTCATGACCGCTATCTCTTCCCAAGACTGACTTAGCAATCATGAGATACATTGTCCTCCATAGTTGCGAGATGTTTTTGACGTCAATTCTGGAATGTGTAGAGATGATACCAGAGGCTTCGTCATACCTGATGTTGACCAAGAAATCCAGAACTTCAGTCTCTGTGGGTATCCTGACATAGTCAGCTGGAGAGTTGATTGTCGGGAGAAGAAGAATAGCACGAAGGTTGTCAACTGAGACTGTGACTTCCTGAGTGTCAAGAGTAATTTTCACAGCATCTTTTCCATCAATCTTCTTCATAGTGTGCCAGAATTGATGGATGTAGAAGTTAGGGATTCATGATGATTTAGTGAGCATGAAGTGGAAGGGGTAATGCAGAAGGATATCCACAACAATCTTTCAAAATGATTCTAAGCAGGTGAAATTGTTGAAATCAATACGAAAGTTGTTCTTGCCAATTACTTTGTTATACCCTGGTGGGAATGTGTTGGCCATGGTGAGTTCTGCTGGGGCATTGACATTCGCTTGTTGTTTAGCCATTTTATGATCTTAAATGGATTAGACAAAGAGACAGACATATGGAAACACAGTGTGTTAGTTTAAGTCTGATTTATTTATCTAATTCCTTGTTTGATGACATCACATTTATGTTTGTTACAAGTCCTAAGTCACATATGTCCATTTACATGAAGTTGTGGTGATAAGTTACGTGAACGTGTTAATTTTGAAGTTTTCAAGTCCATTTATCACTTAGAACACAACATTTTCACTTTTGTTTACTTATGCGTAACATTAAGCTTGTGACTTATGCGTAACAGAATAGGACTGGTGAACAGTAACTTATGAGTAATCTTGTGTCCTTATTCGTAAAGATGGTAGCTTATGCGTAAGAATAAGGCTAAAGCATAAGATTATGCTTTTGCATAAGAATTTCTTACGCGTAAGGCATATTCGAAAGCTTTAAGCTTATTCGTAGGAATAGGCTAAAGTTTACACGTAAGGCTTATTCGTAAGAATAAAACTTATTCGAAACGTCGCTCCTTATTCGTAAGAATAAGTTACGCGTAAGAATACACTTTATTCGTAAGAATACACTTTATCCGTAAGAATAAAGTCTTGTGCGTAAGAATTTCATGTTTACGAGTTTCTTTCCAAGAAACTCATATTTCACTGTAGATGTCTTATTCGTAACATTTACTCGTAAAGATTCATCTTATTCGTAAAATGTTCATAACCTTTTATGTCTTTACGATTAACCTCCTCTTAAACACAAACATGATAATTTTGATTACAATTCATTCCAATTAACATTAAGATCACAAAAATGGCAATCAAACACATTTCTTATTCATATCAGGCTTAGTCGTAAGAATTTGCTTAAACCCTAAACCCTCTTTTTACGAACAAGGAATTTGTCCACACAATTCAAGCAAGATGTGTTTATGGGATATCTAAGGGTGCATAGGAGTAGTCTAAAACAAGTTTTAACATTATTCATCCACAGAATTAGAAGATTCAAAATGAATGAACGCTTAAACCCTAGAACATTAATTTTGATTTAATTATTGTTTCTGGGCTAATTATTGTTCACGTTTAAACATTAACAACTCAGAAATTAAAAGCCCCAATTGGGTCGTAAGAACCCTAAAAGCAAAATCCATCAATTGGAGTTTCTGGGTGAGATTAGATGACAAGAACATGTTTAAAAATCTATAATGAACGATATAACACAACACATTTCATCATAAACACCCAAATTCGTTCTTGAGAACGATTTTCCAAAATCATTTTTAAAACATTTGAACCGTTGGATCTTAGAGATTTTAAAAACCATTGTTAGAAATGATGATTAAAACATGTTTCAACTTACAGATTTCAGAAAACGTGAACAGATTGTTGAAATGATTCTTAGCCGTGGATCTTGGTGGTTGAAAGGGAGTAAATGCAAAGTTTTTGGTGCATTGAATGTATATTTTTTTTGTTAAAATTAATTTTCAAATTTTTTCACTTTTATTCCCCTAACCTTAAAAGGTTTCAACCAAGATCCTTTAACTCATAATTTGGTTAGACAAAAGTCATTTTAGCAAGAAATTTGACGATACTCCCCCTTGACTTTTGAAATATTAAATTTTATAAACTTGTGAGTCCGAGGAGAGTATTAAACCATGATATATTACATTTGAGAAACATTATATTTTTGGTAACATACAAGTACGAGGTTTTATGAAAAGGAAAATATTTACTTTCTCCCCCTCAACACTTGTTCGGGAAAAATATTGAAATGTTTGATAGAACACGGTGTTGATGGAAGTTTTGTACTTGCAATGTTTTTTTTTCAGATAAAATTGAAATGAAAATATTTTTGGATTTTATAGGATTTTATATTTTTGTATTTTGTTTTTGAAAAATATTTACAAAAGAGGTTTTGGTGTTTGGCTTTTCAAGGTAGTCTTAAAAATTCATCCAGTTCTTCTGGAGTCAAACACCTCATACCAATTCGGTGAACCAAATCAGCAAATCTTGCGGGAGGCAAGGCTTTGGTGAAAAGGTCCGCCAATTGATGTTCTGTACCTAAAAAGTATAATTCAACCGTTCCCTTTTCCACATGCTCTTTAATTAAATGGTATCGAAGATCGATGTGCTTTGACTATGAGTGTTGAACAGTGTTGCACGAGATTGCAATAGCACTTCTGTTGTCACAGTACACCGGAATCTTGTCGAATACATAACCATAATTTTTGAGTTGTGTTCTCATTCAGATGACTTGAGCACAACACGCAGACATGGCTACATATTCTGCTTCTGTTGATGACAATGATGTACAATCTTGTTTCTTCGATTGCCATGACACCAATTTATCACCAAGGAATTGTAAACCTCCAGAAGTACTTTTACGTGTATCTAAGCATCCTGCATGGTCAGCATCTAAAAATGCAATTAGTTCAAAACCAGAATCCTTCATATACCAGATCCCCAAGTTAATGGTTCCCTTGACGTATCGGAGGATTCTTTTAGCCTCTTATAGGTGTTTTTCAGTTGGTCTTGATAGATAACGGGAGCAAAGATGTACAAAGAAATACTATATCGCGTCTACTGGCTATTAGATACATGAGAGACCCAATAATACTACGGTATTTGGTTGGATCAACCAGTTTCCCAAGTAAACCAGCATCCATTTTGTTGGTATGTGCCATTGGTGTATTATAGGTGTCACATGTTTGCATTCCATGTTTATTTAAAATTTCAAGAGCATATTTGAATTGACTGAGGAAAATATCATGGGGTGATTAATGAACTTGTATTCCTAAGCAGAACGTAAGTTCACCCATCATTGACATTTCAAAATTTGTTTTCGTTAGTTTTGAAAAAGCGTTTAAGTACTTTTTGTAGGTAGAACCAAAGATGATATCATCCACATAAATCTGAACAATTAAGATGTGTGCCCCGTGATATTGAATAAACAGTGTGGCATTGACCGATCCTTTGATGAAATTATGAGCAAGCAGGAAGGATGAAAACTTATCATACCACGCCCGAGGGCTTGTTTGAGACCATAGAGAGCCTTTTTCGGTTTGTAGACATGATTAGGGAACTATGGATCAACGAATCCTTTCGGCTTGCTAACATACACTGTCTCCTTAAGTTTACCATTCAGAAATGCAGTTTTGACATCCATTTGGTAGACGGTGATGTTCATGTGAGCCGCGAATGCTAGAAAACTCCGTACAGCCTTAAGTCTAGCAACCGGTGCGAATGATTCTTCAAAGTTGATACCCTCTTCTGTTTGTAACCCTTAGCTGCCAGACGTGGCTTATTTCGAATAACCGTTCCTTCAAAGATCTAACTTATTCTTCCAAATCCATTTTAGACCAATGGCGTAGACCCTTGTCGGTCTTTCAACCAATTCCCATAATTCTAAATGTTTGAACTGGTTCAGCTCTTCTTGCATGGATTCAATCAAGTTGTCATGAGTCATTGCATCCTTAATGTTTTTAGGTTCAGTTTGACTGACATTGAGTACATAAATGCAGTGTTCTCCGTCAGTCTGAAGGCGTTGTCTGGTTACGACTGGTTGGTTTGGGTTGCCAATAATGTTAACAATAGGATGATCTTTGTTCCATCGGTGTGGAAGGTTGGTGTTGGTATACATTGTGCAGATTAGGTGGATTCAGATGGCTGGTAGAAGATTCGACAACATCTGGATTTGCCATTTCTGACGAGAAAGGGTTGAAAAACACAATCCCATCGTAATCCACAGGTGCAGGTACATTGTTGTTTAGAGGATCATCAGTTGGGTCAGCATCATTAGACGCGGTTTATTCAATTGTTGTTAGAGATTCAATTGGTGGTGCATCAGCAACAGTTGTTGTTGTTTCAGGTGTATCAAGTATTGGAATTTAATCAGGTTGAGCAGTGGAAACAGTTGATACATCTGGAGCACGTTAATCAAAATCTTCATTGAACAGAGGAGCGAACAACGTTTCCATCTAACAACGAGTGAGTTGAAAGGTTTGATCAACTGATGATTGAGGGAAGTTAAGACGGTTATGTCCGGGTTCTAAGTTGTTTTGCTCTTAAGCCATTTTTGTGAGCTCATCAAAATTAGCATGAATAGTCTCCAAAATTTCCTTCGTATGACGATTCCAGATCCGGTATCCTTTGGAGTTTTCATAGTATCTAACGAAGACTCCAATATCAGCTTTGGCCTTCAGCTTTCCAAAGTCATCACGATCATTGTTTAGTTAATAGAGAGCACCAAAGATATGAAAGTGTTTTAGGTTCGGTTTTCTGTTATGGATAAGCTCAAAAGGTGTTTTGTTGTGGCGTTTAGTGATCATTGAACGGCTCTGAGTATAGCATGCAGTTGATATGGCTTCTGCCCATAAGTAATCTGGAAGTTTTGCATTTATCAACATCGTTCTTGTAGCTTCCACTAACGTATGGTTTCGTCTTTCGACAACTCCATTTTGTTCGGGTGTTCTTGCAATAGATGTCTGATGCTCAATTCCCACTTTCTCATAATATTCTCGAAGAGTTTGATTCATAAATTCAGTTCCTCTGTCTGTTCTGACTTGTCTGACTGTATTACGGAGTTGAACTTGAATTTTCGTGAGAAAGGAGATGATCATTGGTGGAGCTTGATCTTTACTTCAAAGAAAATAAACCCAAGTCCATCTGGAGTAGTCATCAACAATTACAAGAATGTAGTGTTTGCCGTTATTGTATGCACACGCATTGGGCCACACAAATCCATGTGAAAAAGATGAAGAACATGGTAAGTGTTGTTTTCAACCTTCAAAGGAAAACGAGCAAGAGTGCTTTTTCCTTATTCACAAGCTGAGCATAAGTGGTCTTTTGAATACCAAAACCTTGGAAGACCTTCAACTAGTTTGTGTCGAGCAAGATCAGTTATGGTTTTGAAGTTCAAATGTGAAAGTCTTTTATGCCACAACCATGATTTTGTAGATCTTGCTTTAGAGAGTAGACAAATGGGAGATGAGGCGACCATGTCTTGCATTGAGATTGTGTAAAGGCTTGACGTTCGGGATCCTGACATGAGATCGTTTCCTTGTAGATCACGGATGAAACAAGTTTTCTCCCAAAAAGCAACTTCCAAATCACCATCACAAAATTGACCTACTGAGAAAAGATTGTGTCCAAGACCTTCCACATAGTAAACTCTGCTAATTTCGATGTTCCCATTGATGTAATCTTTGTAGCCCATGATAGCTGCGAAGTGATCATTCCCGAACCTGACAATGCCAATGAACTTTGAAACAAAGTTTGATAAAAGTTTGAGGTGGCCTGTCATGTGCCGGGAACAGCCGCTATCAACAATCCAGAGGATGATTTGTATCACCTGCAATAAACAGACGGCACATGTGGAATAGAGGTAGAGGTGGAACCCGAAGAGTTAGAGGGTTCCATTACAGTTACTGATGAAGCACACATGTTAATAATTTTGGCTAACCATTTAAAGCCAGGTGCACTTTTTAACCATCTCTGCCAAGTCCAACTAGTTTGTGCTTTGGTCTTAGTGAATCCACTAGGGAATATTTTCTTCCTAGGAGGTGATGATGGAGCTATGGGTACATTAATGATATTCTCATAAAATATAGAAGGCGGTTTACCTAGCACAGACTTGGAAGCAGTAGTGGGCCTAGAGGTAATGCCATTCCTATGTTTCCGTTTACGAGATAAGATAGATTTAGCAACACAATTATCATGACAACCAGAAAACATACTTTTACGACAAACAATACAAGTTGCTTCAAACATAACATTCAAAGTACTCGAAGATTCAACATTCGTTACATCAATTTCGCTATTACATTCATTTAACACAATATCTAAAGTAGGTGCAACATGTGTTTTATTCAAATTCCTAACATGATCTTCTACTTCAGATGCTGTTAGTGGTATTCTCTTATGTTGCAACTTCCGATTCTTCTTGTGAATGCTCTTAAGCTGTGAAGTGCTAACGCTAGGATTAGAGGCAACTACTCTTGTAGAAGTGAAAGAAATCACATTAGCATCTTGTGGTTTGTCAGTGGCTTCCTAGTGTCAATTTTGAACATTCCAGGTGCAAGGACATTTGTGTTACTAGACTTATCATTCTCATATTTCACCAACTCCTCTTTCAACTCTATGATAGTGTGTTTTAAATCTTGATTTTCAGAGCGTAAGTTTCCATTAACATTTAATACTTCACGAGTGTAAGAAAGATGATGATCAAGTTTGTTTGATGCTTTAGCACGTGTCTTTTTGAGCAAATCAAATATTGTTCCATATTCTGTTTTGAGTTTTGCAATTTCTTGTTCATATTTGAAAATTTAGCATTTTAAAGACGCGTTCTCATCATCCGTTCGAGTTTTGGATCAAAAGGTTTGTCACTCGACTGGTTGAGTTTGTTTTGCAAAGCAAGTTCTCGATCAATACAATCATTTTGACACCATTGAAGACGACGTTTTACTTCTGAAAGTTCATTTAACAAACGCTCATTTTTAGCTTTCAAAGTTTCGATTTGAGACACATGATGAACAATATTAACAACAATATTATCACAAGTAGAGGAAGCAGTATAATACAGCACAATTGATATAGTATCAGCACATATAACATCTTCTAAGAGTCGATCAACATGATTTCAAAATATTTTATTTTTCTTTTTGGTTTTCAAAATTCATGCCTCTGTTTCATTGAAAATTGTTTTCATTTATCCAATTTCTTTTTGAAGATCCCGTTCCCAGTATGTTGCACACATACACAAATTTTGAACATATGGTAAAAGCTGTTTTTGAAATATTTCTCTTTGATCTCCGGAATAAGCCGATTGAAAGGTCGCAGCTTTATTTCAGAATTACGTTCAATTGCATGTTCCAAAATTTTAATGTTAGACATGAATGTATCAAAATATTTTAGAATTTGACATCTTTCAAGTAATGGTGTGATTTCACTCAAAGAAGGTAAAGGACCATTAATTTGTGCAACTGGTTTGATGGGACCAACGTCAGAAGATGACTCATTAATATGTGTGACAACCCAAGGTGTATTTGTTTTTTCCTGTTATGGAACAAAATTTAAGCCTTTTTGAGTAATCAAAAGGTTTGTTATATTCAACATTTTTCATTTTCAATCGACTCTCATCTTCTGCATCCCATTCCTCTTCATGATTATACTCAACAACACACATAATAGATTCATTAAGCATATGTGCTACACTATACAATTTTAGATTTGCCTTGAATGCTCTATGGAAAAAACGTGATTTGTTATCAGCAAGATTTGGCCCATATCAATCTGGATTTGGCTTAAATGTAAACTTTTGAATCGTTGTGATTGACTCACCATGTTTATACACAACATTTTGAAACTCTTTGAGTTTATTTTGTAAATCGACAATTTCATCAAGATACTGATCAACCCGCTTCCTTGAAATTTGTTTGAATTCTGAAAACTCTTTTTGACACGAAGACAACTCAATTTTGGCTTTTTGAGTTTCTGAAGTAAGAGTGGCAACGTGTTGTTTGTGTTCAAATTTTTGTTGTTCTATTTGAGAAGTCAAATCATTTTTGGAAACGACTAGATCACGTTTCTGTCTTTCTAAATCTTTTTCTTTTTTCTATGACTTTTTAAAAGCGAATTCAAAACTGTGTTCACGTTTCTCTTTTGTTTCAAAATTTTTAAGTTGTAACTTATAGCATTCAAGATCCTTAGTCAATAGTGCAACTTTTTCATGAAGATTTCCATTTATCTCATTGCATTTCTCCACTTGAGATTGGGTGGTCAAAAGTAAGGTCATGAGCTCTGGATTTGGATTAGACGAAGGTTCGCTTTATTCAACTTGAGTATCAACATATTCATCATTTAGATCCTCAAATGTAACCTCGGGGTCAAATTGATCATCAAAGGTAACCAAAAGGTTATCTTGATCATTAAATGTAACTACGGGATCTATTTGATTATCTTCTTGATGAGATGTAGATGGCTCATGTTGAACACTCTGTTTCTTGTCGGATGCAGATGCAGACGGAGATATCAGATCATGTATAAGACATATATTTGGATCCGGTACCTGAGACAAGCCATCAGTGTCATAAACTAGGCCTGTTTCGCTCATGTGAAGTTCTTGCATGTTGGCCATCAACAGTACAGCTGTGTTAGCTTGCAAGTCCTCCATGACATCATCGGATTCTGCATTGGCCATGAAGCTCTGTTCTTTGTTGGTAAGAGTTCCACTAGCTTCATCTTTGAGAGCCAAGAGTAAGCCTCCTTGTGATAAACACTTCCTCTGGTTCTTGGTTTTCGACAAGCATTAGCCAGATGACCCTTCTCGTTGCAGTTATAGCATCTAAGACCCGTATTCCCATTATGAACATTTCCCTGATCAACAATCTGAACCCTTTGCTGAGGAGCAACCATGTTATTCCTTCCAGAAGCATTAAAACCTTGTCCACTACCCATGTAGCTACCACTTTCCATACGATGACCATTGTTTCTATTATGAACTTCAACCCTTCCATTCTGAACAACTGCTTGATTCTTTGTGTTAGATGAGGTACGAATATGGTTGTTGGATTTGTTTTCAAATCTCCCGAAGGCACGAGCAATTAATGCAAATCCTTGATTAAGCGTATTGAATGCCTCTTCATCATCGTTCTGTGTTTCACTGTAGAGTGCTGAATTGGAGTTGTTTTTGTAAGGAACCAGTTGAGTATCATGTGATTGCTGTGATGGATCATATGGTGTAATCTGGGCGGATGGTGACTGCTGAGTAAAGACTTGTTGCTGGTGTGGGAATTGAGGAAATTGTGGTGCACAAGACTAAGTAAATAAAGCAAGTGAATTGGCATTAGGCAAAGGTGCATAAATTCCACGGAGAGCTCTATATTTATCCACTTCCTTTTGATGGTGCTTCAAGTAGTCATAGAACATCCCGTACTTTGCATTGTGAAGGTTTTCAGCTTGACGGATGAATGTAACATACTTTTCCCAATCAGGACCGAGACAGCTTAGGAACTTTGTGTTGATTGCAAAAAGGATGTTGTATCTATCCAAATCATTGATGATGTCTGTAAATCGATGATATTAAGACTCTAATGATTCCCCCTAATCAATCATAAAGTTTTCATAGGATAGGTAAAGTTTTGATTCCATGTCTTCTTAATTTAGTTATGTGCCTTCCATTAGGAGATTAATGTGTTCCTACATGTCTTTTGCAGTTTCCTGAGCATCAACACTACGAAGAATCAGATTGAGTAATCCCAGAAGGATGTATTCCATTGCGAGTTCATCAGCTTCAAAGTGAAGTAGCTGTTCAACAGTGAGTTGATCCATTGTAAGAGTGGAAGTAGTGTCATCTTTTGGTGGATTAGCCGTTGGATCTCTGGGTATTGTCACAGTTGGCATCTTAAAAGGACCTTCAATAATGACCTTCTTCAAGAATTTACCATGAGGTTTCTTAAGATCATAGAACCTAATGAACCGAATAACTCATTGATCATAGTTTCCGGGAGTGAGCATTGGAGGTCTATCAAGAGATCCAGCTTCATGAATCAATTGTTGTCTACTTATAGCTTCACACATTTTTGCACACCAGGTAGGTTCCTTTTGTGTTACAGTTGATGCATGCATAGCATACTTTGCTGGGAAATGATATTGAAAGTAGTTATCATATTGATGTTGTTGTGGAGTGAGTTGTTGAGGGATTTGTTGTGGTTGTGGTTGTGCATATTGATGAGGAAGATAATTTCCAATTTATTGTGGTTGTTGCTGTAATTATGGTTGAGGATATTGTTGTTGCTGCTACTGAGGATATTCATGAGGAAAGTAGTTGGAGTATGGTGGTTGAGACATCTTGAAACTTTTGTTGATGATGGATCTTTGTAGTTTAATGAAACTTTAGTTTGTTGTTGAAGATGTGCTTAGGCGTAAAAATTCCTTAGGCGTAAACTTGATGTGGCTTACTCGTAAACTTCCTTAGGCATAAACCTTATCTTACTCGTAAGAATACCTTACTCGTAAAGTTGGTGGTTAAACGTAATCTTAGGCGTAAACTAAAGACTTATTTGTAAGGAACCTTATGCGTAAGATAGATCTTAGGTGTAAGGAATTACTCGTAAGGTTTTAGCTTATTCGTAAGAATAGGTTATAAACCAAAATCTTTCAAACTTGTCCAAGTTAGAAAGATATCCACAAGTCGAAGTGTTTCACAGGCTTATCCAACCAAGGAGAACACTGAGTCACAAACAGCTTTGAAGATTCTGAAGAAAAATTCCTTATGCGTAAAACTACTTAGGCGTAAACTCTGGACTTGCTCATAAACGTTACGCGTAAGATTAGGGTTAGGCGTAAGAAAAGGGTTTTGGTTACGCGTAAGATTAGGGTATTGGCTTACTCGTAAAACCAACAGAAATGACCAAAATGAATTTTTTAAGCACCAAAACGTTTTGTACACTCAATCCTTTTGACGAAACTCCTTCAATAACACTTAAATAACACGAAAGTTTTGAACTTTAACAACCAAAGTGACAGTTTAGCTTAAGCGTAAAAGTGATGAACGAAAGGAAAACGAGTGAAAAACGTAAAATAACACGTAAAGTTCCAAATTTTTTGCTAAAACTAGGATTCTAAACACTATATTAACCTTAAAACTTTCCAAGCTTCAAGATTGAAGTGCAAAAATCAAAGTTTACGCGTATCAAAAGGTTTGTGACGAGAGAAGCTTACGTGTAACGTGACAAAACTTCAACAAAAATGTTTCACAAAACTAAATGGCGATTGATACCACTGTTAGGTCACCATAATATGAAGACAATTATGTTTGATGTAGATTAGAACGTGAGATAGAGAGAGATGAATGGATTCTTTAACACACAAGTAATATGGAATGATTATCTTTATTATGAAAGGAACCAACACTCTAAAATGAGAGTTTACAAGGTATATAGGCAAGGGAGCTAGGGCAACTATTCTAGTCCCTTCCTTGATTGTTTGGGCCTATGCTTAGGCCTATGGGCTTACTACATAAGCCTAGCACTAATTACAAACATATAAGCCATAATTAGCAACATATTACATAAAAATGACCGACACTTGAAATAGTAGTTACAAGTGATCCGAACAATAATGTTAGTTGTCATTTGATGTTCTAAAAGGTGATCTGTTTGTTTTTCAAAACATTTGATTTTTTTCAAGTGATCCATCATCTCACTTTTCAAGAGATTTATAGTCTCTCACAAATTCAGCTATTTCTTTCGAAAATCCTTTTTCAAAATGGTCGACTCTTAGCTTTTATGTTTTTAACTTAAGAGATATTTCTTTCTCAAACATGGTTTTGATCTTTTGATGAAAACTTGAATTCCAAGTGTTTACTGTCAAAGCTGTTTTGGTTTCAACAATTTTCAGTAGTGACTCAATCCTTGCTTTCACATCATTAAGAAATCTTCTCGCAACACTCATTTTAGGAGCATCGTTAGAAGATATCTCTTTCATTTTCAAACCATTTTGTTAGTCAACTTTTGGTTTTATTAAAACTGGTTTTGAAACTAGTGTTTGAACACTTGGTTTTCATTTTCAAAACATTTTGTGAGTTAACTTTGGATTAATCGGCGCCTGGGCGCTAGGCGAGGATTAGCCACCCGAATTTTCACTAATCGACCTTATTAATCAGGTTGGTCAAAAATCGCTCAACATTCCAATTAATCGGATAAAATTGGCCAAATCAGGCATAAATCAACCATATCGGACAAAAATAGGCCAACTCGGTAAACGCAGTTCAAAGTTTTCCAAACATTAGAATTGAGGTTTTCTTTTTAATATACCTTTTGTTTTTCACAAAATCAGTCGACACAGTAGTTCAACTGCACCTCGAACAGTAGTTTAACACAAAATGTGAAGGTATGCTCGTTTTTCTTATTTCAGATAAATATTAATGACACTTATTGAATTTGGAAATAAATTTTTGAATATTAATTGAACTATTTGAACTTTAAACATTAAAGCATTTTGAATCATTTCATTTATGTTATAATTTTGAAAAAAATATTATTTTATATATAATAAATTCAATCCGATTAATCCCTGATTAGTCGTCACCTAACCGATTAGTCCCTAGGCACTATCCAACCGCCCAGCTAGGGCCTAGCAATTTTTACAACCTTGCTCTCAGCAGCTAGTTGCAAAGTCTCCTTTGAATCAAAAAATTTAGGAGGATCATGTTCTTTAAAAGGAATGTTTCCATTATATAAAGAATTTTGTTATTTTTGAGCTTTCTTGAGATAACAAGGGTTTCGATAACCAAGATCCATTTCTTGAGAACTATTGTAAAACGAGTCAGGCTTAGCAGAAAGCATATGGATCATTTGAATCGATTTCCCGTTTTAACAATAATGTTTTCCAATTTTTAGATTTTATGTTCATACTCTATGATATTTTCAAGAAGTTCATCTTCATGTTTTGAAAAATCTTTTTTCGACTTATCCCGCTCTTTTTCAAGATTGGTAAAAGCTTACGTTTGTTTCAAAAGTTGGTTTTAAAGATTAGAATTTTTATCATTAAGATATTTGACTGTTCTTATGACAGTTGCTTGAAGTGTATCAAGTTTCTTTTGTAAACCATTTTAATACAGACAACATCTTTATATACAATTTCAAGTTGTGTGTTAGGAATTAGAAATTCCATAGTGAAGAGTCGGTCACCCCAAATATTATCTAGCATAAGTTAGCTCGTAGACTTGTCGTTATTTACATTACTTAGTAGTTTATTTGTTAATTAGTAGCGTAGAATAGTTTAGTGTAACACCGTGGAGGAAGGACGGGTCTTTACCCACTGTATGCCTGATCCACAGGCCGATAGGAGGTCGTGTATTCTGTAACTATAAATACCCCTTCCATCCATGGAAGTGGTGGTGCTTCTCATTTAATCTAACCTTTCCTTTGTGTAAACCTCTAGCAAGAACACCCTCTCTATCTACTTTCTCTCTCTAATGGCAAACATGTATTTTGATCATCCAAGACCACCCGAATCATCAACACAATAAATATATCGATCCTACATTTGGTACCAGAGCCAAGGTTTATTGTGTTTTGATGATTTATTGTGGTTTGTATCGTGTTCGTGGCTGTTTTGTACTAATTTTTGGTTGGAAAACGTTTTTTTTAGTATTGTGGTAAAACTGTTTTGACATGTATATGTTTGGTCATTTTGTGTCTTGGTCCAATCTTAGTCTTTATCTGTCTTGTTTCATCTTTTTCTGTCCAAGTCAGTTATTACATCTATTTTGCTATGACTTATCACTGTTTCTATGGTCAAAAAAGGGTTAAAAGATGTATCTTTTGGATGTACTCCGGGTAACTTTGGATATAATCTGGATATATTCTGGGTAACAGTTTGATATTCATGCTAGCGAGTTGCCTAAACCTGTTGTTCGGATTCATTTTTTTAACAGTAGCGACTTCGTACATTGCTTAGCGACTTGTCAAAAAATGTCCAATTACATTGTACTTTATATGTAGCGACTTAGTGTGGTGAGTTGTATATGAAATCTACCTAGCGACTTGTATTTACAAGTCGTAGCGAGTTGTGCCTTGTAGCTGTTATAGCGACTTGGTTAAATTTGCTAGCGACTTGTCTCTACTGTTTTAAGACTAGCGACTTGCGACAGAAATAGTAGCGACTTGACTAATCCGCTTTGACTATTGAGTCTAGCGACTTATGTGATGAGATAAAGAAGAGTTAACCACTGACCAACACCAATGACCAAGACCACATTACAAATGTCAAACAACTTCACGACCTCAGGTTAAACACCATCATCAGTCCTTGTACATCGACACAACCAATTATACATACCTAACATCCAAACCAAAACCATCATACTCAATGAGGAAGACCATCAGTCAACAATATCATAATGAAAAAGGTGTTCGAATCCAAACCAAAACCTTTCTTGACTCGACAATGAACCTAATTGAAAGATAATTCTTGATCTCAGTCAACTATTTTCATGGTACTCGTAAGTAACATCAAGACCAAGGTCTTTTGCACAAAAATAGAATATCATCACTGATCCGTATCTGTTTGAAACATATGCTTCATCAACTATTCGACACATAAGACATGATGGCTAACAAGGATGTTATCATCATATCTTCGTTCGCTCATAATTAATCTCTTCAACAAAATCAAAATCTTTGACAAAAGGCTCATCAAATGTTATGTTCGAGACATACTAAGCTGAACAATATAATTAATTCAAGATGAACCTACCTTGACAAATCGAGCTTTATCTCGTGGCTGTCTTACAAAACCTTTGCCATCCCTATGGCAAGGTCATACGAGTCATAACCATCAAACCATCCCTGTGGCGAGATTGATTTAAGAAGCAATTAATGATGGATTTAAGTATGGTTTGAAGGGTGATTATTATTGAAGGTGGAACTGAGTGTGAATTGGGTGTCGTAATATTTGGGGATGAATGGGATTCTTAGAACTTTTGTTCGAATGTATGAGATGCAGGATAAGGAGGCGCTCTATTTTGCTTAGGGTTTGGAAATAGTATCTTGACTGCACAAAGGATAAGTGAGTAAGGGATTAGGGTTTGTAAGAGATGTTGTGTGATATTATGTTAAATACCCCCGAAATTTAGGTCAACCAGTGATTGGATCTATTTGTTTAATGGACCGTGAACGAGACCCATGAGGTGATTTGTGTACCTTGTAAACGTTTATGGGCCATGAATGAGGCCGAAGTGATGAATACTTGTATGGGCCGTGTTTTTTTTTGGGTTTAAAGTTACTACATGTGGCACTTATGCACACCGTTAGTTTTATGTGATATGTGATCTGAATGATATATTCTCACTTGTCACTAGAAGAGTATGAATTAATTGAGTGATCGGAATGGATAAATGATTACTATGGACCAAGTGATTAATGGTACTAATTTTGGAACGTGTGATGTGGTAACTTTTGAGCCTCGGTTCTAATTGAGTGAATCAGATACTCGCAGACTCTTACTTTTGACATATAATTATTGATGTGAAGTGGGCTTGGTTATGGTGTGCATTTTGCGTGTTGGACCGGGTAATATCCTTTTATTAATGATTTGGGCTTTGAAATTGTAATCTCACTCATAGGCATGGACGGATGTATTGCTATTAATGCTTTTGTACATGGACCGAGCTCGAAAAATCATGGGGTTTTTGATTTGATGAAGAGTCTTGACGCTGTACTTCAATAATGTGATTTGATATGATGATGATGTTCGTTGTGTTATTACGGTCTGATACTTTGGTTTATACACTTTCACGGAGAATACGTCACGGCTTGAATTGATGATTGAACGAAGTTGACTACAGGGTTTGTGTGAATTTGGTATTTCTTACTTGGATTTGAAGTGAGGTTTTCCGGGCATGTTTACTTATTTCGTCTTCCTTCTTTCTACCCTTTCGCGAAGATGACATGTTTGGGCGTTTATTGAGAGTGAAAAAGACTTGGCTATTTAGTTGCGTTTGTGATTCTTTGTCAACCCACAACGTAGCTATCACTTCGGTGTCTCACTCAGTTGAGAATGTCAAGAGGTTTTGTACATTGGGTACACCGTTTCTTGTTCACGAGGATTAGTACAAGTTTAAGTAACAAATATGGGGAATTTTACATCATGTTCGGGTTTGATATATCGGGTTTACTTCTCCATGTGGTCACTGCAAAAGCTGACAGATTTTGTGAAAGATGTGTTCACCAAAGTGTTTATTGGATGGTTGATGATGGTTGATGATATTGTTGATGATGTTGGATATTGAACCGTTGATGAACCGCTGCATGTTCCCCTAAAACAGATATTCACCAAAACCAAATTTGTCATAACACCTTCAAGCTGACATTGTTTACGGTTTTGTCTTGATTTTGTAAAATCCCGCGAAGGAAACTATTTCTCGGTTTAAATCATAGACTTGAAAAATCCCGTGACAATAGAAACATCCTGGTATAAGTAAAGTGCATTTCCGGATCTTTCTTACGGTTTATTCTTGGTTTTGTAAAATCCCGCTAAAGAAACTATTTCTCGGTTTAAACTATAGAATTGTAAAATCCGTAATGATGGATTCATCCTAGAGAAAGAAAGTGTATTTCGGGATTTTTTCGATCGGTGCTACGGTTTCTGCTTCAAAGAAGGGATAAAAGGGTGTACTTCATGAATTGGATGTGTGTTTGGATATTCGTCATGGCGGTTTGGTTACTTCAAAGTTTTACGGGGTTATGCTCATTAGACCATGGTCGGGATGAAACCATTATCATAGTTCACTTAAAACGTCAAAGGAGGCTAGAGTTGAGTTTTTAATCAGAAGATGTGACAACGGTGTTAATTCAGTATTATTTATTTGAGGTTGAAGTGAATTATCACGGGCGAGTGTACTTAGTATCTGAAGATATCAGGGGATGGATGGATGAAGATTCTTCATGATCCTTGTTCAAGCTTATTATCAAAAGCGAAGACTTGGAAATCTAGTTATTGTTAGGTGACTTTTACCTTTTCTTTTACCACTTGGGGGAATTGGGCTCTTATCACCTCAAAATAACTATCACTTTAAGGAGTTACGTTGTAGTGCTCAGTGTTACATTCAATTGTGGATTTTCAAGAGGTAAAGTACGTCTATTACTTGATGGTTGGTTGGATGAAGAGTATAGAGTACTTAGAGAGTACTTAGAGATGCTAATGGAAATCTGCACCACTCTTTGTTACATATGTGCAAGTTTAAGTCACGAGTTCGGGTTAGTTTACTTCAGGGTCAAACTCATCATATTGGGTTTTCTCCATCAGCTTTCATAACAAATAGCCTACTGAATGATAATGGGTTGATTACATGTGTTGCCAATAGAGATGATGAAAAGAGAGAGATTATGACGTATGAACACAACAGTTCATGCCTCGTTCCCTAAAGAAAAGAAAAGTGTACGCTTCAGTGCACTTTATCTTCTGAAGAAGAGAAATCTTCTCATTTTATGACCATTCTCATCAACATGCTTCATGCTTTTTCCATGCGCTTTCAATTATCAAGTGAACCGGGCTACCACTGATTGTTTTCTCATTCCACTTGCTCGATTATAATGAAGATGGCGACATCATGTGCTTATTTTTTGGGAGAGAAGTGTGAATAGAACATTCGGATGATTTTCACTTATTTAATCAAGAATGGCAACTCTGTATGCAATTCTTGAGGGGGAGAAAAAAAGTGTGAACTTACTGCATGATTGATCGATATTTGAGAATATATGGTCATACGGCTCCTAACTCATGTAAGAACCGGTCTTCTTCTTATCGGGTCATCTTTACATGGAGTTTCTTCTTAGAGCCGTTGGTTGACATCTTCATACGGATTGGTGAGTTTATTGACAAAATGTTTCCGGTTAATGCTTCACGTACACATCAACATGATGATTCCGAACAATCTCTGTTCTTGTTTGATGTGATTGGTAGTTTGGTGTTACCATTTAGTGTGTGTTCGTGTGGGCTGATTCTGATTTCCTTGATGAACATCTTTCTGTTCTTGTTTGATTGGGAGGGATTTTAGTTAAGGGGATTTGCAAGAGGTAAGTTAATTGGGATGCTTTTTGGTGAGATGAAGATGTTAACTTTCTATTCCCCAACTGGACAATCTTGAAGAAGGTCAGGTCTATAGTCGGTTCTACATTTTCTGCTGCATGTTAGAAGACTAAAGACGAATTGCATCTGATTATCCAAAGACTTCTTCTTAATTTGGGCATTTATCAAACAGATTGTCAGTTTAGGGGAGAGCACTAATTGGGGGAGTGTGATATGTCAGATTTAATCCCCAATTAGACTTGCTCACATTCTTCAGCAAGTTGATTCTCACAAAGACTTCAAGCAATCTTCTCATCAGATTTCTAGTATACGGGCTTACAATATGTTGCTGATTCTGAAGTATCAAAACCAGCAAAGGGGAAGGAGACAAGCATCTAAACGCGAGTAAACTTGATGAACTTAATTCTTCTAAGTGATTGAAGATATCCCGGGAAGACAAATGTTACTACCGGAGAGAAACTCAAGGTTTGACTCATGGCCAGTAAACTTGATGAACTTAACTCTTCTAAGTGATTGAAGATATCCCGGGAAAACAAATGTCATGACCGCAAAGAAACTCAAGGTTTTACTCATCAAGGCGTTTAGTGTTCTTATTCCAACTATGTGGGGAAGAGATGGAAGAGTTAGTTTCTGAAGATGAAAGAGGTACACAAGTGTGTGATGATTTTGATGTTATCACAATTATCAGAAGAGAGAGATTGTGTACATTGGGGATGCTCATTTTGTTTTACTTGAGGGCTTAATCATGATTGAGAGATATAATCACTTATTCGGTGTTGACATCCGAGAGATTGTCACCCGCAGAGATAATCAGTGATTCGGCCTGCTTCTTCAATGTTATCGGTTATTCTCTCTTTGGGAATTCGGGTACTTCGGGTTCTTGAGCTTCATACACTTTCTTCATGGGGAGAGAAAAGTATACATCGGGGTTATTCTTTGGCTATTGGACTTAATCTGCTACTTCGATGGTATAAGTTTCTTTGTCTTCGGGTATGTGTATCCGGGTTAAGTGAGCTCTAGTCTAAGAGGACCGCATCATTTCAACTACGTGAGGAAGTGGTCTCTTGACACCTTTTGGAATGGATTGCTTCAGACTTCAGTGGAAAAGGAATTTGAGAAGAGGTATTCAAATGTGGGATGATACGTTGTTGTTCTTCTACTTGATGATATAACCCCGAATGGAGATCCTCGATTATCGTTCTTAAATGGAGCAACGGGATAAATGATAATGGTGTGCTTCTTGGTGCACCTGGCTAATGGAAGCTTGAAAGAAAGCTTTGAATCTGCTCGGCTAAAGGATTTTCGGTTTTGGGGGAAGTTGACAAAGTCTCACTTTCAGATTGTTCAATTTCTTTCTTCTATGCAAGAGCCTTGGAAGCTTTGGTGGTGAATGTTTAAGAGATGACGATTTCTATCTTCTACAACGGGGCTGCTCGATATCCTTATCTCGGTACTCGTATCATCATCTTCTTTTACTATATCATCTTCTCTATCATTGTAAATATTTATCAACAAAAAAACCAAATACAAAAATATAAAACCAGCAAAACAAAATAGAAAAATATAAAATCAACAAAAACACATAAAAATCAGAAAATTTGAAAAAGACCAAAAATTTGTTTTCACATGACATGTCTTCTGGTATCGATAACATCTGCGGTGTTAGAAATGTCATTCAATAATGGCACGGGAACATAGATGAAGTTCGAGCAGGAGGTGTAAATATTCTTTTCCAAAACATGTCTCAAAAAATGGCTTATAGTTATTTCAGACTGTAACCCGGGCTTAAAACTATGGCTTGCTATTATTTCTGATAGCAACCCGTTCTTCAAAGAAAGGAAAGTGCAGCGCTAAAACATATTTTCAAAAATATCGTGCACTTATCCTAAAACAATTTGAGGAAAGTATGTCGAAGGACTGCTGTTCCTACACAAATGTTTTTCCGTCTAAAATTCTTCAGAAAAATATTTGTTGTTTTCCAAAAATGGTGGTAAAATGAGTTGCTTTAACAACAATCAGTTTAAGAGTTTTTATTAAATTTGCAAAACTCAATCAATGACTTCAGCGCTTTTAAATTTTTCAGAAAATGAGTCATTGATTGAGGGGGAGAATGTTTTTCAAATCTATATCATCTAACTGACTTATCTAATTATCCTACGTGCTTAACTAAAAAAGATGTTGACCTATGTTGAAGGACTAGGAATCTAGGATATGATTGTTAGGATTAGATGATTAGAGTTTGATGAACACATAATTCCCATGCCTTATATGATCTGATTGAATGTTTTTCTACGTTGCATTGACTTTTATTAGTCGATTGTTGTTTGGGTGATGTCGACCACCATATATTTGTATGTGTGTCTACTAGCGTATGAAGGTATATTGGTATAAAAGAATGTTCCCGATCCGGATCCCACAATTGAAGATGATTGGATGCCGAAAGGAATGGGTAACTATATCTTGGGTTGACAAATGAAGAAACGGAGCTTAATTGGACTTCTATGGAGAGTTGGCATAAATGCAACGTAAGAGGTCTCACTGCATCAGCAGATGGTTTTCTTCTAAGTGATTGAAGAAACAGAGCTTAATTTGACCTCAGTTGGCATTCAAAATGTCTGCAGATGGTTTTCTTCCAAACCCTACAACAACAACAGAAGCTTCTCAACCACCTAACGTATCTTTGTGCAGGAAACCATTCTTAAACAATTTTAAAAAATAATTTTGATTAAATTGTTTTGAAAATGGAAAATATTGTTTTGAAATTAAATTGAACTAAATTTTGAAAATCACCGGACTTCTTTTTATCAAAACCTAAGTCACTCAATTATTGACTTCTGTCATGGATTGAGGGGGGGAGTGATTTAAAATAAAATATTTTCAAACAATATCTCTTCATAAAAGTCCGTTTGTACAATAATAAGTAGTGATCTAAAGATTTAATGTTATGTCATGGTATGATTTTATTTAAAACTCAAAGGTCTTTCAAAATGAAATTCTTTCTGTTCTTGTTTGATTGTGAAATTGTTTTATTTTACTTAAAGATCGTTTAAAAACTATCATACCTGACACTAACAATCTTTAATGTCTTTAGTTGGTCCATCAGTCAATTTCAAAAATTAAATCAAGCCACGTCTTTCCCCAAATTTTTCTAAATGATTTAAATTAATTGGGATCACAAATCTCAAATGGTTTGATATTTTTGATCGGGGAAGAGATCGTGATTTAAATCTCAAATCTGTTTTAATGGAATCGGTTTTAGTCCTTTATAGGCACTCCTGCCTCCATGTGTCAAATGATTTCAAATACACAATGCACATGTTGAGGAGGAGGATTTATCCAAAAACAAGATGAGTATTTAAACATGGCCACATATTCTCCCATGTTTTCCAAACCTGATTAAATCACTTGAGATCCAAAATCTCAAAGGGTTTGATATTTTTAATCGGGGGAGAATTTGTGATTTAATAATGAAACTTGATATAAGATGATCGTTTTGATTTAAAGTGCAAGTTCTCTCTAATATGTGCCAAACTCTTTCATTTATTAATGCACATATTGAGGGGAGCAATGGTTTCTTAATGGCTTTGTGTGATCGTTATTTGTGCTTCAAATGAACTCTTGCCTCTATGTGATAAAATGATTTCAAATATCCTATGCACATATTGAGGGGAGAATTTACTAAAGAAAATCAAATGGCTTTTCTATGAAAATTGTGATCAAAGAAAATATTTCAAAGTCCTCTTGCCTCCATGTGCTAAACAATTTCTAAATCATATGCACATGTTGAGAGGGAGGTTTTCTAAATGATCAAAACTATTAAGGTACAAAATGCTTTGATCTCGTATCACAAGTACCTTGATTGTGTTTTCCAAATGATTTTTCAATTGGTTTCAAGGAAGAATGAACTGTACCAAAAGACCGACCAATTTACTTTATGCATGGTGTTATAAGAATGGTTAGGTTAGGTTCGATCCGAGAATCGGAGGGATCTAGGACAATCCACTAGATAGTGTAGAGTCCTTAGGTATATTGAAAAAGGAGAAAAATGAGAATATGGGAAGAGTGCGGTGAGACGATTAACAGAGCTAGTAATCTTGGAATAAACCCAACAAGGTTCTAGTTATGAAGTCTCGGTAAGCACTGAAGGGGTTGAAGAATGAAAATAATTGAATGTAAAAGGGTGAAAAGAAATAGCCCTCCAATAATTCAACCTTAGAAACCGGTTCAATACCTTTGCTCTTGGGTGGTTACTAAGGTAACACCGGTATTGAAGACAAGACATCATGGACCCAGTGGACGACCTTGCACTAAACTTCCCAAGCTACTCAAGTTCCTCTTAAAAGGGCTTGTTTCATTCTCACGGGGAACCGACATTATCTATCGACTTTCTCTTAGAGATTGTTGATATTGAAGAAGGAGACCCTCTCCCTAGTCTCCGGCATAGGAACCAAATGTGCACTATTAAGTCTAGAGCCAAGAGATCATCCACAATATCTCATTAGGACACAAAATTAATTAAGACTTGCTGTTTCACACAATGTGGAAAGTAAGAATATATTAAGAGTCCTACGCATTATCCTTGTGGTATTGCCAGAACATCCGAGTGATATGTAAAAATATTCACAATGAAGATGTAAATCCTTCTAGAGCCAACATCAAACAAGCTCTTGGTGGGTGACATGTGAGATCTTCTCGTAAGATCAAGCCTGTGACAACTGGATAGAAACGATGGGAAGATTCAATCTTGAATCAACCTTGGTCCAGGAATGGAATTGACGAATGCTTTTGGAAAAACCGTTCGATGTGCAAATATTCTTTTCTCTAGCGCATCGAATGTGTATTTATGTTTCAAATTCAAAAAGTTTATCTGATTGAAAAAATACTTTTGGAAAAACCGTTCGATGTGCGAATCTCTTCTTTTCACTAGCGCGTCGAATGTGTACTCTTTTCAAATACAAAAAGTATTTTTGATTGAAAATTGATCTTTCTCATAAAACCTTCGTCGTATTGCAAAACTCTTTCTTCTAAGCAATACGCGATTGTTTTTCAAATCATTTTTATCAATCGATGAATCTCAATTCACATTTGGTTCACTCACTCCGTGTTGTCTTCTTTGAGACGCGTTCGGTTTGAGAACGGCTAGAACATTGCGAAACCTGTCAAGGAGATTCTTAGGAATCCTACCGATCACGCAGCGACTTGTACTTGATCAACGGGAACCGTGGGCCGTGTACCTCAATTCAACGAAAGTGATCAAAGACACTTTCGTGTGTTTTATTGCTAACTGTTGTTTGCAGGTATATTTGGGCGGTTGCATCGTAATTGAGGAGTCAATCCAAAGCCGCATGCTCACAACATCCACACTTAATTTGAAGAAATCATGACTGGTGCTAATCTACACAACCCGGCTCGATATTTCTATACTATGTTCTCTGCTGCTGAAATATCATGAGTCGATAGAAAGCTTCGCTACTCGATGGAAAGATGTCATGATCCAGAAAGTGTGAGCATGTCGGTCCGAAAGTCACAACGTCACATGATGGCAACACAATAAAGGGTGATCCAGAGATTTCTTGTGGTGATGATCTCAATGAAAGCTCGAAGATCATCAAAGATGTGGATCAGTTAAAGGCCTCCACTAGAAGTACAAATCAGTGCGGACTTTGAAGAATCACTACTAATGCACAAAGATTGCGGAATTGAAGAATTGAAGTCTACGAGCTCAAGAACAAAGTCAAGAATAGAATGCTAGGATTCAAAATGTAAATCATGGGGTGACCTCCCTTAGGGGGTGATGAGTGTGTAAATACTCATCATTTTTGTACAAAATAAACTGCAAAATCATCTGAAAACACTCAGAAACACATCAAAATGATCAAAATATCACAAATCGGTGTTTTAATGTGTTTTAAATACAAAAATATCAAAATCAGATGAAAAACATATCAAATTTGCAAAAATTGCAGTTTTAGTCCCCCATGTTTCAAAAGTTGTCAAAAACAGTCCCTGAGCACATAATTTCAAAAGTAAAGTCACCAAAGGTCCTTTTTAAATCATAACTTGTCAAATTTAGTCCTTTGGTGAAAAATATCAAAAGTTTGAGAAAATTGCAAAAATGGTCCTTCAAGTTTCAAAATTGGCGAGAAATGGCCTGGAAAATTGCAAAATGAGATTTGATCACTGTACTTTTGAAGCTTGTCAAGATATTAGTCCCTTGGAGCAACATTGATGAAATGGCGAGATTGGGTCCTTTGATTTTCGATTTTGATTTGCACAATTGGTCCCCCTAATTATTAAAACCTTAAACCTAAATTTGGACCCTTGACACCAAGGTGTTTGACCCCCGTCAAAACCATTTTGGACCCCTTGATATTTAACTCTCGGTCTATCCCACTTGGTGAAGCAAAGGGCCAGGGGCCTTGGCATTTGAAAATCCTTCTCCCACACTGGTGCACCGCAATCCCCTGCTACACTCTACCTTCCCTCACCTTATCACAAACCCTGTCCCCCCACATCTCCTACAATCCAAGAGATCATTAATTGCCTCACCATTCCCCTCACTCAAGCCTCAACTGCCAAATCCTCATTTCCCGCCAAAATTGACAATTTGGCCAAAAGTCACAAAAGTCACCCATGGGCTCTGGAATTTGATGGGATTTAGTCAGAGATGAAAGAGAAAGATGTTGAAGTATAAAAGAGAGAAGAATGAAGCAGTTTAGAGAAGAGATAGTTTTTTTTAAATTTCCTTAAATGTCGTTTTTTTTAATTAATGTCTTAGTTTAAGTTAAAATGATGTAATTTCAGTTTCATTGTATCTCTTTTAAGTCTACAAACCTTTGTAAGTCACTTTTGAGTATTAACCTAAGCTTTTATGTAAGTTCCAATTTTTAAAGTTCACTGTTGGTATTTGCAGTTTTGAATTTTGTTTACAAGTTTCTCATAAGCTTATGCTAGAATCACATAAGCTCCTTTAAGCTTATTTTAGCTTTTGGAAAGCTTGCAATCAGTTTTAAGTAAATTTCATGCAAGGTCAACAAAAGTCAACCTTGAGCTCATATGGTTTGGAAATGGTTACTGTTGATGCAGAGGATGAAAATGGGTTGGATTAGTATTATTTAGCTTAGGTTTGGGTTTGGTGTTGGCCTGCAATAGCTGGATACAGTGGTTAGTACTTGTTTCATTTTTCAAGTTTTAAGTCAGTTTTAGCATTTTTAGCTTATCTGTATATCTGTGGTCAAAATTGTTTTCTATGTATTTATATAGTTGTAATATGTTCATAAGAACTTAGTTTGATCCTTAAATCATGTTTGTTTAGCAGTTTGTCAGTTATTAGTGCATAACAGTAGTTTTCAGGTGTGTTTGGATTGTACATGAAAACTGTACTAAAGGTTTGTAAATTGGTTAAAACCTGTTGGATCATGCTTGTGTTATTCATTTGAGCTCATTTGAGTCAAATGCTTGTGCATACAAACCACCAAAGTCAAAACTTTATCAAATCTGATCTCATCTGTTCACTGTTGAGATTTTCACAAGCCAAAAGTTTGTTGTGTGTTCCAAATACCTAGATAAAGCTAGCATTAGTCTTATTTCATCATTATACATCAATTGCAGTCCATAAATTAGCTTCAAATTCCATCTTGGTCAACTTTCCATGATTGCTTCAAAAAGTCGAAAATGGAGGCTTCAGTTTTGGCCAATCTAAGATGATTTTTCATGGCTTCATTTACGAACCATTTTCAATGAAATTTATGGTTTTAAATAGTCCTCCTGGTCTAGTTACTTATCTACATTTTAGTGTATTTTTGTGAATTTGGTAGAAGCTTCATTCTGGCTTGTCAATATGGCACCATTTCCTGTCTGTAAACTTCGAAAGTTTGAGTTTGCACAGGGTTTCTGTGCTTGTCTGAGCTCCCCAAGCTCCTCAAAGTCTGAGCTTTGGTTTGCATGGTCTTACCCAGGTCATCTAGAGGTTCCAATTTGTAGTACTTAATTTAGTGCTTATAATCTAGGCTGCCCCAAAATCACTACCTGATTTAACCATAAGCTCATTTAAGCAAATCTGTTGAGCTTGTTGTTTGGAGGTTAGGACTTGTTGAAACTTGTTCCATTCTAGTTCTCTTAGCTTATTGTAGTTTCCATATCTGTTGGGTAGCTTTTGGTGCCCATTTGCTTATTCAAGTGCTTATTTTATAAGCACTTTGATCATCAGTTTCATATTCTTGCACTTAACCCCATGTTTTTCCATTTTTCATAGCTTCCTAATATTATTTTAGAGTTTTCCTGAAATTTTCAGATTTTTCTAAGGTGTTTAGCTATTTTTCTTAATTTAAATTAGTTTTTAAGCAATTTTAAATAGCTTTTAATACAATTAATTAAGAAAAGCTTCAAAAAAATAATTTTTCTATTTTCTTAAGTTAAGATAAATATAAAAAGAGAAAAAAATATTTTTCTAGATTTTTCTTAGTTAAATCTGTATTTTTAAATAATTTAATTAGTTTTAAATAGTTTAAAATTCATAAAAAATAGAAAAATATTCAGAAAAATACAAAAATAGTTTTGAAAATTCTAGTTTGATATTTTAGACTTTTCCATTTCATAATTTTATTTTTCCAGCTTTATTTCCTATTTTCTTGTATTTTAGGTAATTATTTAATAGTTAAAAATAGTTTTTAATTAATAATAATTAGATAATTAGTTATAAAAATAATTTTCTTTTCCTAATAATTTTATTTTATCATTAGGATTGTAAAAATGTATTTTTCATATTTTTAGGCTTTATATTGTATAAGTTTCACTTTTTATTTTGTACATTTACGTAAATTTTATTTAAACGTAAGTTTTAAGTTTTAAACGTTCATCATTTTGCAAATAGTGATAGCGTTTATTTAATAGATTTTATCTTTTTGACTTTCTTTAATTTGCATTTAAGCCGTTTTAATTTGTTGGCTTTTTTCACTGTAAGCTATAATCATTCCAAATCTCACTAGTCGCCCAAATCTCCGGATCACTTTACGTTTGATAATCCATTGCGACATTTCATTTGGGACATAACGACGAGGGAAACACTATACTCCCAGTCTTCATTGTATTTGTGTGCGGCGAGCAGTCTTAAGTCTGTTTAGACTTGACGGTTTAGCGCGGATCAGGGGGAGATTGTTAGGAATTAGAAATTCCATAGTGAAGAGTCGGTCACCCCAAATATTATCTAGCATAAGTTAGCTTGTAGACTTGTCATTATTTACATTACTTAGTAGTTTATTTGTTAATTAGTAGCGTAGAATAGTTTAGTGCAACACCGTGGAGGAAGGACGGGTATTTACCCACTGTATGCCTGCGATCACTGGTAGATGGGGTAGTGGTATTATGTAATTATAAATACCCCTTCCATCCATGGAAGGGGTGGTGCTTCTCATTTAATCTAACCTTTCCTTTGTGTAAACCTCTAGCAAGAACACCCTCTCTATCTACTTTCTCTCTAATGGCAAACATGTATTTTGATCATCCAAGACCACCCGAATCATCAACACAATAAATATATCGATCCTACATTGTGATATTTTTTTCATTGTCTAATTCAAAATATTTTTATGTTTCTTGTATCTCTTAAGCTCAGTAGTCAATTCCTCATTCGCGGCTTTAATTTCTTGATTGACTGTTTTGCATTTTTCAATCTCAATATTGCAGTTTTGGATTAACGATTCAAAAAAGCACGTTCTTGATCATGATCAGATTATTTTTTCCACACTCGCCTCCATTAGAATTCATTTATGGAGTATCAGATATAATATTGCTACCATTATGTTCCCCCAGAGATTTATCAGTAATGGATTTGGGTAGCTCAGACTGTTGCTTATCTTGACCAAAAAGATTATATGCAACCACAACATCATAATCGGATACCCCAACTATTATGTCAGTGTCATAGGTAGATATGTATTCAACATCGGCATATGAAGTAGATCTGCTCATCCTCTGAGTCATCCGTATCATACATTTATAAGAAATCATTTTATGCTTTTTCCCTAGTTTCTGCTTTTTCCCTTGTCTCTACAATTTCCCTAGTTTCTACATCGTTCTCAAGTAATATCCCTTAACCTCATAGTACATTAGAAAGAATGGTTCAAGAAGTTGAGACATTTGTGATGTGTGAATGAAACTTGATTGTGGATCTTTCAAACTAATAATGGTGACTTGATTTGATCTTTGAATGTTCTCGGTGGTGATTGAAAGTTTTCGGTGATTGAATAAATTTCTCGGTGCACTTTAATTTAAGTTGTTAGGTTCATTTTCTATAAAATTCTAAATTTCTCGGTGAACTTCACTTTTCTCGGTAATTTGTTCTAGGTGCCTAATCTTGAAACAAGTTCCGAGTGTTACTAGATTTTCTTGGTGTTGACTAAAAAGTTTTTGATGTTGAATTTTTCGAGGTGTTAAGGTCCTTGCGTAAAAAAGTCAAAAGTTATCGGTGAACCCCAACTATTTCTCGGTGAAAAGTTTTATGTGCCACGTAAAGAGTTAGTGGAATTCCAATATTACCGAATAATATTTCTCGGGGGCCTTAAAATTCCCGGTAAAAGATTTACGGTGAAAAGTTCCAGGTGCCATGTCACAAGATAATGGAAATCCAACTACACCAATAATGTTTTTATGTGCCACGTCACTACCTAATAAGTTCTAATGCTACCAAGAAAAAGTTCCAAGTGTACTTTTTTCACTAAAAAGATCCTAGTGTTTCCTAACCGATTTTTCCACAATAAATCGACATTATAAGTACTAATCTATTATAGATATACAAACTTTAACACGGTTAACTGTTAAAACAAGTTTTTGATGCAAAAAATACGAAAGTGTACTAATCGGCAAAAAATGCTAAAAAATTATCATTTTCTGTTTTAATCCTTTTTTTTGTTCTTTTTGTTAGAACTTATCTAATAGACCTAATATTTGATAAAAATGAAAACTTTAAACTTGTTAACCTAAAAAAATTGCATGTTTTTTCAAGAATGTTCTCGGTACTAGTTTAAAAGTTATGGTTTTATGAAAAATGAATATTTTTTTCACTTTTTCGACACCAAAATCAATCAAGCATCATGTATAAGCTCTGATATCAGCCCCTTAGTATCAAGAATCATGCACACATAGATAGATATTACACGAAATGAGAGAGAAGTAGAGAAAATTGTGAAACTATTTATTACCAAAATACTATCAAATGAGTTATGGAAAGTTCCCACACCCTATACACACATGATTGGGCCTCTCTTGGGCCGACTACATAGATAAGTTTACAAACTAATTATTTCAAGTTAAGTGAGTCCAGTACAAAAGTAAGATCATCACTTTTAATCAAAACATATACATATATTAAGATAAAGGTTCACTATAATATGTTACATTTATCGTTTAAACTTTTAAATTTGTTATAATTTAGAAGAAAAACTTATATTTTATAACAAATTAGAACTAAAATATAGACATTTACTGTGATAGAGAGAAAGTGTGTGTATTTGATATTATTGTATAGGGTGTGGGTAAAAGAAATATAGGGGGACCTGTGTGTTTTTTTCTTTCTTGCAGAAAATACTAGACCTTTTACTAGGCAAAACCTAAAAAAAATTCATACACACGAAACAAAATAGAGAGATAATATTAATTAGGTAATATATTAGCTACTATTAATTGTAGCCAATTGGCTACAATTTTGTACTAAAAATGTGTTCACTGATTATTTTTGTGGGTCTTGATTGTTTTCTGTGGGTCTATGAATTATTGCTAGTGTAATTTTTATTAAGTATTGTAGCCAATTGGCTAAAAAAATTGTTGACAAGCTATCTCCTATTAATTATTGATTGTTATTTGAGTTATGTGTGTTTTGGAGGTATTTTTATATAGAGTAAATTACACCGTTCGTCCTTGTGGTTTGCGTTGACCGCAGCCGTTCGTCCTTTGACCAAAAAAGTTACACCGGATCCTTATGTGGCAAATGTTATGCATCGTTTGTCCCTCCATCCAACTGGCCCCACCAAATCCCACTTACGTCTGTTAACTCACTTAACCCATGAGGGCATATCCGTCTTTTACAAACCCCCATTTTCCCTCCTATATTTCTTACCCTAGATACTTATTTATCTACCCCCACCCACCCACATAAACCTATCTCTAATCCTGCTTCCACCACCATTTTCAAAACAAAGGGTTTTCTCAAATCAAATCAAATCTAATCATGGTTAGACGTCCTCGTTGTCAATCAGTTGCAGTTATGAAAACATCATGGACAAATAGAAACCAAGGTCGAAGGTTTTATGCATGTTCCCAAATTGTATGTGTTAATGGTTTTACTTTGTAATTGAACAATATATTGTGTTAATCTTCAAATCAATTAAGTATTTGTTGTTTAATTTTGTTTTCTGAGTTATATGAGATTTATTGATTGGGTGGACCCAGAAATGTGTCATCGTTCAATGGTAATTATACCCGGTTTATTAAGGTCTTTGAACAACCATTAAGCAATGATACAAAATATGGAGCAAGAAAGATCAACATTAAAGTAGTATCTTATGGTTTCATGTATTTTGCTTTTTGTATCTATTTTGTACAGCATATTGACCTAACAGCGTAGTATTTGGGCATATCCGTCATTTCCAAACCCCCTTTTTCCTTCCTATATTTCTTACCCTAGATACTTATTTATCTACCCCCACCCACCCACATAAACCTATCTCTAATCCTGCTTCCACCACCATTTTCAAAACAAAGGGTTTTCTCAAATCAAATCAAATCTAATCATGGTTAAATGTCCTCGTTGTCAATCAGTTGCAGTTATGAAAACATCATGGACAAATAGAAACCCATGTCGAAGGTTTTATGCATGTTCCAAATTGTATGTGTTAATGGTTTTACTTTGTAATTGAAAAATATATTGTGTTAATCTTCAAATCAATTAACTATTTGTTGTTTAATTTTGTTTTATAGGATTGTAACAGATTTATTGATTGGGTGGACCCAGAAATGTGTCATCGTTCAATGGTAATTATACCCGGTTTATCAAGGTCTTTGAACAACCATCAAGCAATGCTACAAAATATGGAGCAAGAAAGATCAACATTAAAGAAGCATCTTATGGTTTCATGTATTTTGCTTTTTGTATCTGTTTTGTACAGCATATTGACCTAGCAAAGATAGTATTTAGGCATATCCGTCATTTCCAAACCCCCCTTTTCCCTCTTATATTTCTTACCCTAGATACTTATTTATCTACCCCCACCCACCCACATAAACCTATCTCTAATCCTGCTTCCACCACAATTTTCAAAACAAAGGGTTTTCTCAAATCAAATCAAATCTAATCATGGTTAGATATCGTCGTTGTCAATCAGTTGCAGTTATGAAAACATCATGGACAAATAGAAACCCATGTCGAAGGTTTTATGCATGTTCCTAAATTATCTGTGTTAATGGTTTTACTTTGTAATTGAACAATATATTGTGTTAATCTTCAAATCAATTAAGTATTTGTTGTTTAATTTTTTTTTACAGGATTGTAATAGATTTATTGATTGGGTGGACCTAGAAATGTATCATCGTTCAATGGTAATTATACATGGTTTATTAAGGTCTTTGAACAACTATCAAACAATGCTACAAAATATGGAGCAAGAAAGATCAACATTAAAGAAGTATCTTATGGTTTCATGTATTTTGCTTTTTGTATCTGTTTTGTACACCATATTGACCTAGCAGTATAGTATTTGGGCATATCCATCATTTCCAAACCCCCCTTTTCCCTCCTATATTTCTTACCCTAGATACTTATTTATCTACCCCCACCCACCCACATAAACCTATCTCTAATCCTGCTTCCACCACCATTTTCAAAACAAAGGGTTTTCTCAAATCAAATCAAATCTAATCATGGTTAGATGTCCTCTATGTCAATCAGTTGCAGTTATGAAAACATCATGGACAAATAGAAACCCAGGTCGAAGGTTTTATGCATGTTCCCAAATTGTATGTGTTAATGGTTTTACTTTGTAATTGAACAGTATATTGTGTTAATCTTCAAATCAATTAAGTATTTGTTGTTTAATTTTGTTTTACAGGATTGTAACAGATTTATTGATTGGGTGGACCCAGAAATGTGTCATCGTTCAATGGTAATTATACCCGGTTTATTAAGGTCTTTGAACAAACATCAAGCAATGCTACAAAATATGGAGCAAGAAAGATCAACATTAAAGAAGTATTTTATGGTTTCATGTATTTTGCTTTTTGTATCTGTTTTGTACAGCATATTGACCTAGCAGTATAGTATTTGGGTGTTAAATGTTAGATGTATTTTGGGTGTTTAATGTTAGATGTATTTAGGGACCATAATGTATGTCCATTGTAATGAAAAGCAAGTTCTTGTAATGAAAGGAGTATTTTGGGACCATGATATTTAATGTTAGCAGTATAGTATATTATGTTTTAACCCATTACCATAATCTATTTTGACCCATTAGCAAATTAAAGTCAAAAGGAATGGGTACATTTGGGTGAGTTATCAAATTAAAGGAATGGGTACATTTGGATGAGTTAAAGGAATGGGTACATTTGGGTGAGTTAAAGGAATGGGTACATTTGACTGAGTTACCAAATTAAGGAATGGGTACATTTGGGTGAGTTACCAAATTAAAGTCAAAGGAATGGGTACATTTGGGTGATTGTATTACCAGTTACCAAAATAACATACCATTAATCAATCAAACCAGTTACCAAAATATCATACCAAATTAAAGTCAAACAAATTAAAGTCAAAAGCAACCATACCATTAATCAATCAAGTTTCAAGGCATATAATGCCATAAACATCCAAAACAACTTAATTGATATTGTGCATAACTTAGTGAACCCTAAACAAACATAGACATAACAAACAGTTCAACTACACAAACACAGACATACTAGACACAATCATAACAGACATTTAAAGAAACAAACACAGACATGGCAGATAGTTCAACATAACACAACCACTTTCTTCCTTGGTCTTGTCTTCTTTTTTGCACCATCTTCTGTTGCTGGTGCCTTCCCCTTATCTTGACTACCTGATCGTTTCTTTGATTGTGAACCTGTAGGAGTATCAGCATCTAAATCCACACCTTTGCTTGCAGTTTTCCTCTTATTTGACTTTGGCATTCTTGGTCCGGTACAGGTTCTTTGTTTGTGACCTCTTGTCCCACATTTGTCACAAGTTACAGTCTTGTGCCCTCTTGAAAGCTTACCATCCTTAACTATCTTGAAATCCTTTTCAGGCCTTGACTTTTTCCTTTCTTTCCTTAGTCTTCCAACTTGTGGATTATGTTTTGGTGGCAACAGAGTAGTTGGAACATTGCACTTGTGCCAATGGACAGGACCTCTGATTGGTTTTATGTGAAAATAATAGACTTTCTTCCAAGTCTCTAACCTATAGCATGGATGTACCCATTCCTCTGGTAAGCCAAGCTCTTGATGATTAAGTGTCATGTTCCAGTTTGTTGCAACAACATGTTTGCAAGGGATGCCTGTCAATTCCCATCTTCTACAAGTGCAGGTTCTCGCAACAACATTTACCACACACTGGTCACTCCATGGACCACTAACCTGGTATAACTCACCTCCATTCCATCGAACAGTATACTTGGTAGCTTGATCTGTATTTTCTTTCAAAATCCTTGTAGTAGTTGGTGTGAGTGGTCCATCACACCTTGCAATAACTTTGTTAACATTGACATCCTGGCAAGTTCTATTACTAGGTATTGCAAACTAAGTACTTACATGGAATGACAATTAAATAGCACATGTAATGTATAATACCTTCTCATGAGATACGCCTTTGTAAACTCCAATGTGGAAATAATAGGTTTGTCTCTTCCACCTACTAGCTTCCCATTCAAGACTTCACACATGTTGTTCAATAAAACATCTGACTTGGCTCTCTCGGTTTAAGAAGTTTGTTTATTAGATAATATTCAATCAACAGATACTATGAAATCAGTTAAAGTAAGATTACTATATACCTGAGAAATGTGATCTTGTCCAGTGTTGTGGAGGAATGAGATTCAACTACTCATAAGCCTCTTTCTTGAATGCTTTCAACTCTTCCATTGCAACTTGAAACTTAGGGAATGTTGTTGCAGTTGCTGCTTTCCATACCATATCATTGTATGCAGTACCATTCCACTTCAACTTCATATTCTCATGAATATGTTTCACATAGTATCTGTGCTCTGCACATGGAAATAATTTTGAAATTGCTGGTATAATACCCTGCACATGGAAACAATTAATTAGTTAAGTAAGTTAAGCAACTTGATTGAAATATAATTAACTAGTTAAGTTAGTACCTTTTGCCTGTCACTTGTGAAAGTGAAGTTGGAATTCCTGTACAAATCAAGGTCATCTCCAAGTTGAGTGAGAAACCATGTCCACGACTCTGTGTTTTCTGTCTCAACAAGCCCATATGCCAATGGATAGATCTCATTGTTTGGATCAATACTCACAATTGTCAAAAGTTGTCCTGGGTATGGACCCTTCATGAATGCTCCATCTTATCCAAGGATTTCCCTCATCCCAGCTCTGAATCCAGCTTTCAAAGGCCCTAATCATATATAGATTCTCTTAAAAACTCTTGTTGGGACTTGATGATCTCGCTTCAGCTGAACATGGATTTTGGACAGTTGTGTTTGGATTAGCTTGTTGCAATTCCAACACATAATCTCTTAGCATCTTATACTGATGTGTGTAATCACCCTTAATTTCTTTCAGCTTCTTGCTTTGCTCTAAATGCCTTACTTTCTGAAACAGTTAGTTCATTTTTTTTGTTAGTTGCTCTTGAACAGCTCTAACAGGTATGTTATGGTTTGTTTTCAACTGCTTAACTAATTCATTTGAGAAACAATTGAAGGTGGCATAAAGGTTATCTCTTTCCTGTAGACATTTATGGACTGACCTGTATGTTTTTACCTCCCAAGATTAAGATTTTTTGACTTTGGAAATTAACACAACCTATGGACATTTATTATCATCCAACTGTTTCTGTCTATTAGGTTTACCCCCATTAATGAGCCTTTTCTTAGTAACTTTTCTTTTTGTTGGGCTAGGGTACCCATTGGCTGTAGCAACTTTCTCCTTAGTCCATTTATGTTTTGATTGGGTAGACTGACTTGGCCCTTTTTTCACCCTGACTTGGCCTTTTTTCACCCTGAGTTGGGCCTTTTTCTTGACTTGGCCCAGTAGCCTAAGTTGGCCCACAATCATTGTCTTCACCAGTTGGTAGAGAAGGGATAACACCTTTGCATACTGCCCTCACTCTCTCATTGTCATTCTTTTCCATTCTTATTTTTCTCCTAGTCTCAATTGAATGCTCCTTAATGTACTCATTCACCTTTTCTCTGTTTGAAAATTTTTAACCCACATAGAAATATGTGTTGTAAATTTTCTGAGTAGCATGTGCTTGTTTCCTTAATTGCTTCAACTTCTTTTTCCTTAACCTACTACCTTCACTGTCACTACCTAATCCACTCTCAACATATTCATTTTCTAATTCATTGACATCATCTCCATCTGCTGCTTCATCTTCAATCTCAACTGCTTCCCTATCTCTACACCCCACAAACTCCACAGTCTCATCAATAGTGTAGTTAAAGTCCCTCATGTCAACATCCACCTCATCTGCATTATTATTCGCATCTACTATGAAATCACTGTCTTGACTATCATCATCTCCTTGACTATCATCCTCAGTTTCACCCTCTATTTCACTCTCAGTTTCACCCTCAACTTCACTTTCAACATTCTCACTAGGATTACCCATTCCAACCTCAGGATTTGTTTCATATTCTCACTAGGATTTGTTTCAACCTCAGGATTTGTTTCAACATTCAATGGTGGTGATATAATGTCCAAGTCAGCAAATGGGTCAAAGTTAGGATCTTGTGACTCTACATATGGGTCATAAGAAGAGTAAAATCATTTACAAACTGACTAAGGACTTGAGAAGACTCATCATTAGCAACTGCACTTCTTTGCCCTTGGTCTTTACCACTGCTTTGACCTATACCTTTACATACACACCCTTCATTGACATCCAAAACTAGTTTCTTAGCCACTCGGGTAATCCCTACCTTTGATGTTATTGGTTCATTTAACTCTTCTATTACAAGTTTTTTATGCTTTGGTTGTATGTAAATGTCAGGATTGGTCTTTTCATGCTCAACATATACATCAACTAGCTTAAGACCTTCCATCACATACTTACCTAATAACTGAACATCTTTGTCACTTGCTAAAGGCTCTAGTCCATTGTCTAAATCATAATCGAGTTTCAAGAAATGGTAAAACATCAACCTATGACCATCATGACCTAAGTCTTCTAGCATGGAATCAATTTCATGGATAGAAAACTGATCACTGTCTATCAAATCCACAAAAGTAATCTTACCATTCTTGTATATCCTGTTGGGTGAATTCGTGAAAAACCCACCATGATTGAGCTTGATGGAAAACAGAGTAGAGTTTGTATCTGCAAATAATTAAAGAAATCAATCAGACAAGGGTTTTAGACATTAAAACACCAAACAAATTATTGCAAACCCAAAAATTCATACTAAAATTCAATAATAATGATTAAAAACCTACGACACTCAACAACATTGTCAAAAAAAAAAGTAAAAACAAATACTTACGATACATGCAATAGGGATCTCGATCAAGAACATCATTTGCTCTAATTTCATAAAATGGGGCCACCATCTGATTCTTTGCGAAGTATCAATACAAATATTACTGGGTTTTTCATAATTGAATTGGGGAAGAAGAAGATTAAAACTTGGGTTAGTGTGTGCAAAAGGTTTTACACTTTATCAAAACACACTTCCTCTCTTACTAACTCTTAAGAACAATAACTCTCTCTCTCTAGGGGAGATTGGCAGCCGTCACCTCTTCATCTCTTTTCCGGCCAAAACAACCTCTAAAGTCGCCTCTCTACCTCTAAACGATCTCTGATTCGTTTCATTGGTATGCAATCGATTATATTGGGTTGTGTTTTATCTAAGAGGTGGCGTGCTAACGATTAATAAACCTTTCTAGGTTTTAATTTTTCAAGGTTGCGATTTGTGTTTTGGGTTTTAATCATTATTACTACGCTTAGGTTTGTACCCTTATTTTAGGGTTCAACATGTTTATAACTCAACGATCTGCCATATGGGGGTCGTCTAGTGTGTGGTTGATGATTGGTTTTCCTGGATGTATACGAAGCTTTGAGGAACGATTCTTTCTATACAGGCTGGGGTGTCATGTGGAAGTAACCCGTTTATAGGGTTTTGTTATGATTATCTGTTGTGTTTCTATCATTGAATGTGGGTAGGGAGATAAAGGTCCATTGTTATTATGGTATTCAGTTTGATCCTTGGTCGTTGTGTTTTTGCCTGATGTTATTCAATTCGATCATGTATTGGGATCATATGTATGTTAGGGTTATGATTTAACCCTAGGTTCAATTCAAATCAGGTCTCTAGGCGTTGGATGTTCTAATGGTTTTGTTTGGGGTTGATTTGATGCATTTACTTGTACTAACGACCTGGTTGTATATAGATGATCATTATGCGGTCGTTGTGTTTTGGAAGTTTAATCGGCTGCAATGATGTTGGAGTATGGTGTTCGCCTTATTTCCAATTCCTTGGGGTCGCTTTATTTGGATGTTAGGGATTCGTATACCCTAAGAGTTTGTTTATGGCAGATTCGGTGTGCTTGATTCATATTCGGGTGTGGTGCAGTGATTCCAGCCTTGTGGTTACTTATTTAGCCACCTATTGTTGTTGGTACACAAGTAAGGGATGAGTTAGACGTGTTCATGTAGTCTTAATTCAACTTTCGTAGTTGCGTTTGGAAGTTAAGGTTGTTCATAACCCTATGCGTATGTTTTACGATCCGTACTTTTTGGTTTACACTCATATCTAGTGTTTCGGGTGATGAAACTTTTCACTTATTTATAACATTATTTGTGATGCTATGGTGTTTATGGTAGTGGATGTTGGTGTTGCTCTCTTGTGTAAGGCGATGAATATTATTGAAGATACAGCTGCTCACTATGGGTGTGGTTATTAGTACCTAGTTTTATTACATTTATTTTGTTTTTTAAATGTAATTGGTTAGTCCAGCGGTTAGCTGTGTATTTGTTCTGCATTTTGCAGTTGTAATTGCCTATGTAACGGGCCGTGGACATGGGATTCACCCATGTCAATTGTACTACAATGTTTTTTGGTGTAATGAATTTTATCGGGGTGAATTAACCCTTTTACCAAAAAAAAAGGTTTTACACTTTGGGGATTAATCACGACTGACAGGGTAGATGGGGTTTAATAAATGCTACGTACTTGGGAAATGACAGAAATACCCTTTTAAAAACCTTAGTTAACGCACGTTAGTGGGTTTTGGTGGGGCCAGTTAGATGGAGGGACAAACGATGCATAACGTTTGCCATTTAAGGATAGACGGTGCAACTTTTTTTGTCAAAGGACGAACGGCTGCGGTTAACGCAAACCACAAGGACGAACGGTGTAATTTACTCTTTTATATAATAAAAGATAAAATGAAAATAATAAGAGAGAGAGAGAGAGAGTATGATTGAAAGAAAGTTAAAGGAAATATTTTGAAAAAAGAAAAAACCCTCTACCCTTTTAGCAAGGGAATTGATACTCACATCACACTTTTTGATTCATGCACTACTAGTTGTGCATTGCGATATGTTGTACTATGGTAATACATCATCTGTAGTGCATGAATCAAAAATGGTTAATATTAATATCACCTCCCTTTAGCAATTAATAAAGTCAACTTGCAAAAGGTTGCTGCATTAATGCATTATTATATTGTGTGGAAGATAACTTACTCTATATGCCCAATAAATAAAGCAATTAATCAAAAGTACAGTATATGAATATGACTATGACTATGACTATGACAACAACCGTGTGCAGATAGGATTGAATGAAACTAGCTACACCAAGTCACCTTCCACTTGTTTTCTTCTTATACTTGTGTTTTAATTCTGACCAGATCATGGTCAACAACGAACACTTCAATTCACACATTGGTCTTACCAACATTCATATTTAAATAATTTTCATCTATATATAGTAATCCCATCTCACAAAACCCTTCAATATTAGCTAGATAAAAAGATTATGGCAGGGGATACAAGTGAAGGGACAAGGCAACTTGATCAAACTCCAACATGGGCTGTTGCTGGTGTTTGTGCTGTTATCATTATTGTTTCTATTGCTTTAGAAAAAGTTCTTCATAAACTTGGAAAGGTGATTATTTCTTTCACTTTGTTTAGTTGTTTAAGGATTATAGATTTCTTTTTCTATTTTTAGTATACTCATTTTGAATATTTGCTAAATTTTGTACACACATGAATTTTATATCTATATTTGTTACTGTTTTTAGTATACCCATTTAAAGTATAGTTAAGCAGTCTTTTTTTTTTTTTTTTGATATTATAATTAAATGATAATTCTTGATGAACTCTTTAGTTTTGTGGCTGAATCTTGGTTAGTTACTGAAAAAACAAAATTTAAATTCAGTTTTTCACAGACAAGCATAAGAGAGCTTTGTTTGAAGCTTTGGAGAAGGTCAAAGCCGGTAAACAACTTTAATTTTACTAAATTTTATTCTGAAATCTTGGAAGATTTATATTTGGGTTTCTATAATCTAACCCTCATATCTTGAAAATGTTTAGAGTTGATGGTTCTAGGGTTTATATCACTAATATTGACTTTTAGTCAGTATTATATTGCGAAAATATGCATACCCATTAGTGTCGCCGACACCATGTTGCCATGTGCTAAGAGAGATAAAGGTGAGAAGGAGAAAGAAGGAGCGCGTCGGTTGCTTCTATGGTACGAGCATGGTAGAATGTTAGCTGGTGCTAAAGAGTCTAGCTGCGAGAAGGTAGCTTAACTGAATCATTTCAATGTATTTAAACAATGTGTATGAATAATTGACTTTGTTAGTAAGATTCATGTTGGGGTTTTTCGTAGGGAAAAGTGCCGATTATAACTGTTGATGGGTTACATCAATTGCACATACTCATATTCTTTCTTGCGGTCTTGCACGTTGTATATAGTGCTGCTACTATGGCTCTTGGGAGATTAAAGGTACACTGCAGTTACAAGCATCATGACTGCTATATTTTAGGCTTTATGTAGTGAGTGCTGATTTGGTTTAGATTTTTGTTTCGTTATATCATGTTTCAAATTTGTAATCGTTTACTCTTAAGAATTATAATAGGTTAGTTACTTAGTTCTGTAATCAATTGATTCCAATACAAGCCAACCAACTTTGTATTTTTGTGTTATTTGACGTTTTACAATTCGATAAGATTTTGCTGCTACATTTTGCTTTGCAGACCCGTGGCTGGAAGCAGTGGGAAGAGGAGACATCATCCCATAACTACGAATTTTCCAATGGTATGTTACTTTGTCACTTGTAAGAACTATTTTAGCCTTTGAATCTAACATAGCACTGGGATGCACGCTAGATGTGTTTTATTAAATGATGTATAAAGACATCTTTAGAGAAGGAAATTATTTCTTTCTAAAAGATTCTTTTGGGCATACAATGAGTCCTTGATAACAAAGAAAATGCTAATTTCTCTCCCTCTGGTCATCAATGTTTGGTTGTTCTGAGGCTAGCTAGACAGGTAGAAAGCTAACCCTTATCTCATTTCCCTCAGAGAAAAATTTTCTCGTAATTGTCGGAACTCATGGATTTACAGTAAAAAGGAAATAGACTAGAAAAGTGAATTTGAAAATTGAGGGAAACTTGAATTGACTGGAGTTCCAAGCAATTGAATTTAGGGAAAACGTATGACACATAGGGACCTTTCCGGCTTGTATTTTCCCATGTATTTGCACTGTTATCACTACTCTATTAATGTACCGAGTTATTCCTTAATTTGTTTCTTCGCGAGAATGACCTTTTAAGAATGTAATCCACTTTATGATTTATCATAAAAAATTCAGATCCTTCACGATTCAGGCTAACCCATGAGACGTCTTTCGTGAGGGCACACACCAGCTTTTGGACTAGAATCCCATTCTTCTTTTACATTGTAAGTTCACCAGACCATGATCAAATGTTTATGTAAAGAATAGCTTTTACCTTGTATGCTCTCCTTATGCAACTTTCTTTCATGTAGGGCTGCTTCTTCCGTCAATTCTTCAGGTCCGTTAGTAAGTCCGATTATATGACCTTGCGAAACGGTTTCATAAATGTGAGATTCTTTTAAGTTTACAGATCTTACTAAATTATTCATATCTTGTTCTCGATTATTTATTTGTCTGTCATTTCAGCTTCACTTAGCTCCAGGGACTAAATTCAACTTCCAAAAGTACATTAAACGGTCATTAGAGGATGATTTTCAAGTTGTAGTGGGAGTCAGGTACAGATGACTTGTCACGCTCAATGTTATTTAACCTTTTCATTAAATTATCTTGCATATATTCACCTTAACATTTCATAAAAACAAATATTTCAGTCCCGTACTTTGGGCGTCGTTTGTGATCTTCTTGCTTCTAAACGTTAATGGTAAGCGTATGTGATCTTATATGTAATATTTAGTATATGTTAGGAAGTTCAATGCATATTATAGAAAATTCGTAGGAACTTTACGACCCATTCTAATATTAAATGTGAAATGTAATCCATTTGACTCCAAAAGTCAAAACAGATCTCTTTTCTGTCTGCATTGTTTTAAAGAGTCTTATTATCTTGCAGGATGGCAGGCAATGTTATGGGCATCAGTAATGCCATTAGTTGTAAGTACTGTTTTTCAGTTCCTTACAGATTGATCATGAATATTATACTCGTGAGTCCTGATCTACTTTACTTTGCAGGTTCTCTTAGCTATTGGAACGCAGCTTCAAGCCATCTTGACGAAAATGGCACTTGAAATCACTGAAAGGCATGCGGTCGTCCAAGGGATTCCTCTCGTTCAGGCCTCCGATAAATATTTCTGGTTTTCGAGGCCACGCCTAATACTTCATCTCATACACTTTGTTCTATTTCAGGTACTTGGTGAAATTTTGGAATTTGATACCAATTTTCGTCATTCTCATGTCACTGACTGCTTTACTATTTTTCTTTTGCTCACAGAATGCTTTCCAGATCACTTACTTCTTGTGGATTTGGGTAATGGAACTGCTTTGTATTATGATATCTACAACTAAAATATGTTGTTGTTGTTGGTGTGTTTTTTTTTTTTTTTTTTTTTTTTATATTGAGTTTCAGAAGTTTTTTAAGAAGTTGGTAACAAGGGATTGTTTTGGTGTGATTTTGCAGTATGAATATAACATCAATTCTTGCTTCCATGATAATATGAAACTTGTGATTCTAAAACTTGTTATTGGGTAAGAATTCTCTTAAATAAATTCGGCCACATTATCGAGCATCGGGTTGGACTAAGCTGAAATAGTGATTTGTGGTTGTGTTATGATGTAGGGTCGGAGTTTTGATCTTGTGCAGCTACATAACTCTACCTCTTTATGCACTTCTATCCCAGGTTTGACATCAGTTTACAACTAGTTTCTCCCATATTGCTTCAGAAACCAGCATCATTCTTGTAATAATCTATTGGTTTAGTCATCCTATTTCGTCTTGTTTATATAAATTCTATTTATGTCTCAAAGTAACTATGGAAATGGATGACTGTGAGTGATGGTTTATTGATAACCCATCAAGATAGGCAAATCAGGAAATGTAGCTATATAAAAGGTAGTGCAGGTCAAACAGTTTCAACGTCATCCAAAGTATAATCAAGTTACTATAACTTTCTAAACTAAGTAAAAATAAAAGGTTATCATTATATTGAAAATAGTTTTTGCCGTCATGTTTTACCATCTATTAGTTTGGATTAATATGTTTGTACTAAGTAATGTGACAAGAATATTTTAGCGGGGGTAACCCTTTTACCCAAAAAGAATGTGACAAGAACATCATAAGTTTGGTTTAATATGTATTTACTAAGTAAAAACAAAAGCATGATAAGAGTTGCACTTTTTTCTTCTTTCTCTCTCAAGTGAAGTTGTGGCCCCATACCCCGCACCGGCGGGATTGGGTACTGTTGTTGTTGTTGTTGCTTTCTCTCAATTGAAGTGTGGATGATTAAAAGCTTTGATGTCTACTTTCACAGATACATATATCAAGCCGACCCTTTCTATAATATTCTTATACTTGTACATGTGTTCGTGCAAAGATAAATTCGTCTGTTACAATCAATATGACTTACTTGGTGCGTATGTGTAGATGGGGTCAAACATGAAGAAATCCATATTCGATGATCAAACAGCCAAGGCCATCAAGCAATGGCGAATGGGAGTGAAGAAAAAACATGGAGGCAAAGATGGTAAGTCTCGGAGCCCATCAGTTGCGACCAGTCTTGCTGCTAGCCCCGTTCATCCATTGGCATCAACCATCCACCCGACAGCTGGAGCTACCCTTCACCGTTTCAAGACAACTGGGCACTCAACACGCCCTTTCGCCTATGAGGACACTGATGTGTCTGACATTGAAGCTGAACCACTCTCTCCTGAATCATCTACTAGACATTTGATTGATGTGAGAGTTGATTATAACAGTGATAACGAGATTGAGTTGGATCACTCAGGTCAACATGAAGCACAAGAAAGAAATGAAGATGACTTCTCATTTGCTAAGCCTGCACCGCATTTGTGATAATACATCCCAAATGAGGGATTTATTATACATTCTTATTTGTTAGAGATATAGCCATCTATAACTCTGTTTTGTAGATATTATATATTTATTGTAGTTCTATGTAAGGAGCGTATGATTGTTTAATGAATGTCGGCATTTTTTTGGATATACTGTTCCGAATACATTAGTAATTGCAAGTCATGTACAAACCAAAAATCATAGAGAAATACAAATACAGTATGCCACAAGGTTGTGTTTGTTAGCTAAAAGAGAAGGCATAGAAATGGAAATAGTTTGATTTTCTTATGTTTGGTAGTGCATAGAAAATCGACATAATGTTATATCACCATAGGTCCGTAAAACTTGCAGCAACAATAGTTTTTTTTTTTTCTTAGTTTACCAGCTTGGTTAGGTTACGTTTAATATGTTATAATAAGTTCTATGATCCTATAGTTTTAAGTAGTTGTCTTATGCACTTTATGTACTATCATGTAGTTAATTATGTACTATTAGATATTTATTGCAGTTGCAACTTGCAGGCAGTTATAACTTGTAAGCAGTTTGTATTTCCTTATATATTACTCCCTCCGTCTCATAATAATAGTCCATATTTCCTTTTTGGGATGTCTCAATTTAATTGTCCACTTTCCTTTTATAGTAAAAACTAGAGAATTTTGTGGGGGAATATTCCTTTTGAATGGTTGAAAATTAAAGTGGTCCCACTTTTATTAAAGTGTGTGTTTCTTGTCTAGTGACAATAATTTTGAGACGGAGGGAGTATGAAATAATGAAAAAAGGAAAGGCAAGTTGTCATTTCCGGAAAGTGTGTGCGTGGTTTAAGAGATCGGAAAGTTCTTTCTTTACTCTCAAAGTTCATGAGTAAATCAAATAAGAAAGGCAAAACAACAAAGAAACACTCTAATCCCTCATCAGATTTCTCCATACAAAGACCCATAACTAGATTTGTAAATCGGAACTATAACAACTTGGCATCGGAGCAACAAGACATGTGCGACTCGATGCAACTCTTTCAGCAACAATTTGAGGCTTTCATGAAGCGATACAACGAGGATCAATAACACATACAATCTCGGTTTGATGAGATTAGGTGAGAAAACACTAACAATAGCGCCACACATGAACCTCGAGCTCGCGTCAATCGACACACCGAAGAGGGCCCTGATCGTGTTGGTGGAGGCACTGGGGGCACAAACCGTCGCTGAAACTTGGATATTTCGGTATGATGGGTCAACAGACCCTTTAATATGGATGAGTCGCTATGATTACTAATTTAGACACCAGCACGTTGCGGATGAAGAGAAGATGAGTATCGTAGCGCCACATCTAGAGGAAGATGCCCATTAATGGTTCTTAAAACTAGACAGGGATCGCCCACATATGGACTGGGAGGAGTTTAAGGACCATTGTCGTCGACGTTTATGAAGGGCTGAAATAGCAGAACGATGAGCGAAGAATATTTGTTACTATGATGAAATTTACTCAGCTGGTCATTATTGCAATCAGTTATTTTACATTGGTCTGGCAGAATCCTCTAATGATGATCAAGAACCACATATACCACATACTTAATGGTGTTTTTCAATTCCTGGAATCTCCTTTTCGCTTGAAGACAAGCTCATAGTCGGGGAGGGGAGTAATGTTATATCAGTCATCTTGAAACACATTTGAGTAGAATGACCTTGATCGTGGTCCTGCTAGGTGTGCTTTCAAAGTGGACATTCAGAAAGCTTATGATATTGTTGATTGGCAGTTTTAGCGTAATATTCTAATTAGTTTTGGGTTTCACTTGCGTATGGTGCATTGGATAATGGAATGTGTGTCTACCACCTCTTTTTCGATTAGTGTAAATGGTATTCTTCATGGCTATTTTAAGGGTAATCGGGGGTTGAGGCAAGGGGATCCGTTATCTCCTTATTTGTTTACGCTGGTTATGGAGGTGTTATCGCTTATGCTCAAGCGAAGGGTTAGAGATTGTAGATTATTTACTTATCATCACAAATGCTCTCAATTACGTATTATTAATCTTTGTTTTGCAGATGATTTGTTTTTGTTCGCTCATGGTGATGCGAATTCGGCAGGGGTTATTATGGAGGCTTTGGAAGAATTTAAGCATGCTTCTGGTCTTACTCCTAGTCTGCCCAAAAGCACGGCGTATTTCTGTAATGTGCTTAATCATGTTAAAATTGCTATTCTTCAGATTCTTCCTTTCGCTGAAGGGGTTTTGCCTTTTAAGTACCTGGAGGTTCCTTTGATTACTACGCGGTTGATATTTAGGGATTGAAAGGAATTAGTGGAGAGGTTATCGAATCGTATCAAGGATTGGCGCAACAAATCATTGTCTTTCGCTGGTCGTTTACAGCTTATTCAGTTGGTTTTGTCGTCTATGCATATTTATTGGGCATCTATATTTATTCTCCCATCTAGGATTGTTCATGACCTTGAGCAGCTTAATTATGAGAGGGTTTTTATGGTGTTATGGTGATGGCTCGAGAGGTAAGTCTAAGGTTGCGTGGGATGTTGTTTGTTTACCCAAGCAAGAGGGCGGTCTTGGTATTCGGAGGATTGTTTCATTTAATAATGCCCTCATTGCTTCTCATATTTGGCTTTTGTTTACTTGCAAGGATTCCATATGGATTAAGTGGATTCATATGTATAGGTTGAGGGGGCGTAACTTTTGGGATACTCCTTGCCGGGGTAATATGACTTGGAGTTGGCGGAAGATCCTTCAGCTTAGACCGCTTGTTCGTAGTTTCTTTTGGTATAAGCTTGGTAATGGGCGGTCGGCTTCTGCTTGGTTTGATCAGTGGTGCCCAGAGGGTCCTTTGTCGCTAGTTGTTTCTTCTAGAGACATTCATCGTGCAAGTTTCTCTCCTAGTTCTACTGTTCGTGATGTGATTAATGGGAATTCATGGTCTTGGCCTAGTAATTGGGGGAATCGGTATCCGGGTATTATTTCTATTACGGTTCCTACTTTGATAGATCATATTGAGGATAAGCTATTTTGGCGTAATGGTGATTCCATGAAGCCCTTTTCGGTATCTCTTGCGTGGGATTCTATTCGGCCTAGGTGTCTTGATGTGGATTGGTATCATCTTGTTTGGTTTTCTCACCGTATTCCGAGGCATGCGTTCTATCTTTGGCTTGTTTTGAAAAGAAGACTTCAGACCCAAGATATGTTGAGATATCATTATGGTCATCATGATCCAAATAATGATGTGTTGATGTGCCCTCTTTGCAGGACTCAACCTGATTCTCATGATCATCTATTCTTTGATTGTGTGATCTCGTTTCATGTTTGGTTTTCTTTGAAGATGTTTGCAGGTTTTCAGGATATCCCGGACTCGTTGGAGGATGTGACTCGTTTTCTTATTCCTATTTCGAAGTCTCGGTCGGTTAAAAGTGTTGTCTCCAAGCTTCTTTTTGCGGCGTCCTCCTATTACATTTGGCAAGAAAGAAACAACAGGATTTTCAAGCAGCAAAGAAGATCGGAAGTTCAAGTTATTGATGTTATCAAGTCTACGGTTCGGCTCAAGCTTCTAACATTCAAATTCAAGAAGACGTCGAATACGAGAGACCTGTTGTGGGTTTGGCAGCTGCGTCTTTCTCTTTTACATTCCTAATGGTGGGCTTTAGTTCTGATTCTTGGCACGGGAAGTTGGTTGATAGAGGGTTTTCGTTGGCTTATGCTATTGGAGGTCATGGTTTTTCGTTGGAGATCCAGGTGAGTGATGTACTCTTTTTCCCTAATCCAAGGTTTTCCCACTGGGTTTTTTCTTGGAAAGGGTTTTTAAGGAGGCAGGCTTAACTGATTCATCAATCTCCTTTGAAGAGATGTGCTGATATTTGTTTTTTGGGTAAAAGGGATTTTTCACCCTGGTAAAATGCATTACACAAAAAACATTGAAGTACAAAGGATGAGGGTAACTTCCCTCAACTCAGTCCCTTAGGACACTTACAGACTCCCATATAAGAATGACATGCCATTCTTATAACTTACAAAATAAAACTTACAACCTACAATGACTATACAAGTGAATAAAAAATATGAAAATAAAACTTGACTCACTTAGGTAGCACCAAAGACATAGTCATCATAGAACTTCAATCCACTTCCATGCGATCCAGAAAAGCACCCATCATCATAGGACGCGTTTGACATCAACATAGAACCAGAACTTACACAAAGCCAAATGTGATAATGAAATGTCACAATACCCCAAACAAACATGCATCCGAACACCAAATATCAAGTTGGAGCAGCAAAACACAAGTAAAACAAGTGTATTACTGACCATCATAACACCAAGGGCGCACATAAGGCCGAACCATGTAGCAATCAGAAACCATAGGGACAAACGACATGTTCCCTACCATCAGCACATAGCACTCACTTCCAATCACCCTACCACATCCGTCATGCTTCACAACCAGAAGATAACAAGAGTAGCATGATCATAACCAACCTAGGGTTTGTAATAAACCCTAACTTCCTATAGCATCATATTACAAACCGCACAAAACAAAACAATCCAATATACGACTTCATAGTAATATGATTACCAACCAACACTAGGGTTAAACCCTAACTTTAGAATAGCCATCACACGACCAAAAATAGTTGGAATCGAATACAGATCGTTGAAAGAAAAGAAAGGTTTTTGAACAAGTTACCTTCAAACTTGACTTGCATCCCTCTATACCCACATACATCATACGAACATCTTGGATAGAACAAGTAGTTGACAAACAATACACAAATGGACACATGATATGCAGCAGCAACCAATCACTCAATCCACCAAAGATATAACAATAATAGCACATGAATCCCAAAGATCGTCCCTAGTAATGAATAAACGATTTAAGAAAATCGTTTTTAGAATTTAATAGGTACAAGGAATCAATCATAACCCCAACCAAGAATCGCTTTAGAAAAAATAAGAGTAGTATTGATAATCGATTTATACAATTACGCAAGATCTTCAACCGCCTAATAAATAAAACTTACCACCTACCCATGTGAGGTCAATAGCAAATAATTCAATCAAAAATCAGTAGGAATAATATAGAGATCATGCACAAACGACAAAACAAGATCTAGAATTAATAATAGCGCTGGTAGAATAGATCAATGTTTTGCCGTAAAAAACGAATATAGAAAATCACAGACCCACGATTAACAAGAACCAAATTAATATTAATCCACCCTCGAAGGATTAAACAATTAAAAGGTTTAGAATCGCTTAGGGAATCGCACAGGTGAATCGTTTTTTTTCTTTTTTTGGCCAGAGAGAATATTTTAGGGTTTTCATAGTTTTTGAAAAGATGGGCTGATAGGTGGAGTCATTCATGTGTTCGTAGATGGGTGTTCCCGGTTGGGGTTTTAGCGTTTGTATTCTCTAGCTTTTGTAACGCTTAGTGGCATGTCACTAGCGATTTTGTTTGGTTGTTCAAGCTTAGCTTGAGGTTAATGTGGCATGTCAGCCACATTCCAGTGTACTTATTTGGTTTATTTTTTAATATATTTTACCAGAGTGAATCCCTTTTACCCCAAAAAAATATATTTTTTAAATATTTAAATGTTGCCTAAAGTACTAACTTAATAGCTCAAATAACAAAATTAGTTGCCCAGATTACATCTAAAAGTGTGGACTGACGATAAACCAAAATCGTAGGTCAAATAATAACCAAATGAATAATCAGTGCCATGTGTCGAATAGTCCAATAGGCCTCGTTTGTTCCTTTTTTATCCAAAAATGTGTCACGAACACTTATAAATTCTTTATTTCGTTATTAACAAAATCTAATAACAATTGTCTTTAGAAGTATTAATTTAACAATTGTTTTAATTTTTATCTTTTATTTGCTCCAAGTCGAGTGAATATCTAGTCGCAACAAACGAGTTACTATTTATTTTCGAGTTACAGTCAAACAATTAATCCCTCAGGTCAATAATAATGAACCCGATCCCAAATTATTCCAAAAATTACCTCGTGTTCATTTTATTTTCAATTCGAACCATAAGCAACAAGCCAATAATAATATTTACTTTGGAAGTTTATTTTTTCACAAAGCATGCGATACAACTAGTTCTTGCATAAAGTATTGGGAAGCTTTAGGAGGAAGTTTAACATCTCCTCACAATTTACTTTTGGCGCCTTTGGTCCCTTTTCTCGCCCAAAGTCTTGGCAACCGTTCATCTACCTCTGCAACCTCTTTATACCTATCGATTGTATACCAAAAACAAGACACACAAAACACATATTCCCTTGAAAAATTACTACAACAATGGCTGCAAATGCTTACTTTCAAAATGATGCAGAACCTAACTTAGTGTTGTTAGGTTTATGCTGTTAAGTCTAAAATTTTTGATGATATGGTTAAGAATTATGGTTGCTCGAAGGTACAAGACGTATTGCCCACTTATGGCATTTAGTTGCCCAGATTGCAAATTAGAGGGTGGCCTGAGGTACAAAAGAAATTGCCCAATTACATAAACTAGTTGCCCAGATTACATGCAAAAGTTTCGCCTAAAGTACTAAACAAGTCGAATGGTCCGACTATATTATTAAAACATAAAAAGGTTGCCTGAAGTACAAAACAGAATGCCCAATTAACTAAACTAGTTGCCCATATTACATATAAAAGTTTGGCCTAATGTACTAAACTAAATTGCCAAATAACAAAACTTTGCCCACAGATAAGAGTTAAAAGGGGTTGTCTGAAGTACAAAAGGAATTATCCAATTAACTAAAACAGTTGCCCAGGTCACATTTAAAACTGTTGTATATAAAGTACTACTATAAGAAATAATAATTCATCCCACTGCAAAATTTACTATTAAAACAGTAAAAAGGTGGAGTAAAGTACAACACAATAATAATGACCATTTTCTACAATATATTATTTAAAAACAAACTTAGTTGGCCATATTCCAAAACCCATGTTTTTTTTGGGTAAAGGGTTTTACCCCAAAAAATATATAACAAAAAAAAGTTAAGTACAAATGGAATGTGGCAGAAGTACCACATTAACCTCAAGCTAAAGCTTGATAAACTAGTGTTTATGACATGCCATAAACACAATGAACCTAGCTAAAATTACATCACCTAACTAGGCATAAAACAAGAAAAAGCTTGTAACAAGCGAGCATCCCGCATCCATCCAAAGCACAAAGGGAGCAAGTCGACCCAGGAAGTCTGCCTCCTTAAAAACCCTTTCCAAGAAAAACCCAAAGGGAAAAACCTTGGAGTAGGGAAAAAGAGTACAACCCTTACCTGGCACTCCCTTCGTGTATAATACAAGCACTTGGGATCTTCCATTTATCAAGAATCAGACGAGCTTGCGAGGTTATCTTCTTGAACTTGAAGGTAACCAGCTTCAACCGAACAGTAGAGACAATAAATTGGACCACTTCAGCTACGGTAGACTTCTTTTTCTTGAAAAGTCTTGAATTGTGTTTCATCCAAATTTAATACGTAGTTGCAGCAAGAAGTAACCGAGATATGATAGTAACCACCGTACACCCCTTGGATATAGTAATAAGGAATGTGAGAGCATTATCCAACGAAGGTGGGACAACATCCATTCCAAATAAAACCCGAACCTGCAACCAAACCTGAATAGAAAACTGGCACTCAAAAAACAAGTGTGAGTGAGAGTCCGGAACCAAGTCACATAGCGAGCATTGAAGCAAGTCCAAATCAACATTAGGCCCAACATCCCATTGCCGCATTCTATCTTGAGTCTTCAGCTTCTGTTTAATAACAAGCCACAAGTGTATAGGATGCCTAGGAATACAATGAGAAAACCAAGGAATATGATACCACTCCACCAAATCAGTCCTTAGGCGAAGAGAATCCCAAGCACCCGAAACCGAGAAACGACATAAATTACCATCCAAAGTACGCCATAATAAATCGTCATCATTATCGTGAAGCAGGTTTGGTACCGGGAGAGCAGCTAAAAGTGGAAACCTAGCTGACCAATCAGTAGGCCAACGCCAAATACCATTATCAATCACATCAGAAATCGTGTCCGATTAATTAAACCCATCCCGAGCAATGTCTCTAGCCGTAAGCGAATCACGAATAGGACTTAACTCACACCACATATCAAACCAAACGGATGTAGCCTTTCCATTATTAATCTTGTGCCAAATGAAAGGACGTACCTTGGCTCTAATTGCAAGAAGCTTACGCCATCCCCAGCTAACATCACCCAAGCAAGGGACATCCCAAAAGCTTTTACCACGAAGTTTATACGAATGAATCCATTGCACCCATAAGGACTCTTTATGAGTCAAAATATTCCAAATATGCGTAGTCATAAGGGCAATGTTAAAATCATCCAATCTACGAATACCTAGACCTCCCTCATGCTTAGGCTTACAAACAGACTCCCAAGCAACTTTGGCCTTACCCCTTTTCATTTCTCCTTGACACCATAAGAAACCCCGCATAAGCTGCTCCAATTCATGAATGATACGAGTAGGGAGGATAAAGACAGAAGCCCAATATAAATGCATCAAAGATAAAACAGATCTGACCAACTGAAGCCTACCAGCAAGTGATAAAAACTTATTACGCCAATCATTCACACGACCTTCCAACTTTTACACAAGAACCTTACAATCCTTATAAAGCAGTCTAGATGAGATAAGAGTGACCCCAAGATACCTGATAGGGAGAGAACCTTCTGCAAATGGCATAGACTGGAGAATAGTAGCTTTCATAGCATTAGGAACATTACAAAAGAAAGCTGTACTTTTAGGGATACTCGAAACAAGACCCGAGACATTCTTGAAATCCTCCAACGCTTGCATTATGACATTAACAGAATCCGAATGACCTCTAGAAAATAAGAAGAGGTCATCTGCAAATAAAAAGGTTAATAATTCTCTATTGTTCACACAAATGATGAAACTGAAAATCCACTGTATTAGAAACCTTTTTCTGCAAAGTAAGAGTTAGTACCTCCATTACCAACGTAAACAAGTAGGGAGATAACGGGTCACCTTGCCTAAGACCCCACTTACCATTAAACCAGCCATGGAGATCACCATTAACACATATAGAATACGATGTAGATGAGACACACATCATGATCCAGTCGACCATTTTGGGATGAAAACCAAACCCAATCAGAATAGCTTTAAGAAACGCCCAGTCAACCGTATCATATGCCTTCTGGATATCAACTTTAAACGCACACCTAGGCGGACCTCTCCCTCTATGAAAATTCCGCATAAGATCTTGGGTAAGTAAAATATTATCAGAGATACGACGTCCATGAACAAATGCTGATTTTTTGGGTAAAAGAGATTTTTCACCCTGGTAAAATGCATTACACCAAAAATGTTGAAGTACAAAAGGATGGGAGTGAGTCCCCCATCTCAGCACTAAAGGGCAATAGACATGCACCAACACAAGTGCAACTTACAAATAAACTAAGCTAAACAAAGCTACTTATCACCAAGAAACACAAAAGAGAAATATAAACTAATTCTTCTTGCGTCCTTGCACCTTGAAGTCTCTAGTAGAGCCACTATAATTCTTGGATTTGGAAGCATACATCTCGATATCATCATAGTTCTCAAAGACTTCATCATCACTTTCACTAAACCCATCCACACATGAACCTTGACCCTGAATAGAAGTAGAGGCCATATGACTAACGTTTGGGGTAACATTCGACGCCTTACTCATAAAAGCAACATGGTTGTTGAAACGCTCCCACAAATCTGCAGTCTTACTTCTCGTAGGTACCTCACGATTACAACCTTCAACAGCATTATCCTTTCCTCCACTTGAAGAATCGACAACATTAGAAGGCTGAGCAATTTGTTCCTATACCATATCCACACCATCATCACTCCTTAGCACCCCATTAGGTGTACCAAGAGAAAGAGAATCCTCATTATTCGGCTTAAGATCAGCTCCTAACTTATGTTTAGAAGAGTTCTTTTTCTTGGCAGCTGGTTTTAAGACTGGTCTATACATAACATTAGACTTTGGTTTAAGACCCCGAGCCCCTTTAGAATCTTTACCAACCTCTTTACCAGCCTTATGAGAGTGAACATGACGATCAACACCAACATCATTAGTAGTCGAAGCACTAGTAACCCGCTTACGTCTAAGAGGACAAAGATCATCATCATGATTGAAGATAACACACTTAGAACACCAAGGCGGCCACCACTCATACTCGACTTCAAGAACTTCCATGTAATGACCCTTACCCAAAGGTAAGAGGATAGCAACATCAATTGATTCCAAAACATCTCTATCAGCAGATAACTTAATAAGAACCCGTGCATATGAATAACGACCCCAAGGATTGCTACACATAGCATTAGTACCCGCGTCAAAACGTATAATCTGCCCCAACTATTTTGCAATCAAACTTATACCAGCTTTAGAATACACAACGGAAGGTACATTATGTATACGAACCCAAACAGGTACCTTAGTCACTTTCTGCTTTTCCAACCTAGTATTCGGCACCCACGCCCGCAAGAAAATAGGTACCGATTTAATAAACCAAGGACCCCCATCAAGAATTTTAGTCATACCATCCAATGAATAAAATTTGAAAAGAAAGAAACCATTCCGTAATATAGCGTGCTCCAAGCCGAACTTAGCCCAAGTATGCTTGACATAGTCTTTGACAATCAGAAATGCAAGTCATTGTCCAATGAAATAGCCATAAAGTGAATTTGTAAATTTCCCACACATATCGTCAACTACATCAACTGGAATAACAACATTGGCAGCCGACAAAAACTTATCATTCGAATACCCTAACTCATGCGTCTGATTTGGATTAATAAAACGTTCACCTGAGCTAGGAAAACCAAAATCAGAATGAGTCGAACTACCAGCCTTACCCGCCATATTCCCTTTAGTTGAACTCGTAACACATCCCTCAAGAAACCCAGGATCAACATAAGAACCCGCAACAGTAACCTCATCAATAAAACACGACATATGCATCTGACTGGCATCAACCGAATCGTTTTTTGGGTAAAGGGTTTTACCCCGGTAAATATATAACCAAAAAATAATGTTAAGTACAAATGGAATGTGGCAGAGGTACCACATTAACCTCAAGCAAAAAGCTTGATAAACTAGTGTTTATGACATGCCATAAACACAATGATCCTAGCTATATTACATCACCTAACTAGGCATAAACAAGAAAAAACTTGTAACAAGCGAGCATCCCGCATCCAGCCATAGCACGAAGGGGGCAAGACGACCCAGGAAGTCTGCCTCCTTAAAAACCCTATCCAAGAAAAACCCAAAGGGAAAAACCTTGAAGTAGGGAAAAAGAGTACAACCCTTACCTGGCACTCCCTTCGTGTATAATACAAACACTTGGAATCTTCCATTTGTCAAGTATCAAACGAGCCCGTGAGGTTATCCTCTTGAACTTGAAGGTAACCAGCTTTAACCGAACAGTAGAGACAATAGTTTTGACCACTTCAGCAACAGTAGACTTCTTATGCTTGAATATTCTTGCATTGCGCTCCATCCAAATGTAGTACGTAGTAGCAGCGAGCAGTAACCGAGAAATGATGCTACTAACCGACCGCCCCTTTGAAATAGGAATAAGGAATGTAATAGCATTATCCAAAGAAGGTGGGATCGCATCCATACCAGATAAAACCCGAACCTGAAACCAAACCTGCATAGAAAACTGGCACTCAAAAAATAAGTGAGAATGAGAATCCGGAACCAATTCACAAAGCGGGCATCGAAGCAAGTCCAAATCAACATTAGGACCAACATCCCATTGCCGCATCCTATACTGAGACTTCAATTTCTGCTTAATAACAAGCCAAAAATGTATAGCATGCCTCGGGATACAATGAGAAAACCAAGGAACATGACACCACTCCACCAAATCAGCCCTTAGGCGCAGAGATTCCTGATATTCAGTCGAAACGTCAAGCTTACTCACACGAGCTAGTCACTTGTGAATGACTAACCGTAAGAAACTTAAAACGGCTCGGACACTGACCAATAATAAGAAGTGTGTAGTATGTGGGTAACTCAAACGTGTTAGGTTTGAGCACCGAGATCGTTTCGAACGAGGGTTGAATGGAATTTCCAACTCACGTCTCAATAATCGGGATTCGAATGAGAAAAGGGGGTAAAATGATATTATCTAAACTACGGGATAAGGAAAGCATAATGAACTAAAATCTATGGGAAATCCTAAGAACTAAGACAAACTACGCAATTCTACACTAAAACGCAAATACGGGATTAAAACGAAACGCGAATAAAAAGCAATAACGTCTATTCTAAGTCCTAAAAATAACCTAAAATTACTTTTATTCTAAAAATGATATTAGAAAACTAATTATGAATTAAAATTAATTTTTAGGAATTTTCTTGAATTTATTAAAATTAAAAACTAATTATTAACTTTTAAAATAAAACTAATTATCTAAAAATTATGAAAAAGAAAGGGAAAAATATGGAATCACTTTTCAAAAATCTAAAATAACATAAAAGACTTTTCAAAACTATTTTTGTAATTTTCTGATTAATTTCCTATTTTCTATGAATTTAAATCTATTTAAATCTAATTTAAATTGTGAAAAATACCAAATAAAAGGAGAAAAATAGGGAAAAATATTTTTTATGCTTTTGATATTTTTCTTAAACTGGGAAAATTAAAAAATTATTTTTTGGAACTTTTTCTCAATTAATTGCAATTAAAGCTAATAAAAAATGATTAAAAACTGTTTTAAATCTAGAAAAATAGTGAAAAGTGACCAAAAATTATGAAAACTTCAGGAAAATTCTAAAATATTATTCTAAAGCTAATAGAAACATAAAAACATGGGCTTATTTGAGAGAATTGAGGGCTGCTATTTAAACTGATAAGGAATAAGCACTTTGGAATAAGCTAACAAGCACTAAAATGAACCAAATGATAACAGAAGCTAATTTATACTATAATTACTCTAAATCAACTATTATAAGCTAATCCTAACCTCTAAACAGTGATCTATCAATGATTAAGCTAAATGACCACTTAAGCAAATCAGGTTTTACCCCTACTGTTTGAGCTGTTGTGCAGGCTTATCCAATAAGCTAGAGTGAAAACAAAAAGTATGGTTCTCAAGACCACCTAGCAGAGAGTACTTATCCAGATTTACAGCTTATGAGAACTTATAATGAAGAAGTTAGAGAGCAAAACCTAACTGGCCATTTTGTGACAGATTGCTGATGCAGAAACAGTAAACAGGCACCCTAGTTTGAGCTTATGCAACTACTTATCCAATAAGTCAAAATGAAAACCAAAAGTTGACATAATTAGACCACCTAGCAGACTCCTTATAGACCAAAAATGAGATCTTAACTACTTGAATTGACAACTGCACAAGGTCTGCAATGTCTGCACAAATTCAGTTTTGACACAGTTGACTTATGAAAACAGATTATGATGTTTGACTTTCTTGAGATTCAAATGCAAATGAAAGACTGAAATGGATGAATAATGATGAAATGAAACTTTAGCAAGCTACTTCTACTGATATTAAACCTATATGCAATGATTCAGTCACTGATTTTAACAGGAAAAGCTTAAAGACAGATTAGATCAAACTTTTGACTTTTAATATAATAGGCTGCAAAACAAGGACATCTATTAACTCAATAAACCATACCATGCCTAAAACCACGATCTCTGCTACAAAATACCCTCTAGCTCAGTTTAAACAAGCAATCCAAACACTACTTTAGGAAAACTCAATTTGCACTAAAACTTAAAACCTCATTGAATCTGAATGAACTGACCTTCATAAGCATAAATCTTAACCAGAAAACAGATTTAAACCAGAAATTTACCACAAATTACTTTGACTATCAATTTTGACAAAAGTTTGACTATTGTTGACTTTTTAGAAAAAATGCAGTTTAAGGAAGTTTAAGCAGCAACTAAGCTCACAAAAGCTTGAATAAGCTTTCCTGAGCTTATTAAGACGATAATAAGAGCTTTTAAAAAGAATCAAACTGAGATGAACAATTTAATACAAATTAATGAGAAGTACTTAAATATCATTAATGAAAATGGGTTTACAATGAAAAACTGAGATTACAACTATATTTAACTAATTGAAAACAGTAAATGACATGAAAATTAATTGGTAACAATTTCCTAAAAACATAGAAATTGGACAAGATACAATGAGAGCCAAGAGGTCTATAAATAGCAGATGTTGGAGCCTTGGGATGCCTTTGGGAAGAGCCTAGAAGTCCTTTTGTGGCCACACATTCATCCACGAATCATCAGCTCCAATCAGAATCCTCCATTTCATCCTATGATGTGTCATGTCCAATGAGAAAGTTACATTTGTCCACGTGGCACCTTATCCTGACATGTCAGAGGTTCTGGAAGGATGGATAGATTCTAAGTACGAGGTGGTGCGTTTGGGATTGGGTAAATTGGTGGTGTTTGGGTTTGGGGATGAAGGAGCAGGGTAAAGGCAAAAGGGGCGCGTTTGGTTTATTTAATTATAACTCAAATGGGTTGAGCGGGTAAAATTAGGTATTCGGGTTGGGTGGTTAACCGGGTCTTGTTTGATATATTAGACGGGTTGGTTAGTTGGGCTAGGATAATAAATGGGCCGTGTATAGTTTGTGTTGGATAATGGATTTTGTATTGGATTAACTTGGACTAGGGCATATGATCCAAGGCTATATAGGGACTCAAGTTGTATATTCGGATTTCCAAGGGACCAAACATGTGAATCTGAAAATATCCTCCAAGGACCATCTTTGTCAATCTTCAATAGACAAGGGACTGAATTTGCAACTTTTTGATTCTTCAAGGGCCATTTCTGTCAAATGCTGAAACTTCAGGGACTATTTCTGACATTTCTTCAAACTTTGATCAAATCTTCACGAATCATCCTCAGAGATTAGAAATCTTCATAAATGCATAATTCTGACCTTCCGGCTCAGCTTAAGCTCTCTTAATCTCTCGTGCTCGGATTTACGTCTGATTTGGTTCCTTTTTGCGTGTTTTTACATATCCGTACCTGCACAAGCACAAACTCAAGAAAACCACAAATATTATCAATAAACGGCTCTTTCTTGGTTATTTTGGGTCAGTTTTGATAACAAAAAGGTATGTGTTTTAGCACATACCAAAATACCCCAGACGAAACTATTGCCGTGTCCTCACGCAATGCAATCAACTCACGCTTCTAAAACCAAGGATTTCAATCTCTTTCTACTAAACCATTGATATGTCTAAACCGTCAAGTTATCTCACACAAGCTAGCCACTTGTGAATGACTAACCGTAAGAAACTTCAAACAGTTCAGACAAACCAATTAGAGAAGAAGTAGTCAATGTTCCTCAAAAGAGATTAAGAAAGCCTTAATTCTAAAAACGCCCCGTTTACCTTTCATTTCTCATATAGATATTACGGTTAAGCACATTCCGGTTATGAATGACGGTTTGTTGAACTTTCATGTCGATCAATAACTCCAACATTTTTCGAACGACACGTTAGGATCACAGAGCAGAAAACACAACACAGCGTGAAGTGACCATACGGATAGAATACATCGTCCCTGATTTTTCACAAGTCCCCAAACTAAGCGTAAAACCGAAATCATTGTTAAGTATGATTCTAGATGCTAACACTACCCATGGAAGTTACTTGTGTAAATACCTTTTGCTCCCATTTTCCTATTTTCCTCTAGATTTTTTTATTTTTGTGAGAAATGAATTTCTTCAAATTCTCGTTTCGATAACTTTTATTCCGATAAAGATACAAAGCTAAGCCGATAATTAGTTATCCGCCTTCCCTCAAGAACCATTGTCGTAAAAATGAGGTCCACATCAAGGAATTTTTATTCACTTTGATTTTTAATTTTTCAACATCATTTTTCATTTTATTTTATTTATTTTTATTTTTTTTACATGAGCTTTTACTTTTACTTATATGAGCTATGAACCACGGAGCTTCACGGGGTAATTCCAAGACTATAGGCTTCATGAAATGAGGATCCCGGCTGGCTAGGCTAAGACCTCACTCAATCCTGGCTAAAGATCCAAGGGTCCGATCTCGACACCGCAGCTCACAACTTTACTTATTACATTTCACATATCACTTATTACTCATTTATTTATTATGGATCCTTGATGTGTACCCAATTTTTAAAACAAAGATTCTTTTAAGAAGATAAAGAACTAACTATCGCCAAAAACTCAACATCTCTAATTATTATTAGACAGATATGGGGTGAAACAATTTTGTGGGAACAAAAAGCCATAAGTACCTTCGATGGGCTCTAAAGAGAACCAACTACTCCACGTTTAGCATCTAAACTCATAAGTAACTCTATCATTTCTCGATCTCTGCAAATTTAAAATCCCAAATAATGAGATCTGCAGATGCTTAGCCGATAATTTTTAGATTACCTATGGTTAAGGGAACAAGCTAGGGCTCAACACGCCCGGTCAAGTCAGAATTCCATTCCTACTCTCACCAGCGGAAAGTCAACAAGGTGTCAAAACATATATTAACTTAGCAAATGCTTCGTCTAATGAAATCAAGTCTCGCATATTTAAAGTCACTCAGGGAAACTTGCAAAATCTTGGCCTTGTGAGCTAGAATTCGTATTTTATAGCTTCTAATCTAAGAGACTAGCAAAACTTTTCAATCAAAAAGACTTAACAAAAGCTTACAAAAATTTTTAAATTTTTCTCATTTTTGCACAATTTTTCATTTTCTAAGGAAAAACGGGGTTACGAGAGAAACACGACAGAAATAAGCAAGTGTGGTCAAATCAAATCGAAGATTTCCCTACCCCAGACTAGAACGAAACATTGTCCTCAATGTTTAAAGCAAGGGTATCACGAAAATCTAAAAGCCGTTTATTAAGTATGCTCAAAGATAAACGTTAGTCGATAAGATTAAGGATATCGGATTTCCATCAGCATCGATCATGAAACTCGAGTAGATAAAATGACAAACTTCGAGCACGAGAGTCTTCATATCGGGAAAATCCTACACACAACATCACAAACAACCAAACACGAGAAATCGAAGAGGCAGACCCCTTCGCGTCACTTATTAGAAAATAGAAAGAAGATAGAGATAAGCATGGGGTGCCTCCCACGAAGCGCTACTGTTTTTCTTAAACGAGTCGCTAGCCTGACTCGTCCCCGAATTCATTTGTCCTTGGGGAAGAAAGTGGTAGAGATACCAGGGTCAAAAACGGTGTCCTCATTCCCGAAGGAATGAGACTGGGTGGTTTGGGAGGGAAAGAAAATGTCGGGCTCAAGCACATACGGGATAACTCCTCCCAAACTCACATAAGGCATATGAAAGATCGATCCATCATCCGGCGGTTTTGCGGGTGGACGAAGGGATGACGGATCAACGTGAGAATACTCCAAAGAAGTCGGGAGCTCATGGTATAGAAAGGTATGACTCAAAGGCTCATCAACGAAGGCATCCAAGGGAGGATCCTTATCTCGAATGACATTTTTAGCATAAAACTCAGCAACGCGTATCCCGGGGTTGAAAATCTTGTCCTCACATGTGTGCTCAACGGGATAAGTGAGGGTCGACTCAACAGAGGAGGGAGAATCATCATTAAGCAAGCTTTCAAGAAAAAGGATATCTTGATTAGAGTCGCACCCGTCACTCTCAATACCCGGCGGTATTGGATCATCAAGAAATAAGTCGATTTCTTCCATATCAGAATCATAAGGCGGATAATCAAGAACATCGTCGTCAACCACTTTAGTCAATTTATCAATCTCCATAATATCTTCAGTGTCAGATTCATCACTTTCTTCATCTTGCATAACATCACATGACAGAAGAGAAAGGTCGGAACACGAGATGGGACAAGTGGTGTGCTCTGAGAGCTAGCAATATCCACCACTTCCGTTGTGGTCTCTGAATCGGACTCAAAATCTTGGTCAAAAAGAGGATTAACTTCGCAAAAGGTGTAGTCATTCTTGAACTTGAAAACCGGATTTGAGAAAATCCGGAAGTAACCTCGGAGATGTCAAGAGAATCACATAAAAGCGAATCACAATCACTGTCGATACATCCTCGAATCGGAAAACATTTCATCATGATCATTAGAAATATCAAGAGAAAGCTCATCACAGATATCATCTACAACCTCGGACTCTCTTGGGATTGGGATAAGGCTCTCAACACTAGACGATTCCGTTTCCGGAATAGTACTAAGAGGCTCGTCCCCCATTATGAGAGAGTCAACGGGTTCAACAATGTTTGAAGAAATAGAATCATCGACCTCTTCCAAAATGATGTCACTTCTCTCAACCGGTGTGAGTGAAGGGGAAGGGTCAGAAATGAAAGGCTCAGAAACGGGAGTGGGTTCAGCCGACAAACTTTCATAATATTCTTTCATTTGTATGGAATCCTCATCATCATCATCGATGTAAGTCTCGAGCCATCGGGCACGTCTTTTAAGTGCTTGCTCCTCAATTCGTATTTCTTCAAGACACTTTTCAATCCGAGCTGCTCGTTTTTCTTCTTCGAGTAATTCTAACATAGATCTTTCGTTTCGAGATGCTCGATCTTCGGCATGTTCATTAACAAATTCTTCGAGTATTTTAAAACATCTTTGAATTTCTGGAGAAATTATCGGAGGTTGTGGTTGAATTTCTTGGTATTGTGGAGGTGGGTCATAAGGATAGTCGTAATTGTCACAAGGAACTTGCTCGTAAACAAGCGGGTTCTGCATTTGAAAATCGGAATTAAAGTGCGGACCTCCACAATACTCACAACAGTATGATTGTTGTGACGGGTTTGGTGAAGTATATGGATAAGGTTCATAACCAAAGGTTGTATTGTTAAATTGGGCTTGACATTGAAAACCTTGGTGAGGACCTCCACAGTACTCACACGAGTATGACTCCGTCTCATGGTATGGGGATTGGTTAAGGAAATCGGTCGTATCATTGTAGGGATGTTGGTCGAAGACAAACTCGTTTCCCGTATTCACAATGCTACAACCGGGACAATTCCCACCATTTTGAGGTCCACCACACCATTGACAACCATAATGGTAAGACGAAGACATCGAGAAGAATTATACGAATAAGAGGGTAAAGAGATAAAGAATTGACGGTTCAGAGGGTAAAGAAGAATATTTTTGGGTTTTTAGAAAGCATATTTTGAAAAGGAAAATCTTTTTGGGTTTTTGAAAAAGATATATTTACAAAAACGACGGTAACTTCACTCGGGGAAGGATCTTCAAATGCACACGATTCGAGACGGAATACGAAAACTCGCTACAAGCCCTCCCCGGCAGCGGCGCCAAAAATTGATATTCAGTCGAAACGTCAAGCTTACTCACACGAGCTAGTCACTTGTGAATGACTAACCGTAAGAAACTTAAAACGGCTCGGACACTGACCAATAATAAGAAGTGTGTAGTATGTGGGTAACTCAAACGTGTTAGGTTTGAGCACTGAGATCGTTCCGAACGAGGGTTGAATGGAATTTCCAACTCACGTCTCAATAATCGGGATTCGAATGAGAAAAGGGGGTAAAATGATATTATCTAAACTACGGGATAAGGAAAGCATAATGAACTAAAATCTATGGGAAATCCTAAGAACTAAGACAAACTACGCAAATCTACACTAAAACGCAAAACGGGATTAAAACGAAACGCGAATAAAAAGCAATAACGTCTATTCTAAGTCCTAAAAATAACCTAAAATTACTTTTATTCTAAAAATGATATTAGAAAACTAATTATGAATTAAAATTAATTTTTAGGAATTTTCTTGAATTTATTAAAATTAAAAACTAATTATTAACTTTTAAAATAAAACTAATTATCTAAAAATTATGAAAAAGAAAGGGAAAAATATGGAATCACTTTTCAAAAATCTAAAATAACATAAAAGACTTTTCAAAACTATTTTTGTAATTTTCTGATTAATTTCCTATTTTCTATGAATTTAAATCTATTTAAATCTAATTTAAATTATGAAAAATACCAAATAAAAGGAGAAAAATAGGGAAAAATATTTTTTATGCTTTTGATATTTTTCTTAAACTGGGAAAATTAAAAAATTATTTTTTGGAACTTTTTCTCAATTAATTGCAATTAAAGCTAATAAAAAATGATTAAAAACTGTTTTAAATCTAGAAAAATAGTGAACAGTGACCAAAAATTATGAAAACTTCAGGAAAATTCTAAAATATTATTCTAAAGCTAATAGAAATATAAAAACATGGGCTTATTTGAGAGAATTGAGGGCTGCTATGTAAACTGATAAGGAATAAGCACTTTGGAATAAGCTAACAAGCACTAAAATGAACCAAATGATAACAGAAGCTAATTTATACTATAATTACTCTAAAGCAACTATTATAAGCTAATCCTAACCTTTAAACAGTGATCTATCAATGATTAAGCTAAATGACCACTTAAGCAAATCAGGTTTTACCCCTACTGTTTGAGCTGTTGTGCAGGCTTATCCAATAAGCTAGAGTGAAAACAAAAAGTATGGTTCTCAAGACCACCTAGCAGAGAGTACTTATCCAGATTTACAGCTTATGAGAACTTATAATGAAGAAGTTAGAGAGCAAAACCTAACTGGCCATTTTGTGACAGATTGCTGATGCAGAAACAGTAAACAGGCACCCTAGTTTGAGCTTATGCAACTACTTATCCAATAAGCCAAAATGAAAACCAAAAGTTGACATAAGTAGACCACCTAGCAGACTCCTTATAGACCAAAAATGAGATCTTAACTACTTGAATTGACAACTGCACAAGGTCTGCAATGTCTGCACAAATTCAGTTTTGACACAGTTGACTTATGAAAACAGATTATGATGTTTGACTTTCTTGAGATTCAAATGCAAATGAAAGACTGAAATGGATGAATAATGATGAAATGAAACTTTAGCAAGCTACTTCTACTGATATTAAACCTATATGCAATGATTCAGTCACTGATTTTAACAGGAAAAGCTTAAAGACAGATTAGATCAAACTTTTGACTTTTAATATAATAGGCTGCAAAACAAGGACATCTATTAACTCAATAAACCATACCATGCCTAAAACCACTGATCTACTGCTACAAAATACCCTCTAGCTCAGTTTAAACAAGCAATCCAAACACTACTTTAGGAAAACTCAATTTGCACTAAAACTTAAAACCTCATTGAATCTGAATGAACTGACCTTCATAAGCATAAATCTTAACCAGAAAACAGATTTAAACCAGAAATTTACCACAAATTACTTTGACTATCAATTTTGACAAAAGTTTGACTATTGTTGACTTTTTAGAAAAAATGCAGTTAAAGAAAGTTTAAGCAGCAACTAAGCTCACAAAAGCTTGAATAAGCTTTCCTGAGCTTATTAAGACAGTAATGAGAGCTTTTAAACAGAATCAACTGAGATGAACAATTTAATACGGATTAATGAGAAGTACTTAAATATCATTAATGAAAATGGGTTTACAATGAAAAACTGAGATTACAACTATATTTAACTAATTGAAAACAGTAAATGACATGAAAATTAATTGGTAACAATTTCCTAAAAACATAGAAATTGGACAAGATACAATGAGAGCCAAGAGGTCTATAAATAGCAGATGTTGGAGCCTTGGGATGCCTTTGGGAAGAGCCTAGAAGTCCTTTTGTGGCCACACATTCATCCACGAATCATCAGCTCCAATCAGAATCCTCCATTTCATCCTATGATGTGTCATGTCCAATGAGAGAGTTACATTTGTCCACGTGGCACCTTATCCTGACATGTCAGAGGTTCTGGAAGGATGGATAGATTCTAAGTACGAGGTGGTGCGTTTGGGATTGGGTAAATTGGTGGTGTTTGGGTTTGGGGACGAAGGAGCAGGGTAAAGGCAAAAGGGGCGCGTTTGGTTTATTTAATTATAACTCAAATGGGTTGAGCGGGTAAAATTAGGTATTCGGGTTGGGTGGTTAACCGGGTCTTGTTTGATATATTAGACGGGTTGGTTAGTTGGGCTAGGATAATAAATGGGCCGTGTATAGTTTGTGTTGGATAATGGATTTTGTATTGGATTAACTTGGACTAGGGCATATGATCCAAGGCTATATAGGGACTCAAGTTGTATATTCGGATTTCCAAGGGACCAAACATGTGAATCTGAAAATATCCTCCAAGGACCATCTTTGTCAATCTTCAATAGATCAGGGACTGAATTTGCAATCTTTTGAATCTTCAAGGGTCATTTACGTCAAATCTTTGAAACTTCAGGGACTATTTCTGACATTTCTTCAAACTTTGGTCAAATCTTCACAAATCATCCTCAGAGATTAGAAATCTTCATAAATGCATAATTCTGACCTTCCGGCTCAGCTTAAGCTCTCTTAATCTCTCGTGCTCGGATTTACGTCTGATTTGGTTCCTTTTTGCGTGTTTTTACATATCCGTACCTGCACAAGCACAAACTCAAGAAAACCACAAATATTAGCAATAAACGGCTCTTTCTTGGTTATTTTGGGTCAGTTTTGATAACAAAAAGGTATGTGTTTTAGCACATACCAATTCCTAAGCACCCGAAACTAAAAAACGACAAAAATTACCATCCAAATTGTGCCATAATAATCCATCATCAGTAGCGTTAAGATTAGGAACCGGGAGAGTAGCTAACAATGGAAACCTAGCTAACCAATCAGAAGGCCATCGCCAAACACCATTAACAATCACATCACAAACCGAGTCTGATGAATTAAACCCAGCCCGAGCAATATCTCTAGAAGTAACCGAATCACGAATAGGGCTTAGCTCACACCACATATCAAACCAAACAGAGGTAGCCCTTCCATTATTAATCTTATGCCATATGAAAGGACGAACCTTGGGTCTTGATTGTACAATAAATTGCACTACCAGGCTTCGATGATGATCAAAGGTATGAGGGGTGTATATTCCAGCCAAGATTGTCTTTCACCTGAGGATAAGAAATACGAAGACACTATGTCAAGTGAAGACACTATTCTGGCGTGAGAGTAAGTATGAGTTATAGTTGTATAAGTGTGTGTAAGTAAAGAGATGAGTGTTGAATGAGCTTACCATAATCCTCTGCCCGTCCAACCTATTTATAGTGGAAGAAATAAGGTTAGGGGCACCTCTACGTGAATGTCGAAGAACATGGGGGCGTCCCATGTTTGTGGGTAACCGCTAGGGCTTAGTGACCTACGTTCTCAAACTTGGCGGGAAAGCCAGGAAAGAGAGGGAGATCGTGGGTCTGACCAAGTCAGGAGGTTCTCCTATCTGTTGCTCCTTCGTCAAGCATACCCCGAAGGGCTTAGGGCTTCGAATGGCGAATTCCTCGTAGGTAACCTTCGTGTGTACGAATGGTTTGACGCCCACGAACATTTAGGAGACCTAACTTGGGCCTTCGTTCAGAAGGGTTTCGGCATGTCTCGAAGGGGGGGGGGGTCCTTCGATCTGTTCGGAGGGTACATCATCAAGCCCCCCAGTCGAAAGTGATGCATATGAACGAAGAGGCATTGCTTTCGACTTCATCCTGCGAAAAAAAAATGAATCATTCATTGCCAAACTTCTCATAAACAAGATAACCATGCGCATTTAATGCTAACTAAACCGTTTAGCTGCCTTCAACACTGATTCCAGATCTCCATTTACCCGGTTGACCAAAAAGACTTTTTTGAAATTTAAAACATGTTTGAAATCCGAATAAGGGTTAATTTATGGGACACGTGTGCGGTTAAAAAATGGTTGAAAAGGAGTATTTAAGGGGAATTAGGTGGAACCCTAGAATATTTTACTCTCTTCCTCTTCTCTTTTAATGCAGTAATCCTCTAGAATCACCGGCTCCGAAAAAGGTAAAGTCTCCTTCCTAATATCTCGTAGCTAAAAATAGTCATGGATTCAAAGTTCATAATTAAGCAACAAAAATGCACTTTGACCTCTAAAGAATTACACGATCATCTTGCTGATTATCCAATCCCTCAAGAGTTTAAGGTTATGTTACCTAAGTCAAACCAAGGTATTTTCAATGCCCCAGAGGGTTTCATAGGGCTATACATTTTAGCCATTCAAACCTTAGGATTCCTATCCACCCTCTTATCTTAGAGCTAATGCAATACTACGAAGTGCATATCTCTAGATTTAACCCTTTTGGTTTAGCCAAACTAACCACATTCATAGTTATGTGTAACGCATATGGCTATAAACGTACACTTAAGGTTTTAAGGGGATTTTTGAATCTGTATCACGGGGTAACTGGTTGAATTTGGCAAAAAGACCTGAAGGAGATGTGCCTAATCTTTTTGCAAGGGTGTACACCAACATAAAAGATTGGAAGGGCAGTTTCTTCTATGTGCAAAACACTATTGTCCCACCCAACTATCTAGCATTGCTGAATAAGGTCTTTATGTTTGATTCAAAATGTTTCAACGACCCCTTGCCTTATGAGGTTCGAAGGAATCCATGTTATCAGCGCTTGGCTAGATATCCTGCGGATGTTCAAGATTTCCCTAAGCCAATCTTGTACATGGCTGGGATTGCACATAGCTGGGAGGGGTCTCCCAACAAGCCTATTATCATTTATCATGGACAAAGTATGTGCTTCCACTTTTATTTAAGTTGGACCAATGTAGCACTGATATTTATCTCTTCTTGCTTCTTTTTTGCAGAAATGGCGTTTAGGAACTTCATGTACCCAGAACTTGATGAAGACTTGAGCTTCATGCCTGCTGAAAAAGAAGAAGAGTCCTACGGTGTTGGTTCACCTTCCACATCTGTCAACAACAACGATGTAGACACTCCCAGACCAGATCCTGTTGCCTCAGCACCCCCATAAGCTTCCTTGGAGGGTCCTTCCCAATTGGTTGAGAACGTGGCATATTCGGACGATCCTGCAGAGGAGGATGTCCAAATCACAGGCTCCACTGGTATAGCTGACATGTTAAAGAGTAGGAAGGGAACAACTGGTAAAGCTATCAAGTCTACGAACAAGAGGAAGACTCCCCTCCCAGCCTCCGGATCCAGGGCTGTGCGACAAAGAATTTCGAAGGCAAGAAGTTTGTTAAATCTGCCTTTGAGTTGCCGGATGAGACTCTGGAGATGCATGGTAAGCATGTATCCCTTTTTAAATTATATGGAATGCTAATTGTAATGACTAACTTTTTTTTCCTTATGTATTGTCTTGGTTGCAGGCCTTCCTGATACGAAGAAGCTTCCAAATGCCTTGGCCTGCCACCGAATTGTGGATCATGTCACCCCTCCCCAGTGGAAAGGAATGCTTGATAATATGTCCATCGAAGGAGTGTGCGATCTGCACGACAAGAGTGTGGCAAGGCAGGCCGTGTTAGAAAATCACTTGAATGGTCAAACCAGGGAGTTACTTTGGGCAGTTACAAAGGCAAGGCAAGAGATGGATGTCATGCTGGAGAGGGAGAAGCATAAAGATCAAGAGTATGCCAAGCTAGAGGCTAAGTGTGATGAGATTTAGAGGGATGTCGAGAAGAATCCACTCGTCCAAGACCTCTGGGAGAAGATAGCAGAGTTGACAGCTGAATGTGGCAAGCTCAAGTTGGAGGAGGCTAAGGTGGTAAGCCTCACTGGCCAAAATGCTGTGCTAGAGGCAAAGTGTGCCGGTTTGGAAGGTAAGAGGGTTAGGCTTGGGGAGTTGGAAGTGAAGCTGAGGGAGGAGGTTGACGGCTTGCAGATGAGGTATAAAATGCTTCAAAATGACCGCGCTGAGGTCGTGTCAAAGGTGGTGCCATACATAGCCATGGAACTCTATCATAGTGATGAGGTGGGAGCTGCGATGTGGAAAGTCATCAAGGCAGCTATCTTCCATGGACGGTGCTTGGCTTTGGAGGAGGCTGCTAAAACAGGTAAGCCTGTAGACCTCTCCAAAATTAAGTGCTATCGTCCCTCATCGAAGGCGGAATATGAAGATGCGGGAAATGCGTTTGCAACCGCAGAGTAACCCTTCTTGGCTGAAGCTACCAACGACCCCATGGCACCTCTTGAAGACCTCCTCTCAAAGAAGCCGCTCAAGATCAAGCCTGCGACCCCTACCAAGAAGACGGTCTCCACCAAGCCTGCCTCAGCTCATCCATCTCCAAATCCATCTCCTTAGAAGCTAGTATGAAGGCTGCCATGTCGGCAGTAATTTAGTTCCAAGGGTAGCATGTACCCTTTTAAGACAATTTCAATGTTTCTTTATGATGTGTGTCTTGTTCCTTAAAACAATTTACTATTTGTGATGTATGGCCTAGGCCAAAGACAATTTGAATGAGGCTCCGGCCTCATATGCAGGTATAAGGGCGTTAGCCCTTCTTTTGAATGACAAGGTGTAGGGAAATATCTCTACACACATAATTATTTTTGTCTTGCAAACTTCTCTTACGCCATTTTTCTAATGCTTAATCTTTACAACCTAAAGTTAAACAACCTCATTGTGTGTAAATTTCAACACCAAGAATATAATGACTCATTTTGATCATTGACAGAGGGTCGCGACCCACTCTATCTTAAATCCTTTAAGTAATATGGCTTTGCTTTTACATTCATAAGTGCCATAAACTATTAGGAGAGTTAATGTGAATGTATTGAAAGGCTTAAGTAATGAGGCGTTTGTTACACTGTATGCCTTACCATTCGACATTGAAACTCATAAACGACTTGGCTGAACAAATCTTTGTGTTTAAGAAACGAAGCAAGAGATTTGTGGGAAATGTATTATTCATCATTGAATTGGTAGAGAGGATTACATCATTCTTGAAATGAAAACTAAGACAACTACCAATAATGTTTGCTTTCCCATGAGAAGCTTTTAATTACAAGAATGAAAAGTAAAAATACTTCTTAAACATAGAACTTTTGGAGGTTCGTACCATTCCATGTTCTGTTGATGGGTTCTCCGAGAAGAGTGGCCAGCTTGTAGGCTCCATTGCCGTAGGCCTCAGCTATCACGTAGGGTCCTTCCCAAGTAGGTCCTAGCTTCCCCTGGTATTCTGCTTTGCTTGCACTGTTGAGGCGTAGCACGTATTCCCCAGGCTTGAAGGTGGAAGGTCTGACCCTTTTGTTGTAGTAGCCTTCGATCTTATGCTTGTACATGGCTTCTCGGATGGAGGCTATCTCTCTCCTTTCTTCTAATAGATCAAGGTTCTCCCTGATCTTTTCATCATTTTGGGAAGCATCATATGTTGCCACACGCTCCGTGTGTACACTTAGTTTCGAAGGGATGACCGCTTCTGTTCCGTATGTTAGGCTGAAGAGGGTTTCACCATTGCTTGACTTGGGGTGCGTCCTATGAGCCCACAGTACTTGAGGGAGCTCGTCCACCCACCCGTGATGAGTTCGTCCCAGTCTTTTCTCAATCCCTTTGACAATGTCTCTATTAGTAACCTCAACTTGTCTGTTACCTTGTGGATGGTAGACGGATGTCCAAGACTGCTTTATGTTGAGCCCTTGACAGAAGTCATAGAAGACTCCTTCGGCAAACTGCTTACCATTGTCGGATATAATGATGTGGGGTACTCCAAATCTGCACACAATGTGCTCCCACATAAACTTCTCGATCTGTCTCCCCGTAACGGAGGCTAAGGATTTAGCCTCCACCCACTTTGTAAAGTAATCGATTGCCACCAGCAAGAATTTGACCCCACCAAGAGCCACAGGCATAGGTCCTACGATATCAATTCCCCATTGGGAGACGGGCCATGCGGATGTTACACTTGTCATGCCCTGCTTCGGCAGCTTGGGAACGTTTGAGTGTATCTGACAAGCTTCACATTTGAGGATTATTTCTGCTGCATCCATATGCATCAAAGGCCAGTAATAGCCTAACTTCATTTTCTTCGAGACAACAGAACGAGGCCCTGCATCGAGGCCACAGGATCCTTCGTGGACTTCTGTTATGATGCTCCCTGTGACAACTCGTATTTTCAGGTCATATTTCAAAACATTACTCATGCTTCATCATTTATCGTTTATCGTAAACTAGGTTTACGAGTATCAAATTCACGTAACCTTAATGGTTTAGCTGTGAATTCATGAACAATCATCAAGGACATTCCATATGGACTAGGTTTAGTCTACATATCATTAGCATCATCATCATCATATTAGTTCATGCATGGTTTTGCATTTTACATTAACCGTATAATTTCATATTAAATAAACGCTATCGTGTAATTAATTATTTTGAACAATTGATCCGATACTTCCAAAAATTATCCCAATATATTTTTATACTCATATTAAGTTTATAAAAATAATATTATGAGTTTACCCAGTGTTTTAAATTTATTTTGTATATAAATTGTTATATTTATATAATTACGACGGTTTTCTTAAATACTACACGATAATTATTATTTCACTCAAATTTTTCAAGAAATGTATTTTTATAATTTTTATGACCTCAATATATTTTATCTTGACCTGTTAAAATTTATTTTTATCTAACGCTACCCTAAATTCTCAAATGTGTATTCAAGTTACCACTTGTCTTCAATTAAACTTTACATTATACATCTATATATTTCAATATACTTTATAAAAAAAAATGTATTAAGAGATGACTAACACCCCCTTGTCGACACAAGGGGGGGGGGTGAGTCATTTATCTTACTAAATATCTTGCCAAGTATAATCTTATTATACTCACTTAACAACACATACACACAAAACATTACAAGGTGAAATAGATCAAAGTCTTTCTTTTCCTCTCTTCCTCTTGCAACCGGCCAACCACAAGGACATAGAAGAGATCATCAAAATTTTTACAAGACAAGTTTTATTCACTCTAGTATCACTCTTGATTAAGGTTGTGCAATAAAAACCTTGGGTGATTAGGAAAAATCCTTTGTTCTCATAAACATCATCAAGTTTACTAGTAAGCATCCATATTCATGATCATATTTCATATTTATTTTACATTCATTTCATCATATTTGAGCAAAACATGCAAGTCTCATGGATGTTTATACCACTTTTACATGTTTTTAAGAGTTATATATATTTATGTCATCCTATAATTACTCCTTGTAATATATCACTCTTGGTGATGTCTAGGAACCCATGACACCCTAAGAAGGTGTATGGTAGGATTAGAATAGCTTCGGAGTTGTTTTGAATTGGTTAGAATAGGTTTGGCGCGAGAAAAACTCATTTCGACAAGTTTTCTAAAGGGTCTGTCCTTATTTTTGAAATCTGGAAAATACGACAGTGAATAAAAATTTTTGGCCTAGATATTTAGAAAATACACTTTAAAATGAAAACGTGGCCGCTTGAACGGATTAAAACGGAGCTATAACGAAGAAGTTATGAATTTTTCAAGTTAGGCGACGAAAACTATTAATTTCAGAAATTTCAGCATGTTACGTCCACTTTTTACGAGTCAAAAATGAGGCTTAGGCGTTATAAATTGTGTCGACTTATCAAAAATATATTATTATACTTTGATATGAAGCTAAGGACATAAAACGTAGAAAACGGATTTGTAACGATTAATTTACACACGTTTACACAAAGTTGCCGTAACTTTATCATATAAGAAAAATTAGTATATTTCTATTAGACAAACTTTACGTCAACAAGGGACCATGTTGAGGGTCGTTTTTAACATGGATGTAGTACTTTTTTTACAAAATGATGTCTTCTAGTAAAAGTAAGTTCGCCTAGCCTATTTTCCAAAATGTCCAACCGTTCGTCAAGCAGAGTTGTAACGAATAAAATACGGTTACTTAAACTTTGCCGGAAACCAACCTTAAACAATATTTTGGACAAAAGTACCATACTTTACCTATATTTTTCTCCGTGATCGAGACCTCTAGGATGGAAACTTAAACACTAAAACTTTGAGATAATGATACAAGCTTCCCAAAACCGTTGAGTTCGTTTCCTAACACTCGACGTACACCATTTTACGACTAGCTTTTAGAGGCCGTTTAGTCACTTTCATGAAAATTTCAACGACATTATTTTACGAAGAAAAGTTATAATTTCATAATAAATCACTAAATGATTACCGTCGGATATCATTTCAACGTAAAAACATGTGAAGTAATTTAAAAATGGTCAAGACGTTAAGAGATTATTTCTCGACGAGAAATATTATTTTCAAAAATTCATAAGTGGTATAGATATCATCCGGATTGCATGTGTAACATTACATCATGACTTATTACATATCATATCATTCATAATAGGTCAAGTTTAGAGATTCACGCTACATTTCGGTTTATCCACTTTTGCCATCACATCGTTGTCCATGTGAGTTTCATAGCCCCTACTCTTTTAATTGTTTTTGAATTACTTTTGGGGGAGATACATGCTCAACTATTTTTATGACATTCATGTCTATTTGAAAACTATGTGTTTATCTGAACTGAATGTTTAGTCATACGAAGTAACAGTTTTGCCATGCTTAGAATTGTCATATCATATTCATTGGACTAATGGTCTTTATATAATCATTGAGCTAAATGTCTTGGTATAATCATTGAGCTAAATGTCTTGGTATTATCATTGAGCTAAATGTCTTGGTATAATCATTGAACTAAATGTATTGGTATAATCATGAACTAATGGTCTTGGAATTATTTGAAACAACACTCATATGTGTTATATCAATTGAATATTGTTAGATTAAGTAAGGTATTGAACATAAACTATACACATTTTGGCAATGGGTTGTGAACACACAGGTTGCAAGTTTTGTATGGGCGGAACTTGGAACTGAGTGGATTCACAATGCCTTTGCTGCATAAACGATTTTGAAAGGTTTTTCATTTCAACGCAAACTCTATGAACTCACTCAACCTTTGTGTTGACACTTTTTAGCATGTTTTATCTCAGGTATCTAAGGCATTCACTTCATGGCATGCATATGGACATATCATAGAGTCGTGGTGACGACGCGTCATACATAGGATTTATGCACTTTAAAACATCGTTTGGACTTGTAATAAACTTATATTTCCGCAAACTTTATCAACTTTTGGGACCTATCTTGTAACTCTGAATGTTTTAGTTAAATATCAAACGATGTGTTTCTAAACGACACTTTAGGTCGTTCAATATAACTGTGATTGTGATGCTATGACAGTCAATCCCCAGGAATTCCATTTCGCTGCAAAACAGGTAAATTGGGGGTGTGACACTCCCAGCCTGCTTGGGTCTGACACATCTGAGCCAAAGTGATAAAAATGACCTTCTGTATAGGGTTTCCCCCATTAGCCGGTATTGTGGGGACTTAACCCGCATCTTTCTTGCTAGTTTGGGATCTTCGGGGAGAAGACCACTTATCAAGTACTCCCTGATGGGAGTCATCCATGTCTCTCCTTCTTCATGAGCCACGTCCGTAACCTCCTTACGAATAATGGACCTTTCAGGTAGGACTTCAACTAGTACTTCTTTAGTGAGATGAGCGAAGGCCATGGAGGCTAGCTTGCTCAATGCATCTGCCTTCTTGTTCTTATTCTTGCGAACGTGTTGGATGATGTAGGAATCGAAGCTATCCAGCATTTCCTTTGTTTTTTCCAAGTACTGCTTGATGACGGGCTGCCTTCCTTCATAGGAGCCTGTCACTTGGTTGGGTACCAATTGAGAATCTACAAAAATGGCAAGAGCTTTGACCTCTATATCTTTAGCTAATCGAAGGCCTGCTAATAGGGCTTCGTACTCCGCTTCATTGTTGGTGGCTTCAAACTCAAAACGAAGAGCATATTTATGCTCCTTCCCTTCAGGACTGACCAGCATTAGACCTACTCCAGAACCATCGGAGCTTGATGCTCCATCTGTATAAAGCTTCCAGTCTTCTTGCACTTCGGTGAGTTTAGCTTTAGGCTCTTCCTTTTCTATGTCCAGTTCGGAAGGTGTTTCTACCAAGAGGTCTGCGAGAATTTTCCCTTTTATAGAGTTTCGACCCTTGAACTCTATTTCATGTTCCCCAAGCTCGATAGCCTTCCAGTCTTTCCAGGCTTCGACAAGATCTGTTTGAGTGGCTTGTCGGTTAAGACTGTGATTGGATGGGCCTGGAAATATCTTCGGAGCCTTCTTGCTGCATAGATTAGAGCTAGTATTAGCTTTTCCAATGTTGGGTAGTTAACCTCTGCTCCCTGCAAGACCCTGCTGACAAAGTAAATGGGGATTTTCCTTTTGTCCCGTTCTGCCATAAGGACTGCGCTAATGCTTTCCATTGAGGATGCTAAGTACATGAATAACACCTCGCCTTTGATTGGGGTCGTAAGTGTTGGAAGGATTTCAATGAACTCCTTCATCTACTGAAAAGCAGCTTCTGCATCCTAGCTCCACTGAAAAGTCTTCTTGTTAACGCATCCTTTAAGTGTTTTGAAGAACGGTACGGATTTGTCAGCCCCTTTCGACAAGAATCGACTTAGCGCGGCTTGCTTCCCATTCAAGCTTTGTACATCTTTTAAGCACTTAGGAGCTTGGAGATCCGTAATTGCCTTGACCTTAGAAGGGTTAGCCTTTTATCCCTTGCTTTATGATTAGATGCCCTAGAAATTTCCCCTCTTCGACGCCGAAGCTGGTCAAAGGTTTCTTGAACGTCAAGGAGTAGGTCCTCCTCCGTCTTGCTTTTAATAACCATGTCGTCAACGTATGCCTCGAGATTTTTGCCTATCTGTTTGTTGAAGGCTTTATCTACGAGCCGTTGGTATGTTTCCCTTGAGTTCTTCAATCCGAAGGGCATCTTTCTATAACAGTAGACACCTTTGCTTGCGCAGAAGGCTGTCTTTTCTTCATCCTCCTTTGCCATCTGGATCTGATGATACCCTTTATAGGCATCTAGGAAACACTTCAGTCGGAAGCCTGCCAAGGATTCTACCTTCCAGTCGATTTCTGGTAAGGGGTAGCAGTCCTTCCGGCATGCTTTGTTGATGTCAGTAAAGTCAACACACATGCGCCACCCTCCGTCGCTCTTTTTTACCGTTATTGGGTTGGCCACCCAGGTTTGGTATTTGACTTCCCTTGGAATGCCTGCTTGTGTCAGTTCATCAACTTCTTTGCAGGCTGCAGCGTTTCTTTCGGGGGCTAGGCTCCTTCTTTTATGTTTCATGGGCTCAATATGTTTGTATTCATTGAGTTTATGCTCCGTGCCGAAGGGCTGTCCGTCTATTAGCAATGTTCTTGGGACTCCTATCATGTCAGAATATTTTCAAGCAAAAATATCAAGGCTAGTCTGTAACAGTTCTGTGAGCTTCGCCTTGAAATTCGCCGGGAGTTGCTTTCCTATCACCACCGTCTGTTCGGGGTAGCTAGGGTTAATTACGACCCGCTCTTCTGCATTAGTACAGCTTAGAATCGTTATCGGAGGCTCCTCCAATTCTTCCTTGACCCTCTTGACACCATATAATCCCTTATCCGCCCCATAATTAGAATGAACACTCCCCACTCCGAAGGGAGTTTGGAACTTAATGGCAGCATGTATGGTGGAAACAACAATGCCCATCTTTTTCATAGCTGTTCTCCCTATTAGCAAATTATAAGGAGAATATGACCTGACTATGATGAAGGTGTGCGTTTCCATGTGAGATAAGGGGCCTTCGCCTATAGTGATTTCCAACGGTACCTCTCCCAGGGGCCATGAGTGTTCGTCGGAGAACCCTACCAGAGGTGTTTTTGAGTCTACCCTTTGCGAGCGTATGGACGGTTTGAGCTTTAGGAAGCAATGCTCATAGATGATCTCGCAGGAGCTTCCACAATCCATGTAAGCTTGGTTTACTTCCCTGTTGGAGACCCATACCTTGATGACCACGGGGTCAGTGGAAGGTGTCTGCCCCAGAATGGACGGGAATGTTATCTCCCCTACAATTCCCAGCTCTCCATCTGCTTCCTTTTGCTTTAAGGTTGGATCATGCCTGTGCACCATCAGTATCAGAGTTTCCGCAAGAGTAGCTTCCTTTTTGTTCCTTTCCATTCTCCCAGCTGAGTGTCGGAGAACTTGTCCTTTCCCTTTTTGATGCCCTTAACCAGATGCGCCAATTGTCTGGAGTGTACTGCCTCTTCAATCTGCCTTTTCAGCTCTCTGTAGCTGTTGGTGTCGTGCCCATGGTCTTCATGGAAGTGGCAGTACTTCGACATGTCCCTGGCTTTGCTTTGTGCTGACATCCGAGGAGGCGGGTCGAAGGACTTTGCGGCTTTCTCGGTAGCAAGGATCTCCCTGGAAGATTTGACCAGATTCGCTAAGAGTCCATGGTTCGAGCCTTTGTTGTAGGGAGTAAAGCGGTCTCTGTTCTTCTTTCTATTCTTGGATCCTTCCCAGGAGGACCCTCTGGAGAATTATCGGAGGCTTCTCTTTGTTCAATCTGGGCTCCATTTGCTGCTACTTCCTTGGAATCAATCCAAGTGTAAGTCTTCTCCATTAGTACCTTGTAAGTGGTAGGAAGATCGGTGGATAGGAATTCCACCAAACTTCGAGTTCGTAAACCATGTACGAAGCCAGAAATCCTTTGTTCCTCGTGTAACCCCAGAATTTGCAAAGTTTCATCGGTGTACCTTGTGACGAAGGCCCTTGTGCTTTCGCTGTCCATTTGCTTGATGGTATGCACGACTAGATGGGTCTTGGTGTACTTCTTCTGTTGGCTAAAGTAAGAAGCTGTCCCTTAAGATCGTCTAGACTTACAATGCTCCCAAACTTTTGACCATTCCACCATATTCTTGCAGAGTCTCGGAGCGTGTATGTGAACATGTGGCATGCTACGGGCATGACCCATTTCTGCATCTTGATAGCGCCTTCGAACAAATGTAAGAAGTTTTCGGGATCGCCTTTCCCGTCGTAGGTGCCTATGTGAGTGGGCATCTTAACGCCATCAGGTAGAGGGTAGTCTTCGATCCACTTCACAAAAGGTGTGCAAGCTCCAGAGGCTTTGGCATAGTAAGGGTTATATGGAGGCGTATAAACAGGTGTAGGGTTGTACGGATTAGGAAGTGGTTGTGAGAATGCAGTGTAAGCTGTGGGAGGTTGGTACGAAGGATTTCCACCCACCGACTGTGTAGGGTGTACATGAAGGTGTCCGTAGGGTACTTGCTGGTAACTTTGGTTGTGGAGAGACCCATTCGGAGGGTAGGTATTATAGGTTTGAGGAGGTAGGTAGGGATTCATTCCCTGAGGGGGTAGCTGGTTCATCCCAGAGTATGGAGGAGGTCCTCAAACACTCGAGACGTATGATGGAGGTATCAGAGCCCCCATCTCTTCTTTTCCTAAGTGGGCAGCTAGGAGAGGTGGTAGGTTTACCCCTCCGTTTCCTACTGGGTTGCTTCTTCCGTTGGAGTTCTCGCTCCTTCTTTCACCTTGTACTCTTTCCCTTCTTCCCGGATCTCCTCCGGACCTTCTTCAAAACCAACAGTCCTTCCATTAGGCCTCCTTATGGAAGCAGAACCATTTCGTAGGGCCGAACGCCCCCTGTTAATTGGTCGAGGCCTTTCATCTACCTCAATCTCTTCGTCATATTCCTTAGTGGAATATTCTAGCTCCCTTCGCATCTTGGTGTTGCGAACTTGCCTCTCGTGAGCCCTCAGCAAGGACTCTAACGCTTCGAAGTTTGCCTCAACGAAGGCAGGGCTAATTTCTGGAATAGGGTTAGCGGAAGTTGAGGCGTTATGTATGGGAGTGGTTTCCAAACGAGACCGAGTAGTGAAGGTGGAGGCAGTTATGGGGGCGAGATTGTCGGTGTTAGTTGTGTTGAGAGGCACAAGGGTAGAGAAACCTGGTGGAGGTGTATCTTCTCTTCCTGGTTTCATGCCGGAAAAGTAGCGTAATCGGTTAGGGTTTCAAGACTTGGTGATTACGGGACTAATAGTAGCGTGTCCCACGGATGGCGCCACTGATTGTACAATAAATTGCACTACTAGGCTTCGATGATGATCAAAGGTATGTGGGGTGTATATTCTAGCCAAGATTTTCTTTCACTTGAGGATAAGAAATACGAAGACACTACGTTAAGTGATTACGCAGGGGTTGGACCCTGCGAACCACCTCTGGCGTGAGAGTAAGTATGAGTTATGGTTGTATAAGTGTGTGTAAGAAAAGAGATGAGTGTTGAATGAGCTTACCATAATCCTCTGCCTATCCAACCTATTTATAGTGGAAGAAATAAGGTTAGGGGCACCTTTGCGCAAATGTCGGAGAACATGGGGGCGTCCCATGTTTGTGGGTAACCGTTAGGGCTTAGTGACCCACATTCTCAAACTTTGCGAGAAAGCCAGGAAAGAGAGGGAGATCGTGGGTCTGACCAAGTCAGGAGGTTCTCCTATCTGTTGCTCCTTCGTCAAGCATACCCCGAAGGGCTTAGGGCTTCGAATGGCGAATTCCCCGTAGGTAACCTTCGTGTGTACGAATGGTTTGATGCCCACAAACATTTAGGAGACCTAACTTGGGCCTTCGTTCAGAAGGGCTTCGACACGTCTCGAAGGGGGGTCCTTCGATCTGTTCGGAGGGTACATCTTCAGGTCTAATTGCAAGAAGCTTGCGCCATCCCCAGCTAACATCACCCAAGCAAGGGACATCCCAAAAGCTTCTCCCACGAAGTTTATAAGAATGGATCCATTGAACCCATAACGACTCTTTATGTGTCAAAATACTCCAAATATGCGTAGTCATGAGAGCAATGTTAAAATCATCCAATCTACGAATACCTAGACCACCTTCTTGCTTAGGCTTACAAACAGATTCCCAAGCAACTTTGGCCTTACCCCTTTTCATTTCTCCTTGAAACCAAAGGAAACCCCTCATAAGTTTCTCTAATTCATGAATAATACGGGTAGGAAGAATAAAAACAGAATCCCAATATAAATGCATCGAAGATAACACAGACTTGACCAACTGAAGCCTGCCCGCAAGAGATAAAAACTTATTATGCCAATCATTTACACGGCCTTCCAGCTTTTCAACAAGAATCTTACAATCCCTATAAAGAAGTCTAGATGATATAAGAGGGACACCAAGATACCTGACAGGGAGAGAACCTTCTGCAAATGGCATAGACTGGAGAATAGCAGCTTTCATAGCATTAAGAACATTACAAAAGAAAGCTGTACTTTTAGGAATACTTGGTACAAGACCCGAAAAATTCTTGAAATCCTCCAAAGCATGCATAATGACATTAACAGAATCAGGATGGCCTCTAGAGAACAAGAAGAGGTCATCTGCAAAACAAAGGTTAATATTCTCTATTGTTCACACAAATGATGAAACTAAAACTCCACTGCATTAGAAACCTTTTTCTGCAAAATAAGAGTTTGTACCTCCATAACCAACGTAAACAAGTAGGGAGATAATGGGTCACATTGCCTAACACCTCGCTTACCTTTAAACCAGCCATGAAGATCCCCATTAACACATATAGAATAAGATGTATATGAGATACACACCATGATCCAGTCAACCATTTTGGAATGAAAACCAAACCCAATTAGAATACCCATAAGAAACGCCCAATCAACCGTATCATATGCCTTCTGAATATCAACTTTAAACGCACACCTAGGTGGACCTCTCCCTCTATGATAATTCCGCATAAGCTATTGGGTAAGTAATATATTATCCGATATACACCGTCCAGGAACAAATACTGATTGATTAATACTGACCAACTCACCAAGGCCCTCTTAGATACGATTAGCAAGAACTTTGCTAATGCATTTATAAAGGACATTACAACAAGAAATAGGCCTATAATCATTAATCTTATTAGGGGTAGACACTTTAGGGATCAAGGCTATAATGGTATGATTTATTTCCTTAAGAAGCTTACCATTAATGAAGAAATCCCGGATAGCACACGTAACCTCAGCACCCACAACATCCCATGCTTTCTTAAAGAAAGCTGTCGTGTAACCATCAGGGCCAAGAGCTTTATCATCCCCCATAGAAAACAAAGCTTCCCTAATATCCGCATTCGTAACATAACGAACCATCGAATCAGCCAATTGGTGAGGAAGAACATTAGAAAATATATCATAATCATCAAAAGAACTACAATCCCCTTCAATACCAAGAAACTGTTCATAGTGAGCTACAAAAGCACCTGCAACCTGATTACCTTCATACAAGACATTATTCGAGTCTCGAACTAATTCGATTCGATTGCGGGCACATTTACTTTTAACAATATTATGAAAATAAGCCGTATTAGAGTCACCTGCATGAAGCCACTGAACTTTAGATTTTTGCTTTAAGAATCGTTCTTCATCTAATGTAGCCTCCTTATATGCAAGAAGATAGTGAGCATGTTCATCCCGAATGGTTGAATTAGATGGATCCTTATCAATGGCCTTTTGGACCTCATCTAACTCCTTACGAATCCTATCTACACGCTCATGAAGATTACCTTGATTGTGCAAAAGCTTATGAAAAGGGGATTACAGCCCCCTCAGACGTTTAACAACACGATACATAGCACAACCATGAACATTAAGACTCCACCCCGCAGTAACCGTATCAAGAAACCCATCTTTATGAACCAGAAAGTTAGAAAACTTGAAAGGTTTAGGCTTAAGCTTAGTTACCTGAGGGATACGAAGAACGCACGGAGAATGATCAAAAATACGATAAGGTTGAAATATAGCAAAAGAACCTGGAAAAGAATCAGAAAACTTCAGATTACCCATCACCCTATCAATTTTCTTCAATGTACCATATGAGCCTTTCGGTTTTTGATTCCAAGTGAAGTGAAGACCGGTGCTATTAATATCCTCAACCTTCATTCTCTGAACACAATCTTTAAATTCACGCATAGCAATGTCAGGAGCATAACTACCACAGGAATGATCTTCCAAGTTAAGAGCCGCGTTAAAATCACCCAACAAGACCCAAGGCCTACTATGCATAAAACCAGCATGGCACACAAGGTTGGTCCAAAGTGCACGACGATTACCATAATAGTTATCTGCATACACAAAGGAAATAAAAAAAGGTTTTGCTGTCCGTACGAATATTAAACTGTACATGCATAACTTGGTTAGTTTGAGACATAAGCATAACATCAACAATGTCATCATTGCAACCAAAAATAATACGGGATCCCTTATCACAAAGACTACCATTTGACATCCACTCCCATCGACGACACACCTTACGACATGTATCATACACCACCGAAGCATCTAAATGAGATTCCAAAACCGCACACACACTAAGATTATTTTTGCTAACCACCTGTCTAACCTCTTTTTGTTTAGGGGAATGGTTCAAACCCCGTATATTCCAAGAGGTGATACTAAACATCAGGAACATTCAGAACAGGAGTGCTTGCCCCCGATTTATCAAACAAATTACCAGATTCATCAAATACATTTTCAACCTCATCATCATCAGCCAATTCATTATTCTCATCGACATCATCCACAGTAGCCAAAGAACCAAACGGGTTAGATGTAGTCACATTAGTAGCCAAAGTTAGGTTACTTATAGTAGGTGTGGGATAGCTATTACTATGAGTTACATAATGAGCAGGTTGGCTATCCTTATTAATTTCAACAGTTAGGGCAGTAGGTGTAGGATTAATATGCGAAGTAGAGGTACCTACCGGGTTAGAGGGCTGACCCGTACTAGTACTAGCTGCTCCTTGAGAAGGTTTGCTAGTAGAAGGATTGTTGACAGCTTTGGGTCTATACTGCATATTTTTACCAACTGGAACCCCATTAAATAAATTACCACTTTTATTATCCTTAGAATTCTTCTTAGCTCTACCCTTTTTCCCAACTAGTTGAAACCCATCATTAGTTACATCCACAACCGGTGCAGTCACAATTTTATTAGGACGAGTATCAACAGAATGGCCAAAAATCAAGCAAACATCACATCTAGGAGGTTTCCATTCATACAGAACGTAATAGAGGCATACCATCAGACCCATCAACAGCCTTCTTTAAACGTTTCATACTTTCAGATAATACATCGTTATGTTGAGCCAAATCAGCCTCCAGAACCATATCCACCTCTGTAGATGTAACACCCCGACCCGACAAGGGTAAAGGAATCACAAGTAATGGTGTCATATCAAAGCAAACATATAAACCAAAAGAAATCTCAACTTAAATATTGAAATAATCCAAGTCAAAACGACTTCAATACATAGGTCCCAGCGGAAAAATAAACTCCAAATGAATGTCTAAGATATAAAGTCTAAATGGCATCATAAGATCAAAGCTAAAAATCTCTAAGGTAAGTCCACACAGCACTCATCCCAAAGCAATACCCAGCTCCAATGCTTAGATACCTGCTGCGGAAAAAGAAAAGTGCGGCTGAGCTTCAAAAGCCCAGTGAACAGATATACAAGCAAAATGAATACGAAACAAGAACGAATACGAAATATAGTGAAAGAAAGATAGTGAAATCATAATCATTTCGAAAGATAAATCAGGATATACGAATAAGTTTTATAGCTAACTACCTCGAGCCCAAACACATATGCCATATCAAAAACATATCATAAACACATAAGGCAACATTTTGTAGGGGAGACCTACCAGAGTTATGAAGGACGTGCATGCACGCAGCATCAATCATCGGATAACATATAGCATATAACATATAATATATAACATATAACAGATCTAGGATGCACCCATACGCCCCACAGACATACATTGATAATATAATATAAATTGAGCTCATAACAAATAACAGATAAGGGAACGTGGCGAACTTCACTCTCTGCCCTAGAGTCATGTCAGAAGTGCATTTGCTGACACGGACATGGAACCCCCATGACTAGTTAATAATTGGCTCGGGTGTCAAACTATCTTAGGTCAAATAGAATGTCATAACTGACATAGATCATGTTTTATCAAATATTTAATCATGTTTTCAAAATCAAAGTCTTCATATCATATAGTTCAAAATCAATGTTTTATGATTCAAAAATCAAAGTTCAGATAAGCAACAACTCAAATAGACACATTAGGGTTCATCGAAAAGGCTTAGGAAATCCTAATATGAAAGCGAAAAGAAAACATTATACGAAACCTTTACTGAAAAGGTCAGAATATCTGTACCTTATTCCAAAGCAAATGATCGAAAAGAAGACACATGGAAAGCAAAGAATTACTCCTTCTTCACAGAACCTATATACATTAATGTCGTATATATTATTAATGATTCCATAATCATCAAAATGATCTTTTAATATTTTAGGGTTTTATAATTAAATGAGACTTAAATGTTTTATAATTAATATCGTAGATTAGGGTTCATTATGTCATTAATTAAAGTTTAGGGTTTAATGTGAAAATAGTTTAAACGTCTTAACTCACACATAAAATAACGATTTAGTATATTTAGCTTCAAAACCCTAATCAACTCTCGTTTATATTCTAGGGTTTCTATTCTTTAATATCTCATTAATATGCATTAACTTACATGTTACGTCTTTTAATGACTCGTTACTTAACCTAACACGTCATAAAACAATCTTTCCTTTTATGTTTCACCATACACGTTTATGATTTTATGTGACATACAAGTTACTTATTACTCGTATTAATTACACGTTTACACCATTAGGGTTTAGCATTCCTTATTAGATTAACATGTCAAAACTAGGGTTTACCTTTACATAACCTTTACTTAATTAATATACTTCCAAAAACTCATATGTGACTCGGTTCAAATTAGGGTTTTCAGCTATTAGGTTTTACACAAGTCCTAGCTCATCTTCATACTTTACTTATTCAAGTTATCAAGTTTATACCTTATTCGAATATCAAGCATGGTTCGGTTATAGTTTCCTATGATTCGGCCCTATATTAAATCGACACAAACATGACCCGATTCAATATTACATATTACGTACATCACTCTTAAATACTTGTAAGGTTTAATTATTAAGGTTCCCTTGTTTTGGTTCCTATTCGGCTCGACACAAAAAGAAAAGAAACACAATCGACCAAACACAACATCTAACAATATATTAACGCAAGGTACATCAAACAAAGACGAGAACAAGTTATACCTTGACTTGATTGAGCAAAATCTCGACACCAAGGGTGTTTTTTTATTCGGCCGAGCAAAGAAGAAAAGAAAAAGAGATGTAACACAAAACTAGGGTTTCACTTTTGTGATTATGTGTTGTATATATAGTAGTTGTATTTGAGTTAGACTTGGAAAGGGATTGGGTTTTCGGTTTGGCCCAACCGAACACACCATCCACACGCACACCATGGGCTTCGGCCTTAGGTCCACACGAAACAAAAGAACCACGACCCAAATCATTTACGAAATATTAAATCTTCGTCGTACCAAAATCGATCACGTAATATATATTTTAGTTAGGTTTTTAAATATTCACAAGTTAACTTTTAATTTCATTAAATGTCATAAATATATTTTACGTATTTTATAAATTTTAGTTCCAAGGGTATTTTAGTCTTTACTCAGATTTTAGATTTTCAGGTTTTACAATTCTTCCCCTCTAAAGAAAAATTTTCGTCCTCGAAAATTGAAATGAAACGAAATGAAAACGAAAACGAAAACGAAATGTAAACGAAATGAGAACATACCAAACTATTCAAAGAAATGAGGATAACTAGCTCGCATCGACTCCTCGGTTTCCCAAGTAGCCTCACGTTCAGGATGATTTTTCCAAAGAATCTTAACGAATGGAATGACTTTATTCCTCATAACTCTTTCTTGTCTTTCCAGAATAGCTTCCGGTTCTTCAGATAAAGACATATCGGATTGAATTTGATCAAACGGATAAGATCAACGTGTAACGGATGGTAGTTGTATCCCCTTAGGAGTGATACATGGAAAACGTCATGAACATGCGATAACTGAGGCGGAAGTGCTAATCGATATGAAACTTCTCCTATACGTTCTAGAATCTCAAACGGTCCAATAAATCGAGGGTGAGCTTGCCCTTGATTCCAAAACGTTTCACGCCTCTAAACGGCGAAACTTTCAAAAACACACGATCTCCAACCCGAAATTCTAAATCACGACGATGCTTGTCGGCATAACTCTTCTGACGAGACCTAGCTTCCTTCAACTTCTCTCTAGCAATAGCTACTTTCTCATTAGTGATCTCGATCATTTCCGGACCTTCAATCAAACGCTCACCTACTTCATCCAAACAAATAGGTGCTCTACATTTCCTTCCATAAAGAAGTTTAAACGGTGCCGCCTTAATGCTAGCATGCCAAATGTTGTTATATGCAAACTCTACTAAACATAAATATTCATCCCAACTGCCAGTCCATTCTAAAGCACAAGCCCTGAACATATCCTCTAAGGTGCAGTATAGTCCTCTCGACTGACCATCTGTTTGAGGATGAAACGCCGTACTAAAATTAAGTCGAGTACCCCAAGCTTTTGCAAACCTTTCCAGAAACGAGAAGTAAAACGCGGATCTCTATCGGACACAATAGATGCCGGAGTACCATGAAGTCTAACGATCTCTTGCTGAAAAATCTCCGCCAAATTACCAATACCATAATCCTTTCTGATTGGCAAGAAATGAGCGATTTGGTTAGTCGATCAACAACTACCCAAATCGCATCATGCTTCTTCCGAGTAAGAGGTAGTCCAATCACAAAATCCATAGATATCTTATCCCACTTCCATGTTGGAATATCCAATGGCTGTAACAATCCACTAGCCCTTTGATGTTCGATCTTAACCTGTTGACAAATCATACACTTCGACACAAACGTCGCCACATCTTGCTTCATGCCGTTCCACCAAAAGTACTTGCTTCAAATCCCTATACATCTTGGTAGAACCAGGATGAATAGTGAAAGGAGAACTATGAGCTTCAGTCATAACTTTCTCACGAAGTACCTGATCATTGGGAACACAAAGCCTATCTCCATACCATACAATACCGTCATTATCAACCTTAAACTCCGTCTGCTTACCTTCTTCAACATTTTGCGCCACGGCCCACAGTTCGCCGTCATCTTTCTGAGCTTCTTTAATTTGCAGTATAAGGTTCGACTCCACCTTCATACTTGCCAAGTATCCATCAAAACCTCGTACACACAACTCAACATCCAAACTCTCTAAGTCACGCAGAATCCTAGGCTCAATCTTGATACTCGCAAGAATGCCTAATTTCCGGCTAAGTGCGTCAGCAACTACGTTAGCCTTACCCGGATGGTACTGAATGTTGGTGTCATAATCCTTAAGAAGTTCTAACCATCTCCTTTGTCTCATGTTAAGTTCCTTCTGAGTGAAAATATACTTGAGACTCTTATGATCAGTGAATATATCACACGTCTCTCCATACAAGTAATGTCTCCAGATCTTCAACGCAAACACCACCGCAGCTAACTCAAGATCATGAGTTGGATAATTCTCCTCATAAGGTTTTAGCTGCCTCGAAGCATAAGCTATTACCTTTCCATGTTGCATCAAAACACAGCCTAATCCCTTCTTAGATGCATCGTTGTAGATTTGAAATCCTCCTGAACCAGTTGGAAGAGTCAAAATAGGAGCCGACACCAATCTCCGCTTCAACTCTTCAAAACTCTTCTCTCGTTCATCCGTCCATACAAACTTTTCACCTTTCCTCATCAGTTGGGTTAGGGTAGAGCTAAGCGAGAGAAACCTTCAACAAAACGTCTGTAGTAACTAGCAAGTCCAAGAAAACTCGACCTCAGTCATGTCGTAGGTCTTGGCCATTTAGTGATAGCCTCAACTTTAGACGGATCCATGGTAATACCATCAGCCGATACGATATGACCAAGGAAAGCAACTTGTCTCAACCAAAATTCGCACTTCGAAAATTTGGCGTACAACTTCTTCTTCCTCAAAATCTCCAAAACTATCCGGAGATGTTCTTCATGCTCTTCTTCAGACTTGGAGTAAACTAAAATGTCGTCGATGAAAACAATAACGAACTTGTCGAGGAACTCATGGAAAACACGATTCATCAGGTCCATAAACACAAGCGCATTGGTCAAACCAAAAGGCATAACGAGAAATTGTAATGACCATATCCGTACGAAACGCGGTCTTAGGAACATCTTGCTCCTTCACACGTAATCGATGGTAGCCGACCTTAGGTCAATCTTCGAAAAGAACTTAGCTCCTTGCAGTTGATCAAACAAATCATCTATACGCGGCAAAGGATAACGGTTACGAATAGTAATACGATTAAGTTCACGGTAGTCGATAGATAGACGCATGCTTCCATCCTTCTTCTTCACAAACAAAACAGGTGCACCCCATGGAGAAACACTAGGGCGAATAAATCCACTTTCTATCATCTCTTGCAGTTGTTCCTTCAACTCCTTCAGTTCTACAGGTGCCATACGATACGGAGCCTTCGAAATCGGTTCAGCACCTGGAATTAACTCAATGCTAAACTCAACTTCTCGTGGGGAAGTCCGGGAGTTCATCGGGAAAAACGTCGAAATTCGCAAACAACCGAAAGATTTTCAATGTTACGACTCTCCAAAGATGTGTCCTTAACAGATGCTAGAAAACCTTGGCACCCATGAGCAATCATGATCCGTGCCTTCATAGCGGAAATGAGTTTAACAGATTTAAGAGGTTGAGAACCATGATAAATGAATTCGGGAAGTTTTATGTCTCCAAAGATCACCGTTCTAGCATGGAAATCAATTGAAGCTCTATGATAAGCCAACCAATCCATGCCTAGAATGATATCAAAGTCGACCATATCGAGAGGATACAGATTTGCAAAGCGAATACGATCATCAAAACGAAGAGGACACTTAACGTATTTATGATCAATGATCACATGATTTTTCATAGGCGTAGAAATCGATAAGTGATTTGTTAACGGTTTGGGCTTCATATTAAGTTTCTTAGCAAATGTGATAGATATAATGGAGTGTGTGGCGCCGGTATCAAATAAAACGAAGACAACAAAATCATCAATGAAAAGAGTGCCCGTAATGGTACCTGAAGTGCGCTCCGCCTGGTTACGAGTAGTAGCAGTGCTAAACGAAAGAGGCTTAAGCTTACCGAAACGCTCGAGCCAAGTGTGAATACCGACGGGTTGATTTCCTCCACCACTACCCGAAGCACCATTCTGATTACGAATATTGTTGATCACCTGTCCCATCATCTCAGGTGTAGTCAAACCAGGAAAAGAGAGTTGAGGGCATTCGCAATCGCAACATCCATGTCAGTAGCATCATCGTCCCCTCCCGAAGTTATTTACGACGAGTTTGAACCATCTGAACGATATTCAAACGATTAGCAAAATGAACAAAGGTGAGATATGAAATGGAAGTACGCAGAAGGAATCCTAAAGTCTACCCAAATCCTCACAGGTCAAATCCTAAGCTCTAAAGTCTCAAAACCTAGGCTCCATATGTCACAGGTCCTGACTACAAGTCGTAAACCTGGCTCTGATACCATAAATTGTAATGCCCCGACCCGACAAGGGTAAAGGAATCACAAGTAATGGTGTCATATCAAAGAAAACATATAAACCAAAAGAAATCTCAACTTAAATATTGAAATAATCCAAGTCAAAACGACTTCAATACATAGGTCCCAGCGGAAAAATAAACTCCAAATGAATGTCTAAGATATAAAGTCTAAATGGCATCATAAGATCAAAGCTAAAATCTCTAAGGTAAGTCCACACAACACTCATCCCAAAGCAATACCGGCTCAATGCTTAGATACCCGCCGGAAAAAGAAAAGTGCGGTTGAGCTTCAAAAGCCCAGTGAACAGATATACAAGCAAAATGAATACGAAACAAGAACGAATACGAAATATAGTGAAAGAAAGATAGTGAAATCATAATCATTTCGAAAGATAAATCGGGATATACGAATAAGTTTTATAGCTAACTACCTCGAGCCCAAACACATATGCCATATCATAAACATATCATAAACACATAAGGCAACATTTGTAGGGGAGACCTACCAGAGTTATGAAGGGCGTGCATGCACGCAGCATCAATCATCGGATAACATATAGCATATAACATATAATATATAACATATAACAGATCTAGGATGCACCCATACGCCCTACAGACATACATTGATAATATAATATAAATTGAGCTCATAACAAATAACAGATAAGGGACGTGGGCGAACTTCACTCTCGCCCTAGAGTCATGTCGAAGTGCATTTCTTGACACGGACATGGAACCCCATGACTAGTTAATAATTGGCTCGGGTGTCAAACTATCTTAGGTCAAATAGAATGTCATAACTGACATAGATCATGTTTTATCAAATATTTAATCATGTTTTCAAAATCAAAGTCTTCATATCATATAGTTCAAAATCAATGTTTTATGCTTCAAAAATCAAAGTTCGATAAGCAACGACTCAAATAGACACATTAGGGTTCATCGCAAAGGCTTAGGAAATCCTAATATGAAAGCGAAAAGAAAACATTATACGAAACCTTTCTTGAAAAGGTCGAATATCTGCATACCTTATTCCAAAGCAAATGATCGAAAAGAAGACACATGGAAAGCAAAGAATTACTCCTTCTTCACAGAACCTATATACATTAATGTCGTATATATTATTAATGATTCCATAATCATCAAAATGATCTTTTAATATTTTAGGGTTTTATAATTAAATGAGACTTAAATGTTTTATAATTAATATCGTAGATTAGGGTTCATTATGTCATTAATTAAAGTTTAGGGTTTAATGTGAAAATAGTTTAAGCGTCTTAACTCACACATAAAATAACGATTTAGTATATTTAGCTTCAAAACCCTAATCAACTCTCGTTTATATTCTAGGGTTTCTATTCTTTAATATCTCATTAATATGCATTAACTTACATGTTACGTCTTTTAATGACTCGTTACTTAACCTAACACGTCATAAAACAATCTTTCCTTTTATGTTTCACCATACACGTTTATGATTTTATGTGACATACAAGTTACTTATTACTCGTATTAATTACACGTTTACACCATTAGGGTTTAGCATTCCTTATTAGATTAACATGTCAAAACTAGGGTTTACCTTTACATAACCTTTACTTAATTAATATACTTCCAAAAACTCATATGTGACTCGGTTCAAATTAGGGTTTTTGGCTATTAGGTTTTACACAAGTCCTAGCTCATCTTCATACTTTACTTATTCAAGTTATCAAGTTTATACCTTATTCGAATATCAAGCATGGTTCGGTTATAGTTTCCTATGATTCGGCCCTATATTAAATCGACACAAACATGACCCGATTCAATATTACATATTACGTACATCACTCTTAAATACTTGTAAGGTTTAATTATTAAGGTTCCCTTGTTTTGGTTCCTATTCGGCTCGACACAAAAAGAAAAGAAACACAATCGACCAAACACAACATCTAACAATATATTAACGCAAGGTACATCAAACAAAGACGAGAACAAGTTATACCTTGACTTGATTGAGCAAAATCTCGACACCAAGGGTGTTTTTTTATTCGGCCGAGCAAAGAAGAAAAGAAAAAGAGATGTAACACAAAACTAGGGTTTCACTTTTGTGATTATGTGTTGTATATATAGTAGTTGTATTTGAGTTAGACTTGGAAAGGGATTGGGTTTTCGGTTTGGCCCAACCGAACACACCATCCACACGCACACCATGGGCTTCGGCCTTAGGTCCACACGAAACAAAAGAACCACGACCCAAATCATTTATGAAACATTAAATCTTCGTCGTACTAAAATCGATCACGTAATATATATTTTAGTTAGGTTTTTAAATATTCACAAGTTAACTTTTAATTTCATTAAATGTCATAAATATATTTTACGTATTTTATAAATTTTAGTTCCAAGGGTATTTTAGTCTTTACTCAGATTTTAGATTTTCAGGTTTTACAGTAGAACTTAACACTTGAAACATATCCAAAGCAGCCACATGTTTAGTTTGAACAAAACATGGGTCAGCTTGTAAAACAGAAGTACGAGATTCCACAAAACTAGAAGCTACCAAATCATGTAACAACTTAGGCATATTCAAAACAGAACCTGATTTGGTTGTCCCCACGTCAGAAACCGATGCAAAGCTCATACTAGGGCTCATCGTCGAAAGAACAAACAACAAGAAATAGGCCAACTTACCAAGGCCCTCTTTAATACGGTTAACAATAATTTTGCTAATGCATTTATAAAGGACATTACAACAAGAAATAGGCCTATAATCATTAATCTTAGACAGGGTAGACACTTTAGGGACCAAGGATATAATAGTATGATTGATTTCCTTAAGAAGCTTACCATTAATGAAGAAATCCCGAGTATCACAAGTAACATCAGTACCCACAACATCCCATGCTTTCTTAAAGAAAGCTGCAGAGGAACCATCAGGTTCAGGAGCTTTATCATCCCCCATCGAAAACAAAGCTTCCCAAATCTCATTATCCGTAACATGACGTACCATAGAATTAGCCAGTTAGTGAGCGAGAACATTATAGAATATATCATAGTCATCAAAATAGTTACAATCTCCTTCAATACCAAGAAACTGTTCATAATGAGAAACAAACGCACCTGCAACCTTATTACCTTCGTACAAGACATTAGAAGAATCTCGAACCAATTCAATTCGATTCCTGGCACATTTACTTTTAACAATATAATGAAAATAAGACGTATTAGATTCACCTGCATGAAGCCACTGATCTTTAGATTTCTGCTTTAAGAACCGTTCTTCATCTAACGTAGCCTCCTTAAACGCAAGAAGATAGTGAGCATGTTCATCCCGAAGAGCTAAATTAGATGGATCCTTATCAATGGCCTTTTTGACCTCATCTAACTCCTTGCGTATCCTATCCACCCGTTCATGAAGATTACCTTGGTTATGCAAAAGCTTACGAAAAGAGGGTTTTAGCCCCTTCAAACATTTGACAACACGATACATAGCACAACCATGAACATTACTATTCCACCCCGAAGTAACCGTATCCATAAACCCAGCTTTATGCACCAAAAAATTAGAGAACTTTAAAGGTTTAGGATTAGGCTTGGCTACCTGAGGGATACGAAGAACATAAGGAGCATGATCCGATATACGATATGGTTGGAAGATAGCAAACGAACCTGGAAAAGAATCAGAAAACTGCAGTTACCCATAACCCTATCAATTTTCTTCAAAGTACCATAGGAGCCTTTTGGTTTTTGATTCCATGTAAATTGAAGACCGGTGCTATTAACATCCTCAACCTCCATCCTCTGAACACACTCTTTAAATTCGCGCATAGCAATATCAGGAGTATAACTACTACATGAATGATCTTCCAAATTAAGCGCCGCATTAAAATCACCCAACAAGACCCAAGGCCTATTACGCATAACAGCAGCATGACACACAACATTGCTCCAAAGTGCACGACGATTCACATAATAGTTATCTGCATACACAAAGGAATAAAAAAAGGTCTTCTTTTCCGCACGAATATTAACCTGTACATGCATAACTTGGTTAGTTTGAGACATAATCATAACATCAACAATGTCATCATTCCAGCCAAGAATAATACGAGACCCCTTGTCACAAAGACTACCATTTGACGTCCATTTCCATCGACGACACACATTACGACATGTATCATACACCACAGAAGCATCCACATGGGATTCCAAAACCGCACACAAACTAAGATTAATATCGTCAACAACCTGTCTAACCTCTTTTTGTTTAGGGGAGTGGTTCAAACCCCTAATATTCTAAGAGTCGATACTAAACATCAGGAACATTCAAGACGGGAGTGCTTACCCCCGTTTTTTCAAACAAATTACCTGATTCATCAAATACATTTTCAACCTCGTCCTCATCAGCCAATTCTTTATTCACATCAATATCATCATCACAGGCCAAAGTACCAAACGGGTTAGATGTAGACACATAAGCAGCCAAAATTGGGGTACTTACCTTAGGTTTAGGATAGCTATTATTATTAGTGACATTCCGAGCAGATTGGCTATCCTTGTTAGGTTTAGTCGAAGTAGAAACACTTATCGGGATAGGGGATGACCAGAACTAGTACTAGATTCCCCTTGGGAGGGTGTGCTAGTAGACAGAGTAATGACAGCTTTAGGCCTATATTGCATATTCTTACCAACTGGAACCCCATTAAACAGATTCCCAGTTTTCTTATCTTTATTTTTACTTTTGCCCTTTTTACCCACTTGTTGAAACCCGTCATTATTTTCCTCCACAACAGGTGTAGTCACAATTTTCTTAGGACAAGTATCAGCAGAATGGCCAAAAATCAAACAAACATCACACCTCAAGGGTTTCCATTCATATTCCACCCTAATAGTTTCAGAAGAAAAACCATGACTATCCATATACGGGACGCCTACAGTGATAGATTCCTTAAGGGGAACACTAGAATCAATCTCAATTAAGCAACGAACAAAACTACTCCTACCCTACGAATCAATACACATAGAGCTAGTATAGGAATCAAGCATAATAGGCTTACCAATATGCATAGCAATAACACTAATACCATCCTCTTTAAACACATGTAATGGAACATCATGCAATTTAACTCAAACCGGAATCCGGGTAAACTCTTCTTTCATCAAGCTAGTACTCATAGTCCATTTTTTAAGTATAATGGGGCTATTTTTAATCATCCACGGCCCTCCCTCTAAAACAGCTTCCAAGCCAACCTGGGAATCAAACTCAAAGAAAAAGAAACCGTTTGCATTCATCATAATACGTTTTAACCCATACTTAGCCCAATTGTTACGAACAAAGTATTCGACCACCGGAAAAGCAATACGCTTTCCAATAAAATACCCGTAAAGAGTTTGTTCAAATTTAGTACTAATCGTTTCAACAACTTTACGCGGTATGGACACATCGACACTTGTAAACACATTATCAACCTTTAGGGCACGAAAATTAGATTTACCTTTAACAATTGCCAAATTCGTACCGCTAGTAACACCAACATAAGACTTAGGTGATGCATTAACCTCTGCAGTTTGGACAATAGGCATAGTACCCGTAGGTTTTTCCATAGGTGGCAAAACAACACTCGTTTGCAAACCGTGCATCCTTCCAGCTTTAGGACCAACACTAACTTTATCTCCACAAGGTAAATTAGCATCCTTACCAATGTCCTCGACACCATGATCACTAGACGAACCTGACTCAACAATAGTATTAAGTTTGGACCCAAAATTTTCCTTAAGTGATGGGTATTCATGCACGTTCAATGTGGTCGTAACACCAACATGCCCCTCTGCTCAAAACGATGTATCATCAAGGCTTTTACCATCAACACTTGTAGTACCAACTTCCAAATGTCGTAGGTTCCCTAGTATCACTAGGTTTTGCACGTTGTGGTAGTCGAAAATCATCGGAAACTGACCCAGAAGTAACATTAACACCTGGTTCATCGTTATTACTCAAAACATAATTAGGGTTTCGCAACACCCTTGTGGCCAATCTTGGCTGATTCATTGCACCCAAGTTACCAGACTCCTGATCCTTAAAACGCTGCATACGAGCTTTCAAGGCCTCCATATCCACATCCTTCACCAACATTCGCCATATTACTCAGCAGTAGCAGAATACCGAACAAAAAGAAACCCTAACGAGTGAACAAACCCTAACTGAACAAACAGAAAATCAAGAAGAACTACGTCAAACTTCAAATTAATTGCATTAACAAGTTAAGACATGTAATAATTGACCAAACAAAAAAGCTAACCAACACCCCTCATGGTATCAAGATAATCAATACGATGCGATAATATTAAACCCTAAAAAAACCAAAAGAAAAGAACCCTAACTTCAAACCAAATTGACCAATCTGATACAAGAACGCAACCACGAATGATAATATAACTATAACAGATTTAGGTAAAAGAGAATTGATTATAGGGCAGTTAACGATCGAAATATTTAGGGCTAAAGTAATCAGATTTTCTCTAGAGGGAATAGTCGGTTTTAGGGTTTTTCTTTCTGTGGTTATGTTCATAACTGGATCGTAATTCAAACAAGAAATATGAGTTCAGTGCAATACAATTGACCAAACATCTAAACCACAGTAATCCAGTGTCGTTGATAAGGTTACAATCATCTTCACAACTCAATTCAGTTACATATAATTGCTGAAAACACTTATACAATTCTTAGGAAAATTACATAAAACTATACAAACAATACCATAATAGATTATACTTCCATTAATTCCATTAAGAAAAATACATTAATTTAAGACCCGAAACAATGTCCATTCACCTAAAATACAAAGTTGCAACACGGAGAAAAGCGAAAAATACAAACAACATTTAAGAAACTAAATAATACTTCCTAAGGTCAAATTCACCCTAAATGATGTCCTCTCTACCTTTGAACGATTGTTATTGTTTTTAGGTATGCAATACATGATTTAGGGTTGTTTGTTTTTATGGAAGGGGCGGCTGATCTGATCTTATTTTTTTTATCACTAACATTTTTCCTTAAACTGATGGTGTTTGAGTCGAAACCCTATATCCTTTATATACAATCACTCTTTAATTCGTCTTTTATTAGACGTTTTTATGGCGATCTCACATGGTAACTCTAACATCCTTTATCTGATCGATCTTAGGTGTGATCGTTTTTCTTAGGGTTCCTTGTTGTTTCTATGATGTGCATCGAAGGTTATTTGATGTGCAGATCCGGTTTGGTTGATCCTAAATGTTACAAATCCTTTTTTTGGGTTTTGTATAGTATTGGTTGAAGGTGACCCTCGTTAGGGTTTATTCGTTATTGCATGTTCCTGATTGGATTGAGGTTTATGTTATGTGGGTTTCGAGAGAGATGTACGTACTGGTTTGTTTCTTCGATTCTGAGTTAGGTTTATCGCATGGCAGTTTTGTGGTAACATTTCTTGCTGCTACTGAACTGCTATTGGTCGACTTGTGTACAGGAAGTTAGGGTTGTGTAAATCCTATTGAAGTCTAATATGGGTTCGCTACAGTAGTTGTGTTTAACTCTAATCAAGGTTTTCTTGTATTCTATTATGGAGCTGTATTGGATTGCATATTGGTCATTGCTGCGTTTGCAGCTTTATTGCTTGGTAGGGTTTCGTTGAATCCGTATTATATGACCTGCTGATTGTGGTCGTTATGGGTTTACATTACGAATCCTTGTTTGGGTATTGTCTTTTATCGATTGCTGGTAATTCTGTCCTAGTTTGATCATCGGTATTGGGACAATTCTTGTGCTAAGTTAGGGTTTTACTGTGGAAGTGCGTAGGTTTTCTACGCGTATTCGTTGGTTATTCTTATTGGTGTTCGGTTTTGCATCTAAAAATACACTTTTGGAGCGAGTTTTTGCTTGTTGCTCTATCCGTGGTTTTAGAGTCTCTCACCAACCGTTGTGTGAAATTTGTGAACTGAAAGTCTAATTTGATGATCCATGAGTATACTTTTATGCGGATGTTGGATCGCATGGAAGTTGATTTGAAGTTCTATGATGACTATGCTTTTGGTGCTACTTTCGTGAATCAAGTTTTAATTGCATATTTTTATTCACTTGTATAGTCATTGTAGGTTGTAAGTTTTATTTTGTAAGTTATAAGAATGGCATGTCATTCTTACATGAGAGCCTGTAAGTGTCCTAAGGGGGACTGAGATGAGGGAAGTCACCCTCATCCTTTGTACTTCAATGTTTTTGGTGTAATGCATTTTACCAGGGTGAAAAATCCCTTTTACCCAAAAAAAACTATATCATACTTCCTAAGCTCGTTCATGATCGCTGACTTTTCAGCAGAACAACAAAAACTTACACGGAACCTTTTAATAAGCAAGGAAAGCTCATCTATGTCCTCATTCTGCGCTAATACAAGCCGCGTCAAAGGTGCCTCCAGAACAGCATGGAAGCCATACTGTTCAAACTCCCGTATGATTGCATGTCTTTGCTCAACGCGAACCTCAATTTGCTAAATCAACTTCTCGAAACCTTTCTCGTCGTCTCGGTTACCATCTCTCTCTTGGCGAAAGACGGTGTGGATCAACTGCTTCAAACTCGATGAACCATTTTCAGCAGCGATTTGATCTAAAATTGGTAACTCAATTGGCATGGTTATATGAACTAAGAGATTATTGTAGAAAATAGTGGTTTTACAAATGACATTTTGGTAATAAAGAAGGCTATTGAGGAAGAGTAGCTACTAATATACTAGTAATAACAAAATAAAAAAGGCACTATAGTAAAGTATAAAAGCAAGCTGCCTTTGGATTCTAATGTAACTACTAATGCATCGACTCAGGTGGATCAGAACGATGAGGGGTTTAAACTGGTAACGAATCGTAAGAATAAAGGGAAGAATGTGCTTTCTTCGTCTCAACCTAAGCCAATTGGAGGTGTTAAGCTTTCTAAGCCTAAACCTAACTTTTGGAGACCTAAAGTGATGACTGCTACTAATCCAGGTTAATCCAATAAAAATTCAGATCCTAAGGATCCAAAGCAGGCTTCTACTTCTACCGTTAAATCTGGTTCGAACTCAAAATCTTCTAATTATTTTGGTGTCTTGGAGTCATTGGGGGATGAGGACGTTCTTGGTTTTGATAACAATGGTAAGGGGTCACAAGATCAGCCTATGAGTAACATGGAACCGCAGGTGCAGGTTGAGGCTTCTAAGCCTTATACTATCCCATCTTCTAGTGCTTCTGCAGCTAAGAGGGGTAACCCAATTTCTAAGGTGGGTGAAGTCGTTGATTCGGATAGTGATGAAGATGAGGTGTTTGAACCTGATGATAATATGGGAAGTTAGTTTTCATCAGCAGGAGGAGGGAACGAGCTTGAGGATTATTTTTCTGATGATTATGTAGCTCAAGTATACGACTTACCGGGACAATTTCAGGATTTCTAGCTTCAAGGTCATGCTAGGAAGTAACATTTTTTTTATAAGATTGGCATGTCATCTTATGTTGTTTATTGGTTGTTCTAGTTGTGGTAGCTAGTTGTTCATTTATGGCCTGTCATAAATGACTTAGTGGTCGTTCAAGCGGTTGCTTGAGGTTAATGTGGCATTTCAGCCACATTCCATTGTACTTTAAACGCTTTTTGGTTAATATATTTTACCAGGGGGGAAGCTCCCTTTTACCCAAAAAAAACAAGCTGCCCAACTATTGTAACCAGTTACCCAACTGTTCCAACTAGATGCAACAAATAAATACTACATTCTTCCCCAACTTATTATCAACATACCCTTTAAAAATTAAATACGAAGAAATGTGTTATCTACTTTTTTAAACTTCAATTTTTATTGGGGGCATTATACTAAAGTTAAACAAATGTACATACCATTACCAGCTGGGGAAGGATGCCAAGTTTTTTTCTAAAAGTGGTTGTCGAAAGAAACGTGTAACAAAACAATGAATACAAACTCCAAGAGTACACAAACATTAATGTAATTTTAAACCCTACATTTTCAATGTTTTTTTACAAAGAACAGCAGCTGTAACCTGTTGGTCATGCCATGAATATTAACCAAGGCAGCAGTTATTTTGACTAGCAGCACTAACATTATGCGTAGTAGCAGATGTCTCATGAACGCAACCAACTGTTAAAGTAATGTTACATTTGTGGTTCAGCAATTTCCTTGCAAAATTACAATGCAAATTCCACCTTTAACAGACAAACACAACAACTGCATTCTCCGAAATAACATAATCAAATAATAAAACGTCATACTTATTTCATTATATCGGTGAAGTCACCACATCATGACCCCATCATTTTCATGAGTTATAGAAAATCATAAACAAACCCAAAAAACAAAGACCACTGACATCACCAACTTCAAACACAAACCCACAACCTAATGATAGAGGTCAATGTTATTGAGATGACGTTGCTTATCAGTCAACTCATCACGAAGCTCAACAAGGATGTCAGTAAATGCGTCGAGCCTTCGACATTCCCTCACTAGAGTCTCCTGTAAGCTCTGATAGATGTCGTCTGCTGCTTCTTCATCATCATGATTCAAATAATTCACCTCCGCCACGTGCTCCTCCTTCTGAGCTATCTTCATGATCAACTGAGCATGTTTCTCCCCAAACCACTTGATAAGCCCTTCGTCTTCAGTAATCTCTTGGATGAAGTGTAGCTTAAAAAATTTGTGTAGCTCGTCAGAGCCATCCGCATCTTTTAGTTTCTTGATCAAAGTAGTAGGAGTATCAGTCATTTTAGAGGAAGTTAGATAACGAGGATGTTATTTTATTTTATTGTTTTTCAATATAGATTAGCTGAGATTTATGTGTGGAATATAAAATGTGATAGGGTACAAATACAAAAATGGGCAAGGCAATTGAGGGCAAGCCACATTACCCTAAACATAGTTGTACAACTTGGATAAAATAAATAGAATAAACACTTACACATGCACAAGGTACAGAAATTAAGTGCACTTTACTATTTAAGTTTCCCAATGTACAAAGAATTGTACATGTCGAATGTAAAATATTAGTTGGCCTATGTGCTACAACTAGTTGCCCAATGCACTAACATAGTTGCCCAAAATAATGTAGCTTGTGCATAGGAATTGTTTAAGTATAAGACAAGCTTCATTAACTCAATAAGGACTAAATTCAAGTATTGACCACTTGACTATACGTATTACTAATAAAATTTGACTGAATGCAAATTAAATCCATTCAACCCCCACCCCTTTTTGCATACATCACCACTTGACTAAAAGTACTATATTAGTTGCCCTAAGTACATTATTTAGTTACCCAAAGTACCATTTGCTAGCTATGAGCTACTAAACTCATCATTGGCCCAATACTTAATCTACAAATAAAAAAAATACTAAAAAAACAGATTGTGGGTGGGTACTTATTTGGGGTTGTGTCCACTTGTCCATGGGAAACAGACGATTGTCATAACTTGTTTGTCAGAATTTTTGTGTCTCGATAATAGATGATGATAATTGGTGAGTTTCCTGATTATATATGTAACAAAAAGACTTTTTCTTATCTCTATGAGTCAGACTCTTAAAAAACAAAAAAACAAGTATTCCAAATTTCTTTAGTGTATTTTTTTTTGGGTAAAAGGGTTAATTCACCCTGGTAAAATATATTATCCAAAAAACATTGAAGTACAAAGGACGAGGGTGATGTCCCTCACCACAGTCCCTTAAGACACTTACAGACACAAATATAAGAATGACAAAACATTCTTATAACTTACCACTAACCACAATATAAGAGTGACAAACCACACTTATAAAAAATAATAGAACATAAAACTACGACGCCTAATAAACATAACAAGTTAACCGCTTCAAGTAGAACACTTGATTCTTCCAAAGACGTCATAGAGCTCTAACTTCCAATTAACCAACCCTCAAGGACCTCATGATCAGAAATATGTCCAAGAAAGGTGATCGGTAACAAATAGGGTGAACCCCCTAACTTCCCAACATCTTGATCTTGTTAACTTCCACATTCATGGCTCGTCAAATGTGAAATCAGTTCACAAATTACACACAACGGTTGGTGAGGGACTCTAAAACCAATGTCTACTGGCATGGTTTTATGTGATGTATTACCAATGGTTGGTGGTTCAAGATTGTTAAACGATATTATGATTGTGTACTATAGGGGTGAATTGGATGTTGCTTTTCATGATGAAGCAGATCATAGGAGGAAAGCTATTGAAATTAGGGCCCGTGTGAACCGTAGACAGCTAATGATAGCGAAAGTGGAGCTTTTATGCGGGTTGGATTGTTCATTGCCAACTATTAATCACCTCCTAATAATGCAAAATGAGGATCTGGCTGAGAGTTCCAAACTACTTCTTTCTTTGTTTAAAAAACATGACTGTGTTAAAGAGTTGAATGGTTTCATTGAAAAGTTGGAGTCAATGGAGATTTGATGTGCTATGTATTGCTTGGATTGAAGCTGGTGCCTTTTTTTTTAGGGGATCGTTGTTATATTTTGGAGTCACTTATCTGATCTTGTATACTCTGTATGTCATGTTAACCTATGGATGTGATCCCTATCATGTTACTTGTATATATTCTTTTGTGTAGTTATTCAATTGTGTGCGACCTAGTAAGTCACGTTACAAAAATAAAAAACTTACTACTAAAGTACTAATATGGCCTCTTGACATGTACCGAAAAAAATTTGTTTCATTAAAAAAGTCATAATGTGGGTGGGTACTTGTTTGGGGTTCTGACCAACTTGTCAATGCATGGGAAAGAGATAATTCTAATAATTTGTTAGTCAGAAATTTTGTGTCTCGATAATAGATGATGATGACGGTTGAGTTTCATGATTTTTTATGTATTAAAATAAGCCTTATTATTTCATTAAAAAAGAGATAATAAGAACAACACAATTGGGGATAAATACGCCAAAAATTAGTTAGAACTGTTACAAGTGTTACAACTGTTACAAATTAAATTCGATTCAATTAAGGATAAAAACTCAATTAAGAGGTACAACTGCTAGCTCAAAACATAGTTTAGACACCCATAAATAGCATAATTCGCAAACCCTAACAATCTGTTGCAATCAATTTCAAAATTAACAACAATGGCGCCCATGTCTTTTGCTGAAACTCACAACAGGGTTGCGTTTTTGGAAAACCAAAGGAGGCTACCGGGTTTCAACAAATTATTGATTTCTTGAATGCACACCCACTTAGGTATGCACTCACTATCAAACCTGTTATATACGTTTCTTCTATCAAGCAGTTCTGGTCCACTGAAAAGACTATAACTATTGGTGAGGAAGTACAAATCCATGCTAAGGTAGATGGCATGCAGATAATTATTACTGAGGTATCAATTAGGAGAGATGTTTGCCTAGATGATGCTGACAGTATTGAGTGTTTGGATACTTCTACCATTTTTGAAACATTACCAATGTTGGGGTATGGAGGTGAATTAGGAAAAAAATTAACATTTTCTAAAGCACTCTTCTCCCCACAATGGAAATTCTTGATCCATACCATATTGCAGTGTCTAAGTCCAAAGACAACTTCTTGGAATGAGTTTAGTACAAACATAGCATCTTTTGTGATTTGTGTAGCTCTTAATGACAAATTCAATTTTTCCAAAATGATATTTGATGGTTTAGTCAAGAACTTGGATAAATAGGCAAAATATTATATGTATCCAAGGTTTTACAACTGCTATTGGACAACTATTTTGAGATACGTCCCAAAAATTCAAAAACTTGTCCTGTCCGTTGTCACACTAAAAAACGTTTTACTAACATGAGAAGACAGGGCAATAAGTTTGATGGGATAGTAACACCATTGTTCCCTCACATGGTGTTCTGCCTCCGAATTTGGGTGAAGGATCAGGAACTCCCACTGAATCCCAACACACACCCAGACGTTTGGCTTCAACATCCCAAACCAAGGCAACTTCGGATGAATCAAGTTTCAATGAACAAGTTATGATGATAGACCCAGCCAACTGGAAACTATGGGGGATCTTTCTGGTCATGGTAGGCATGAGATGAGGTCTACACACCTCAATGATTCACCTCTCTCAAGAGTTAACACACGTGGAAGTCACGAGAGCAGTCTGAAAGTAAATGAATTGATGGAAACTTGTGAGCAACTATGTAAACATGTATCTGACTTAATGAAGAAAACTTCAGCACAAGATGCAGATATAAAATATTTGAAGAGAAAGGTTAAGCTGTTGGAGAAGAAAAAGGCAGGTACCACAAAGCTAAAACGATTGGTGAAGGTTCGAAAACCTCAGGTAGTTGAATCATCTGCGGAAGAAGCTATTGGTGATCATCCAGAGGATGCATCCAAGCAGGGGATGCGTAACGAACATAATGCAGATTTTTCAGTTGAGATGGATGTCGATGGTTCAGGGGAGGTTGCTAATGCAGTGGAGAAGACAGTTGAAACTAATAAAACTGTGCACGATGTTATTGCCTCATTTGAATCCGAACAAAGGTATGCGTGTCATTACGGTTCTTAAGTATGTTCATATGTAAATGCATTGTTGTCGCTTGCCTTGACTAGTCTGTAGTTGTACAAAACGATCGTGATAGATGTGGGTGGTTCAGGGGAGGCTCCTAATGGAGGGGAGAAGACAGTTGAAAGTAATAAAACTGTTCAAGATGTTAGCGCCTCTTTGATTCCAAACGAAGGTATGCGTGTCATTACGTTTCTTAAGTATGTTGATATGTAAATGCATGGTTGTCACTTGCCTTGACTAGTCCGTAATCATACAGAAAGATCGAGATGGATGTGGATGGTACAACGGAGGATGCTAATGCAGCAGAGAAGACAGTTCAAACTAATAAGACTGTTCAAGATGTTGGTGCCTCTTTTTGTTCCAAATTGAGGTATGGATGTCATTACTGTTCTTAAATATGTTGATGTGTGCATGCATGGTTGTCAGTTGCTTTGACTAGTCCTTAATTGTACCCTTGCCTTGATAGTGGTGAAGCTGTTTGTGTTGTTCTTGCTAAAGATTCTAGTGGCAGTACAAATGTGGACCCTGTAACTGCTGCCAGTACAGATATTTTTGCTGCTTGTTCAATAATACCAACAATTATGTCCGAAGTAACTACTGCTTGTAGATCTATTTCTGACGTGGCAACAAGAATACCAAAAGCAACAGAGATTGCTGACGAAAGTGAAAAGGTTGTGAATGAACTGGGTAAGACAGTTGAACATGACAATATTGGTGAAGATATTAGTTCTGTCATTGATAAATATTTTTCTGCAAGTGTAAATGAGGAGTCTCCTCCTGGTGAAACAAGTCAACCTCAAGCTTTTACTAATGGTAGTCATGTGACTATAAGCGTTGAATTACCAGTAAATAATGATGCTGCCAAAGATCTTCTTGGGCCTATTACTCATGATGTGACAACAAAAAACACAATGGTGAAAGAGACAGCGGATGAAGGTGAAAATTTTGTGAATGCAATGGATAAGACATAAGCTGATATAACTGGTGAAGATGTTAATGATGACATTGCTAAACATTCTACTGTCAGTAAACATGTGGAGCATGTTCCTGCTGTCAATGAAGAAGTTTATGCTGCACGTACAACAATTATGAATGAAGGTACTGCTACTGGTACATCTGTTTGTGCTAGTGCAACAGTTCAAACTGAATTTTTTATCGGCGAAACAATTCAACCTGAAGCTGTTACTAATGCTAGTGATGTGCATACAAGTGTTGAAGTACCAGTAATAAAAGAGACAGCTGATGAAAGCAAAAAGCTTGCTACCGCAGCACTTGGCCTAGCATGTTTGAAGATTGCAAGGCCAAATGAGAGAGGAATTACAATCAGAGGAGCAAGTGCTACTCAAGCTAGTATTTCTACTGATTCAAAAGTCGGTGCTTCTGATATAAGAAAGCGTGAGTTGCTTAAAGGACCCAAAGAAAAGCCTTTATCTAAAGAAGAACAAATGAAGTATGATCACAAACTAGCTGCTAAGATGCAAGATGACATTTTAAACGAAAAACATAAAGATGATAAAGTCTTTCAATCGGATGCAGAATTAGCTGCTAAGATGGCTGCTGAAAATTTAACTGAAAAAGCAACAGTTAAAGACCCTCGAGGTGCTCCTAATGCAAAAGACAGAGGAAGGGTTCAAAGGAAAAGAAAGGCGGAAGAAAAAGCTGAAGCTAAAAAGCTACTTCTCATTTCTGAATTGGAATATTGACATGAAGTTGTAGCTAGAGCTGAAGCTGATGAGATACTGGCATATAGGCTGCAGGATGAAGAAATAGAAAGCCTAACACCTGAAGAGGCAGGAAAAGCTCTTGAGCGAATAGTTGAAGAAAGGAAAAGATTCTTCAGGAAAAAAAGAGCAAAAGAAAGGATGGTGAAGCCACCCACAAAGAAAGAACAGAAAACCTTCATGTGTCACTGCTTGAAGAACATGGGACCGTATACACTAGATAGCGTGAAGAAGCTATCTTATGATAAAGTCAAAGAATTATTTGAGTTTTGGCAAATGAGGAATAGTAACTTCATTCCTATGAACAAAGAGACAGCTCAAAGAGATGAAGGCAGTTCCAAAAGAGCTATTGATGATTTAGAGTAGGATCAGTCAAAGAGGCAGAGGATTGATCCAAAACAACTGACCGATAGGTTAAACAATTTGATGGTGCTTGATAGCACGGGATAAGGGATTGGTGCAGTTCATCTGACAACAAAATATCCTGCAGTTCAAGTTAATATCACACATGATGGCACTATAATTAGCATCACGAGGTCTGACGGGGTTGAATCTACATTTACCAGCTTGGGTCAGTTGCTACATTTTACTGACAGAAAAGATTTGGAAATGGTTTGGAGATGTGTTAAAGGTGCCTATGAGGTAAGGCCCATAGATAACCTAGGATATGCTTTGTGGTATGGGTTGAAGTGCATGTTTGAGCCCGCTAGAGAAGATATTCAATGGAATGAAACAGTGGTCAGGAGTTGGAGATTATATGAAAACTGTGGAGTTCATGTGGTTACTTCGCCGACATGTTATTATACATGCTGGTTGATGCAGATTACCCTCTAACACCAACTCTAGCTTCTAACATGTTGATTCAAAAGCTAACTACACATAAAAGAACTGAAATGGCATATCGGCTTCTTGAAAAGATTAAAGGAATAGCGCGTATGTAAACTTGAATAATGTAGCCGTATTTAAATGGAAACTTGCATATTTTGGATGCAAATATCAACTTTGTATGTGTTTTTCAATGCATTTATATACAAAAAGTCCCTAAAGTACAAAATGGTATTTGCGAATTAAAAGGTTGACTATTTAAAGTAAAATGTAAATACTGAAATTTCGTGACTCACGGATTGCAGTTTAACTTTCAAAAGTGAAATTTAAAGCGCCGATATGAATGTTTGACTTCAATTTGTCTAACGTGCATCAGCAACATTTCCAAAAGCAACAACATATGTGGAAGCTACATTTAACCAAAAACATGTATATACAGACATACCAAACTTACTGTACAAAACCTTAATTGACATAGGGTATTCAACCCATACGTAAAACTACAACCACTAAAACAAGTCTACAACGACTGTGAGGGAAGATTGGGGGAGTTTCAACAGCCTCCTAGCCAACTCCCAATTCTTCTTGATATTTTCATAACCATCGTCAGCCAAATCGCTGACCCTGATATACATTTTCTTTAGCGACGTGGAACAAGAAAGTATAAGCTTTATTATACGCAATTTATTCTCTGATCTAGGAAAGGATTGAAAAATCACAGTCTGAAGCTGCCCATGGCTGAATGTGTTTGTGTCTAAATCTAATGAAAATTGTTCCAAAGGTAAAACACTAAGCGTGTGCAGCCTGGAAAATCAAATAGTATTGAGATATAAAAACATGCCAATTTACGAATGTTTATTTGATACTTATGAAATAAAGTATTACACTTACTTTGGTTTCCAGCATTTTCAAGTTTGGAGATCCACGAATCTTTGGATGATGAGTGATACGATAATAGTATTCCCAAAATCAACTTCTTTTAGATTCAGATTAACGAGGGATACAAACGGCAAAAGGACATTCATCCTGGAAGTACCATCCCGCATCAACTACAACATGTCAACTTTTTGGTTAGTTTTAAAGATTAAATGTCGTTAGTGTTACACATATCTTTAACATTGTAAAATTAGAAGTGTAAAACTCAAAACGGTCTTACCGTGCAATCGTCAAAATCCAATGTAAGGGTCTCAAGAGTTGGAAGACTTGTCAGGTGAAAGATATCTGATGCTGTGATTGTCGTGACAGCATTCGAAATACCGAAAGACAAATGGAACTTCTTCAAATTCCTAAGACTTGCAATATTCCATAGTCTCATCTCGTTTTTAGTCTCACGATCCATTCTAAGAGACTCAAATAAGGGAAAACCAGCAATAAAATCCCAAACTGTACCAATTAGAAAATTGACACAACACAATTCTAAGCTCAATAGATTTGGAAAATTAATAAAAAACACCAAAGTAGGAAAAGCACAACAATGAAGTTCCAGATGTTTCAACTCCATACGAGAGTAAAGTTGGGTTGGCAATGTAACTGTTGTCCATACCAGTTTCTAATTGTCAGGTCCTCAATTTCTTGCAGTGCCAAAAACATAAGCCAATCACAAATCTATTCATAATTCAAGTCTTCCATTCCAGACAACATTTTGGGCTCTACAGAGAAGACAAACTTTTTTATAAGACCCGTAAGCTGATTAAAAAGTCTAGTAACATGCATCCCATCAAACTTATTTGTTAAATGATAAAAGAAATCATCATCAATTATGAATTCAGTGAGCAAAGTCCACTTAAACCTCTAGTTTCTAGATAAACTAGAGGTGCTCACCGCTTCTTTTATTGGCAACCGATTCAAAATGTTACTGATCACTATATCTGGCATGTTGCTAATATAATCTTTCATATTGGAGATAACATTAGCTCCAAATGACATGGTTTTGAAGAAAATTTTGTTGGTTTTTTGAATTCTCGAAAGGAGCCTTTTGTTGGTTTTTTGAATTCTCGAAAGGAGCCTTTGGATCAGGGTTTTTGATTTGCAATTGATGGTCAGAACGAGGGTGTGTTATTATGATTATTAAATGTGATTGTTGGGTGGGTTTATTGATTCACGCGCCCAAAAACAAGCTTTTCAAATTTGGTCCCTAAAATATTACGTAGCGGTATATTTAAGTAAGCCATGGTATACAAGTGTCTATGAACCTACTAGAGGAGATAGTCCGAGATTATATGAAAACTTGATGATTTTGTAGGAAAAGACTCGCGTTTAGGGGAGGGTTGTTGAGTCGTGAGGGTCTCATATCTTACTACTACTAGTGGTAGAAGACCTCAACGAAATGATGCCACAGTCATTAATGTTGTTGTGTATTGGCGTGTTTCTACCGCCGGTGTGGAGGAATCTGCTGTTACCATTCTTGACCTGAATAGGCACATAGTCGTTTACTGCTGCTAGTAGTATACTTACAACTGTTAGTAAATTTTACTAGTGTTGAATGTTAAAGCTATTTTTTTAAGTGTGAATAGTCACTAGTCGGTAGTTATTATTATCTTGTAGAATACGAATTGTACGACTAGAAGGACTCCTTGGTTTATAAAAGTAGTCCATAGGGAAAATAATTTGCCCTAAGTACAACAGTTAATTGCCAAATTTATTTTTGGAAACAACTGTTAGTTGCCCAGATTAAATAAACATGGATAATGGAACTACAGAACTGAGCAAATAGTAAATATGTTGACATACAACGTTTGTGACAATCGGTAAATTTCCAAACTTTAATTTAATAATAAATTATTATTTATTATTACCTCCACGATTTTGAGCAAGCATTAGCTCACTTGAGATAAATAAGGGAGGTTATCCCGCACACTGGAACAATTTAAACTATTTATGATTATCAGAAAATGCTAAATTTTTATTTTCAGACCCTGGTATGAGTTTTCAAACTCACACGAGAAGTTAACACGAGCTCGCGCACGAACCGACCAATAAATAGTATGGTTTAGTCTAATAAACACATTGTGGAACCAACATCAATAATTTTATAATTTTTTTTTTATATAAAAACACACTCGAAAATATATTTTACACGTTAACAATTTCCAACGTGTAACCAAAACATCTCGATTCATGTTTAAACTTAAACGGGATATGTAAAATATTTTGGGAAATCCACATGTTTAACCTCCTACTCTTTTCTCGCTTTATTGTGTCGCATTTCATGCAACTTACACAATAAAATTCGATCATATACGTTTGTCGTACATACATTCCATATTTTGTATCAAAACATATTCGGAACTCGAACAAAAATGTTTATAAGATATCACACATTTCACTTTTGATTTTATATGTTGTTTTTCAACACAAACGAACTATATCGAGTTGCAACTATAATTGCTTGTACTCGAAGTATATCACACGATATGTACAGGGGTACAACGTTTCTATTGAACCTTAAATGTCCAAACACGCAAACCAAACTTGACGTGTCGAGTTTGACACTACATTTAAACATTTTCATGTGGTCTTATCACGTTGAAATTCATTTGAACGATCCAAGATACAACACAAACCCAACATGTCGAGCTGTAACATTTGTGAAACCCTCTCTCGTACACACACCATGTCGAGTTCATCTAAAATGATCAAATATAAAATATACTTGTTACTTGGACCAATAATAAAATAAAATGTAACTTTCCAAGGGTGACACAAAAGTCTTGGTTTTGAAGACTTCTTCTTTCTCTCACATCTTCCCTTGACCGGTTTCCAACTTATACCACCAAGTAACCCATATTTTTAGAGACAAAAGGACAATAACACCATACTCTTTTCCTCTTTTTCCTTGTTCCTCGTTCAAATACATCACCAATATCACTCCTTTGAAATTTGTGATACATTGGCATTTAATGCATGGAAACTCTAGCAAGAAAACCTTCTACTTGATCTCTCCTTATAACCGAACCTATATGGACTTTTAAAACACACATGTAACTTATTTCATACAAAGCATACAAGATTTTTATTTAGGGTAAATAAAGGGTTTTTGAGAAGTAAACATAAAGGTTTTCGAGGCAAAGAAATCGGGTTTAGCATTGGAAGCTATCTGGTCTTATTATGGAAAGGATTTTCGGGTTAAATTTTGGAAGTTAACGGGTTATAGCTCTCGGTTCACATCTCATACGACTAACACTCTCATTTGAACCCCACTGTAAGAGCTCTAAGCTTTCAAACTTATGTTTCTTTGTATCACACGTATGATTTCATGATGAACTATTATTATGCCAAGGTTTTGAAAACTAAATGGGTTACTTGGTTTACTTTCTTGACTTCAACATATACATATATACATGCAAAACTTTTGAAATCAAGTTCGGTTGTGTTTAATAAGGCTCGTGTGGTACTCGTTTAATTCGTATAAACATAATTGGTTGATTTTTATTTAAAAACAACACACTCACACACATGGTGAAGATCCTTGTGGTTTTGAATTTAAAAACGACTAAAAAGAAAACTTAAGTGTATCAAGCTTGGGTATTGGCTCTCGTTGGTCAAGAACTATCGAGTGAAAATTTGATGGAATATTGTGCCGAACCAAGTCTGCTGTTTCAACTTATAAACCAAATCCAACCAAATTCAACCCAGCCTCGAAACATATATAAGACACACGAGTGGAAAATATCAAACGAAAGACTCTTAGCTCATTTGGTTGTATGGTTTGCTTGTGAACATGAGGTCGCTAGTTCGAATCCGGGCGCTGCCCTTTTAATGATTTTTATTTTCCTTTCTTATTTTGCAACTTTCGCAGATTTACAGATCTAGCCCCTCAACTATGAACTACTTAACAGTTTTCTTTAAAGCGTTTTATAAGTTTTGAAACTATTATTAAACTTTACAGTTTCAACCCTCCAAAGTTGAATACGTTACACTTGTTATCCTAAAACTTTTATAAGTTTAGTAAACCTATACATTTTACCACGTTTGTTAAATAAATATCTTTGACACATATTTTATTTGACGACCACATCCTCGTAATCAATAAATATATAAGTTATATACATATTTATGCCCTTAAAACTCGACTAAAATAAATAAATACTTGACGACTTGTGTTTATTTATCTCTCAACCATACTTGAGCAAATCTTCGAGCCAACTTTTATGTGAATATATTGTATATATTCCCATACCTATTCTAAGAGCCAATACTTACAAGAAGTTTCACAACTACATTTTTATGTACATCGATGATCTAATTAACTTGTGAAGCATCCACATAAGCTACAATAACTCAAATATTCTAAAACTTTTGCTTCCGAACTTTAAGCATTTAAAAAACACGAACATTTGTAAACTTACAAACGTTGTTAAACTTGACAACATGTATTTGAATTCAAGACTTAGACTAAAAACCACACTATACTTATCTAGGTTGCGTGTCGGAGCCGTGCACGTTTATTACTTGATGTTTGTTGTGATGTCTTACATTTCTGCATACCAAGGTGAGTTCATAACCCCTACTTTACCTGTTTTATAACTGTTTTGGGGTGAGAAACATGCAAACTCTTTATGAAATATTGCTTTTATGCAAACACTTTATGAATGCTATTGCTAGTATGCAAATCCTTTTATGAACTATATCTGTTATGAAATGCCTCTTAAGAACTATTGATGTTACGCAATGCACTTTATGAACTGTTGCTTTTACGCAAACACTATATGGACAACTATTACTTTATGGACTAGAACTGAAACTCTTGTGTAAACCACTATTACGAGATAGCCTAAGAGAACTGTTTCCACAACTTGCCCGCCTTTCATGTACCATTAATCCCTGTGGGGAGCGCGAGTGTTATAAATAGATTTATTGAGGGTAACGCCTCCGTCCGGGTTGGTCTCGCCAACTTGTCTCCGGACGTATACCATGTCGGAACTCAAGTGTTAACGGAAACACACACTTGCTAAGGGCACCATAAACCATTTTGACATGCTACTGACACGCATGCGGAACTGTTGTAGTTTGGTACATGAGCTTAGAGCTTGAGTAATAGACACAACCACTTTTATTTGGAAGACTCCTTACACGCGGTGTATCGAGCACACTTTTGTCCATAAAATAAACTTGATTACTTAAAAGCTTTGCTATAAACTTATGAACTCACCAGCTTTATAGCTGACATTTTTAGCATGTTTTCTCAGGTATTTGATTTTAAAGTGTGACGATCTCAAGACAGGGCTTGGCATGGCATGGTCATAAACAACACTGATGTATTTGGGACCACTTTTTATTTATGGGCCATATTTCCGCAACAATAAAACTCTTGTAAACTTTATTATTTCATTAATAAAAGTTCTTAAACGGGTTTTATTATCCATTATTTATTTCCTGTGTTATGATGCCAATTGAGTGGCGCCCTCGATTTTTGGGGGTGTTACAACGTTTCATACAGACAACCTACTACATGCTTCCTTCCCATACAGACACCGTACTCAAACCACAAAGCTTCATTCCTATTAAGCATGATCCCTAACTTCAGGCGGACAAACCTGTTGACAATCATAAAAGGTATGAAACTTCTGACATGGCCTGCATATATCATTAACCAAATAAACTGATAATGTTTAAAAAGAAGATCAATATAATGGTAAGTTAAAAATAAAATATACTATAAGCAGCACGCTCTGTGTGAGTTAACAAAAGCACAGATTCTTTGTATTGGGCGATGTAGAAAGATCCCGCATCTCCTAACATTCCCATGGTGACAAATAATTCAATTTCTTTGTTGTACACAAATACCGAGTGACCCAAATGATTGCCGCTGTATGCTTCCAAGATTGGAGCCTGATCCTTGTAAACTCAAGCAAATTAACCGAAACTAGGGTAGGGATGGCGAATAGGCTTCTAAATGATCAACTGGTTCAAGTTGAGTACTCCCTTCACCTCCATATTCCATATGAGGACAATTTTGGGTCATGACACAAGCTTCTACAAGAATCCCAAGGTTACATGGTTGTGTTTCTTTAATCCCATCATCATTTTCAATGTCCTTTGCATGGTCCGCATCGACGACCTTATCCCCGTTAAGGCCTAGAATATGATAAGACGTGGCCTGTAGCGACCAAGGATTGATATAAGTGTAAACACGAATGATTATTTGAGTTTGGTATAAACATTGGAGGTAAACTGAAAAGTAAATACAAACTTTGGTATCATCGGGATTGACATCAGAGTCGTTTGGATTGGCACAACTTTTAGATTGATCAGGAACAACGACAGCATCATTATTAAGACCCAAACGTTGTTGTACATTTGAAAGTCTGCTTTTTACAGTGGTAAACACATCAACAAAGGTCGGTGTGTTTCTGACCGAATGTATGCCGTTTTCTATCATCAAAAGTTTTTTTATTCAAATCCACTAACTCACGAAATAGAGCCCCTGTTGAAAGAGTGGTCCCCGTTTGTACAACATTTAAAGAAGGTGGTTGCTCAATGTTGAAATAAAGTGTGTTTTCAAATAGCCCCTGCCATTGACTTTCCATGCCCATGTGTAAATTGAAATCGTCTGCGAATTCATTTGTATGCTTTGTAGTCTTCTCACCAGCGTTTGTGTCTTAAACAGACAAACCATCTATAAATTTGGCGCTGGCAATACACCACGGTTGCATCATTTCAGCTTGTGTTGCATAAAGTTGAACAATGGGAGTTGAATCCTAACAACCAAAAAAATTACTATTACTGATATTCAGAACAAAATTAGTTACAAGTTAGTATGGTCTGCATTGTAAGATTATGTGATGCCTACCGGTCCAAAGAGATTACAACAGTCTGCTTTCTGATACTTTGAAAGTCCTGACCAAGCAAGACCATGTGGAATGACCTTATTGTCTTTCACCCACCAAAGAAAGCTTTTAGGATAACTCTCCAAAATCCAAATCTGTAATAGCCACAACTGTTGTAACACCCCCAAATCTCGGTACAGCGGAAGACTTAATAAATTTTTCGGGGCGTTACTATTGGATTGGTATCGCACACAAGTATAGCAAAAAGATAGTCATTTAACATTCATAACCAATCCCAAATTTTGTTATTCGAAACATTTAATCCAAAAGTGTAAATATTAGGCCTAAAACATGATTTAATAAAATAAGTCCCCAAAGTTTATCAGTGTCAGAAGTGATCCTTGAACCCCGCCTTCTTGCCAAGCTTCCACCGATCATATATTCCAAACATCTTTCAAATACACGAAATCATTCTAAAGGTCAAACTATGGTGAGTTCATAGGTTTAAGTTCAACAAAATCATAGTGGACCAGTAGGAGTTGATTTGCTATGCAAGACCTAAGATAGATAAATACCGTTTGCACACCGATCCTACCCGGATCACCAACAATAATCATATCCCGCATCCAGGGATTACTCGGGCCCCGCGACTCTAGTCCAGCACTGACGTGGCAAAATCTAGAACAATTGCCAACCCCGGACTAGGTCCGTGTAGAAGTCTATTCTGAGCTAGGCACGGTTAAACCTAGACTAAGGCAACAACTACCGCACATCTATCTAAACAGTCAAGCATATAAGCAAATCCAAATAGTTTTCACGGTCCAAAAACGGTAGCATGATTCTCACCCCAATATAGTTAAAAACGTAGATAAAAGTGGGGCCATGAAACTCACCTCAAGCAATCAACGTACAAATAAACACTAGCAGAAGATAACGGTAATCACGGCACAACAACTATCGACTCGGCACAACCTATTAATGTAGACCAAATTTAATATATATATCTCTCAAAATCAACGTTATCTACCCCAATGTATTCCATTTCGTTATTTCCAAAAAATGTCTCATTTCACCATTTAATCCTAGTGTTTGGTATCCTCATGTGGGTGTATCGACTCAATATGATGCTATGAATGCACTCAAACAACCAGTATATAACTCAATGCAACACCATGAGACATCTAAGCGATAAGCTCTATAGTCCAATAAGTTTCGGAATAAATAGTAGACCTTATCGAATTCGTCAACTCGATAAACTCATTTATTTACTCGTGTCGCTTATTATCCCATAAATCAATCGTATCCTAAAGAGTCATAAGGATAATTCACCCATTAATAAGGTTAACCAACGTACCTAGCGGGCTCTTATTAGATTCGTCAACCTAATAAGTCCGCTACCCACGTGGATCAACACTATTAATGTTAGGTTATCCGTAACCCATGCACACAACGTAAGCAAATAAATACTTAAACTAGTATTAAATTCCCATAATTGGCATCCTTCGATAAACGTGTACTCGAAACATTAATTACTTATTTATTATAAAACATTTCCAATTTAGTCGTTAGTTTCCATTTTAAAAATAGTAAATAACAAGATAAGTCTTGTCATCGATATTTTTGGTACAAAAGCACTTTTATTATTTATATTTCATAGTCTATTAGCATTTTCATGTATATATACATATTTCGTCAAATTCCAATATTAATCTCATATCGTTATTCGTTTCGAGTCCACAAGCATGAGTCATGACTTCTTGGCTTTTAATCACTCAATAGTCCAAAATATACTAAAGTCCATGTTACGGCTTTGTCGGAGTCAACTATTGACTAAAAAGTCAAAGTAACACCGACGTAGCTAAAAGTTGATAATATATATATCAAGTTCAATTTAAAAGTCATAATAGCGCAATTCAATCCCAAAAGAACTCAAAACAATCTCAAATCAATCTCGCCAACCAATCAACCAACCAAATATGCCTGAAACCAATGTTATGACCCTAATGGTCATGACACGGTCACGGTTAAGACCACGTGAACCAAACAAGCCCTAGAAGCTTTTCGGCTCCACGCGTCTCATCCAAACCTCAACTATATCAACCAACAAGCTACCAAAATGACCCGACCCAGACCCTTGGTCCATGTGGGTCTCGTACGCAACCCAAGGCACGCGTACATGACCTTGGTGGCTCGTACACCATCTCAACCCAACCAAATCACTTCCAAATCAATTCCACAACATCCAAATACAATCAATCAACCTCCAATCATTAACCAAACACAAATCCCATCATCTATTCTAACCAAAAATATGAAACTAGACCTAAAATGCATAAACCCATCAAATTGATACACCAAATGCTTACCAAACACTAACTACTTGTTTATTTAGATGTTAATTAGACTTAATTCCATGTTTCACCCAAAAGCCCCAAATTTCAACCTAGGGTCAAAACCCTAATAAGCCATCCGTGGCTTTTCAAAGCTCAAACTAGGTGTATTCATGTCTCTTTTACGTTATCCAAACACGAATTGCAAAACCCACTTGAAACCCTAGAAATCTGAATCTTAATCTTTAGATTTTAAGGTATTAATGGAGGTTTTAGTGAGAGTGTTATATATGGATAGAAAGAGGATGAAAAGATCTTCAATATGGTGGTGGTGGTGGGTGGTCACGCGCCGTCGTGTGGCGGTGGTGGCCGCAATAGTGGCCGGCGGTGGTGGTGTTTAGGGTTAAGGTTTATATTTAATTTGGGGAGAGAGAGAGTAGAGAGAGAAAGTGTGTTTTGTGTGTGTTTTTAGTGAGAGAAACAACTAGCTCAAATGAGGGGATGGGAGGGCCTTATATACTTGGACAAAAAGGACTTAAAAATAAATAAAATGGGTGGAAGGGGGCGCCGGCTAGGGGAAATTAGGGGGGTCGGAGTCGTAATTTTTTGTAACTATCCCGTTTACCCATTCCCGAGCTCATATATTGTCCCCCGAGTGTCCCACGACGTTCATTCGACTTTCTAACATCATTATTTACGTTTTTCCACGAGTTTTGATTATTTATTTGTCAATTTTCGAGTTACGGTCTAAAAGTTACAATATTTCTCGTTTTAGGCTTTTCTAGTGTCGAATCGAATAGTGCCTACCAAATAGAGTTAAAACTCATATGATAACTCATTCAATAGTGAAATATTCCGTAAAAACCAATAGACGATATAAAATCAAGTCATGGTTTATAAAAATAGTGATAAAGGAAAAGCTCGGTTTAGTTTAACGTAATGCGGTTACCTAAAATAGACTCCCTAAATTGCCAATTGTCACAGCCTCCCAGCCTCAGAAGAAACTCGTCTCGGGTTTCACTCCAAGTTGCTTGATGTCATAAAAAGTTTAGGATACTTCCTATGGAAAACGTCCTAACGTTCCCAAGTGAACTCCGGTCCATGTCGGGAGTTCCAACGAACTTTGACAATCGGAATACGGCTATTCTTCAACCGTTTAATCTCACGATCCATAATCTCAATCGGTTCCTCAACGAAATTCAATTTCTCATCAATACGAATATCTCTTAAGGGCACAACTATGTTTTCCTCCGAAAGACATTTCTTAAGATTACTAACATGAAAGACATTGTGTATACTGCTCAATTCCGATGGTAGCTCCAGGCGGTATGCTACCGGTTCGATTCTTTCCAGGATTGGAAAGGGACCAATATATCGGGGATTGAGTTTTTCATGCTTCCCAAAACGAATCACTCCTTTCCAAGGAGAAACTTTCAACATAACATGATCTCCAACCTGAAACTCTAAAGGTTTACGTCTCTTATTGGCATAACTCTTTTGTCTATCACGGCGGTTTGCAACGGTTTCTAATCGAACTATCTTCTCGGTGCTTTCTAGGACAAGTTCGGGACACGTAATTTGACTCTCGCCAACTTCAGCCCAACAAATAGGAGAACGACATTTTCGGCCATACGTGCCTCAAATGGGCGGCCTTAATGCTAGAATGATAACTATTGTTGTAAGAGAATTCGGCCGAGAGGAGATGTCTCTCCCAGCCTTTGCCGAAATCAATAACACAGGCTCTAAGCATGTTCTCTAAAGTCTGAATGGTTCTCTCGCTTTGGCCATCGGTCTGAGGGTGGTAAGCAGTGCTCATATCCAAGTTTGTTCCTAACGCTGTCTGTAAAGATCTCCAAAAGTGGGATGTAAAACGGCTATCCCTATCGGAAATGATAGATATCGGTACTCCATGACGCGATACTACCTCCTTAAGATACAATCGAGCAAGCTTATCGAGATTATCGGTTTCACTAATGGATAAAAAGTGAGCAGACTTAGTTAAACGATCAACGATTACCCAGATAGCGTCATTGCCGCTAACTGTTCTCGGTAATTTAGTGATAAAGTCCATGGTTATTCGCTCCCATTTCCATTCCGGGGGTTTGGGTTGAACTAAGAGTCCTGAGGGTTTCTGATGTTCGGCCTTTACCTTAGAACAAGTCAGGCACCAACTGACATACTAAGCTATATCGGCTTTCATATTAGGCAACCAGTAAAGTTTCTTAAGGTCCTGATACATCTTATAGGCTCCGAGATGAATAGAGTATTTTGATTTATGCGACTCATGCATAATAAAATCACGGATTCCACCATGAAATGGTATCCAGCTTCTGTCTCTGAAGCATAAGGTTCCGTCTGAACGCTTCAAGAAGCCGTTTTCACTTTCTACCATTCCATGAAGATTCTCATAAGGACGGTTCTCTTTCGTCAATGCCTCTGCTTGGGCGGCTAAAATTTGAGACGGTAAGGGCAAAATGATGGTCATTCCTAAGGATCGAAGGAGTAGGGGTGGAATGTCCTCCTTACGACTAAGTGCATCAGCCACAACATTAGCCTTACCAGGATGATAACGAAATCTCATATTCAGTTCCTTCTGATCTAAGATATGCTTCAAGCTCTTATGGTCGGTAAATGCTACACACTTGGTTCCATACAGATAATGTCTCCAGATCCTAAGAGAAAACACTACAGCACCTAACTCAAGGTCATGGGTGGTGTAGTTTTTCTCATGATTCTTAAGTTGTCGGGACGCATAAGCAATCACCTTCTCCCGTTGCATCAAAACAGCACCTAAGCCTTTATGTGAAGCGTTGCAGTACACGACAAGGTCTTCGCTTCCTTCAGGCAAAGCTGGGATGGGTGCACTACACAACTTCTCCTTCAGAAGTTGGAATGCTTCTTCTTCCTTTTCTCCCCATTCATACTTAACATCCTTCTATGTCAGTTTGGTCAGCGACTTAGCTATCTTGGAAAATCCCTCAATGAATCTCCTATAATAGCCTGCTAAACTTAGAAACTGTCGGATTTCTAATGGGTTCTTAGGAGCTGCCCATTCCTTAATGGCCTTAATCTTAGCTGGGTCAACATGAACACCTCGACTATCTATCACATGACCTAAGAATCGCACGAACGGAATCCAAAATTCACACTTAGAGAATTTGGCATACAACTTCTCCTCTCTCAACAATCCTAAAATGAGCCTCAAATGCTCTTTGTGCTCCTCACTACTCTTAGAGTATATTAAGATGTCGTCTATGAATACTATCACAAACTTATCCAGGTATGGCTTACACACTCGGTTCATGAGATCCATGAAAACCACTGGCGCGTTGGTCAAACCAAACGACATCACTTGGAATTCATAGTGTCCATAACGAGTCCTAAACGCCGTCTTAGGGATATCCTCCTTTCGAACTCTAAGCTGGGGATAACCAGATCGTAAGTCGATCTTAGGAAAGACACTAGCTCCTTGGAGTTGGTCGAATAGGTCATCTATTCTAGGTAACGGATATCGGTTCTTCACTGTCAACTTATTCAATTCCCTATAATCAATACACATCCGAAATGATCCATCCTTCTTTTTCACAAACAACACTGGTGCTCCCCACGGTGACGAACTTGGTCGAATAAATCCCTTCTCGACAATTCGCCACAGCTGTTTGAGCAGTTCCTCCAATTCTCTTGGAGCAAGTCGATAAGGTGCCCAGGCTACGAGTGCAGCACCGGGTATCAACTCTATTTGGAATTCTACTTGTCGGACAGGTGGAATCCCTGGCAGATCGTCTGGAAACACATCCGGAAATTCTCTAACGACGGGTACATCATTAAGGTGTCTTTCACTCTTCTACTCGCTTTTCTTTTCAGAAATTCGAGCCAAGAAAAGACAACATCCTCTATTGATGTACTTCTGGGCCTTAATACAAGAGATGATGCTCAACCGGGAAGGACTTCCATAGTCGCTCCGATCTCCTTGTATGCTCAAAACTTTTCCGCCATACGGTTAACGCACGATCTTCTCATCACAGATGATGTGTGCACCGTTCTTCGACAACCAATCCATTCCGATAATGACGTCAAAAGTTCCTAAGGTAACCGGAAATAAGTCTATACTAAACGGGCAGTCCAGGAAACTTAAGGTATAACCTCGAACTACGGTGTCTATCTTCTCTCTATTCCCATTAGCTAATTCCACATCGTAATTAAACCCTAGAGGTGTTTGGGAGATTCCTAGTAATGACATAAAATTGGTGGATACGAAACTCATATCCTTTTGAGTATCAAATAGTATGGAAGCATAGCGATTATTAAGAAGAACGTGCCGTAACTACGTTAGGGTCCTTACCAGCTTCCTTCCCAATATCGTAAACACGCGTTGTTCCCATGTCTCTCTGCTGATTCCTAGCACCATGGTTTCCCTGGTTCTCCACAACCTCACGCTTCATAGGGTTTAAGCCATTACTTCCCATACATCGGTTAGAAAATCCTCCTACATTACCGGGATTTCCTCTCATCCACGGCTCTCGGCACTCATTCTTAAAGTGTCCCTTCTTTCCACATCCAAAACAGGTGACAGTGGCCTTCCAGTCCGCTCCTTGTGTAGTTTGAGCTGCAAAAAGTGGTCGGGACCTACAGTCTTTGGCCAAATGTCCTACCTTAGAGCACTTCCTACACACATTCAGGCACAGTCCATGGTGGTGTCGGTTACAATGACCACACATTGGCTTACTACCTTCATAATCTTTCCTTTCTCCATTTCCTATGGCGAACACCCTGGCTGTCTCATGCCGTTTGTTGCCATTCCCTTTAACAACTTCATTCCTCTGCCTCTTATCACTCCTATCATTCTTACCCTTGTCTCCTACTTCTAGCACATAAGAGTCCATCAAACGCTGAGCCACAATAATTGCCTCATGCAAATTAACTAGCTTCGCAGCGATGACATCATTTCGGGTAGCTAAAGGCAATCCATCCGTATACCTCTCAATCTTAAGTTCTTCAGTGTGAACCATATCAGGGCAAAGCAATGATAACTCTTAGAAACGAAGATTGTAAGTCGTCATGTCAGTACCCTTAACCTTATGGTTCCAGAACTCACTCTCTAACTTCTTAACTTCATTCCTAGGACTGTAAGTCTTGATCAGGAGAGTCTTAAACTGAGTCCAAGTCATACTATAAGCTACATCAATTCCTACTGATCTGTGATAGTTGTTCCACCAGGTTAACGCTTCGTCCTTCAAGGTGAATGTTGCATACTTAACCTTACAGTCCTCCTCACAATTACTAAAAGCAAACACAGATTCAGTTTTCTCTAACCACCTAGTTAGGTAAACTACTCCTCGATTCCTCGAACTCAATGGGACCACAAAATCGGAACTCTTTGTAGGTACAACCTCGAGTTCAATTCAGCATTGGGGTTCCACCGGAGGTGTTAGAGATTAGTCTCACTAGCGGTTCGGCGACACGCTGCGCCACTAACTGGTCAACATGGGCTGGGTTCATAGGTGGAGGGTTTTGTGGAACAGGACCATTCTTAACACGGTCGTTCACATTCGGGTTTCCTACAGCTGGGTTATCAGTGTTCTGGTTCTCAACAGGTGGAGTGGTCGGACGATGACCTCGATGGACAGGGGCAACAACGGCGGGGCTGCTTTCGGTTGTTCCTAAGCGGGTTTTGTCTTGTTGCCATCATTCTGAAGGCAAGAAGAACAGTTTCATAAGTTCACAATTCACGCTCTAAAGATAGAGTTGGGTTCCAAGGATCACCAATTAACGCTCGAATACCTAATCAAGGTCAACAAGGATAACGCTATACCATAACGAAACAACTAAAGGCCGAATCATAACTAAAGGATGCACGTTCCAATAACCATAACTCATAGGTTTCAAAAGTGGAACTACATGGAAGGATACGAAGAAATCAAAAACGATACTAACAGCGATACTAATAAGATAACTAGGGTAAACCTACATCTCGAACCAAGTAATACTTAGTTTCAAGATGGTACAAAGCCATGAATCTAACACTATCTAGCCATGATCATGAATACTACTAACAGATCTCCTAACCTCGTCCATCACTCTCCCAAGGTATGAGATCTCAAGACGCTGAGAGCTGCGATCTCTCCTCAGATCCGCAACTTCTCTCTCCAGCGTGCCGACCCTGCGCTGAAGCACCTGGTCTGCCTCTCGAGCTGTCGCGAGCCCTCTCTGCAGGTCTACTACCTGGTCGAAGAGCTCCAACATACCCTCCATCAATATCGTAACCGTCCTAACTACCGCATCCATATCAGCTCTCAAATCCTCTATATTAGCTCTAGATACTCCAACCAATCGGTCCATCAACTGACTAAGCCTAATGCCCTGAGATGTAATCCTCTCCCATATCAGACTCGTCTCCCCATACTCCTCGGGCTCTGAAGAAATCTCCGATAGTATATCGGAACCTAGTGGGCTACCTATATAAGGTGAGTAAGGTGGTGAGTCAATGTCTGAAGGCTGTCCAGGAGAATCAGGCTCGGGCAAAGGAGAGCCTGGTCCTCAAGAATGTGTAGGACTCTGCAACGGAGGAGTACCCCCTTCTAGGATATCCTCATCATCCTCCTCCTGAGGATCCTCATCCTTATCTACATACTGCTCCTCAATCTCCTCCTCCTCCTCGACCTCATGCTCCTCCTCGCCCTCATCCATAGAGGGAGAGTCCATGAGTCGAAGTCTTTGTGAATGTAAATCCTGAGGTGGTACACTAGGAGATCTAGGCCTCCTAAGACATGGTGATGCTGGTGGTGATGACAGAAGAGAGTGGGCTGCTAAACGAATAGGTGATGATGGTGGTCACACGGACATGCGGGCAGTGCTATAAGCAAGCCTAGAGTGCGGGCTCGTGCTAAGACGATGTAAAGTGAGTTGCCTAAATGAGCTAGAGCGATCGATGATGAGGAACTAGTGTGACGGGCAATCTCATAAGGATCACCTTACGCAACCGTCATGAGAGTCAATCTTTGGCGAACTAGCAACAACAAGGACCTCCTCGACACATCTAAAGCTAGTGAAGGCATAGTCCGTGACAATGGCATAGGGTAGGTATAAGTGTTCGAAACAACTAGTTTTAATAAGCGCATCAACTCAACCAAAACATATATCACATAATGAAAGCTTTAAAAGTAGAGGTACCGCATTACTCAAAACATGCCTTTAAATAAAACACATATGTTCCGTTCCATCATATAATCCCATATCAAATCAATCGAGTTCAAAATTCCAAAATCGCAATATATCATTTACTCAAAATCATATTCCGTAGTATCTCGATAATCATATCTCATTTACCCAAAATCAATAATCATATCTCCAAATCATAACGTTTCAATAATCAGTTCACAATATGCCTTAACAGATCATCTCATAATTCAAATCGCAGTTCATACCATAATCAAATAAGAAGCTTCGGGCAAGCGGCGAGCGTCGTCGGTCGAGAATCAATTTTCTTAAAAAGTGGTTATAGTTTAGGGTTTATGAAATACCTAATTCTCTATAACCTTGAGCTCTGATATCAATCTGTAACACCCCCAAATCTCGGTACAACGGAAGACATAATCAAGTTTTTTGGGCGTTACTATTGGATTGGTATCGCACACAAATATAGCAAAAAGATAGTCATTTAACATTCAAAACCAATCCCAAATTTTGTTATTCCAAACATTTAATCCAAAAGTGTAAATATTAGGCCCAAAACATGATTTAATAAAATAGGTCCCCAAAGTTTATCAGAGTCAGAAGTGATCCTTGAACCTCGCCTTCTTGTCAAGCTTTCACCGATCATGTATTCCAAACATCTTTCAAATACCTGAGAAATCATGCTAAAAGGTGAGCGTACGCTGGTGAGTTCATAGGTTTAAGTTCAACAAAATCATAGTGGACCAGTAGGAGTTGATTTGCTATGCAAGACCTAAGATAGATAAATACCGTTTGCACACCGATCCTACCCGGATCACCAACAATAATCATATCCGCATCCAGGATTACTCGGGCCCGCGACTCTAGTCCAGCACTGTCGTGGCAAAATCTAGAACAATTGCCAACCCCGGACTAGGTCGATGTAGAAGTCTATTCTTAGCTAGGCACGGTTAAACCTAGACTAAGGCAACAACTACCGCACATCTATCTAAGCAGTCAAGCATATAAGCAAATCCAAATAGTTTTCACGGTCCAAAAACAGTAGCATGATTCTCACTCCAATATAGTTAAAAACGTAGATAAAAGTGGGGCTATGAAACTCACCTCAAGCAATCAACGTACAAATAAACACTAGCAGAAGATAACGGTAATCACGGCACAACAACTATCGACTCGGCACAACCTATTAATGTAGACCAAATTTAATATATATATCTCTCGAAATCAACGTTATCTACCCCAATGTCCACAAGCACGAGTCATGACTTCTCGGCTTTTAATCACTCAATAGTCCAAACTATACGAAAGTCCATGTTACGGCTTTGTCGGAGTCAACTATTGACTAAAAAGTCAAAGTAACACCGACGCAGCTAAAAGTTGACAATATATATATCAAGTTCAATTTAAAAGTCATAATAGCGCAATTCAATCCCAAAAGAACTCAAAACAATCTCAAATCAATCTCGCCAACCAATCAACCAACCAAATATGCCCGAAACCAATGTTATGACCCTAATGGTTAGGACACGGTCACGGTTAAGATCACGTGAACCAAACAAGCCCTAGAAGCTTTTCGGCTCCACGCGTCTCATCCAAACCTCAACTATATCAACCAACAAGCAACCAAAACGACCCGACCCGGACCCTTGGTCCATGTGGGTCTCGTACGCAGCCCAAGGCACGCGTACGTGACCTTTGTGGCTCGTACACCATCTCAACCCAACCAAATCACTTCTAAATCAATTCCACAACATCCAAATACAATCAATTAACCTCCAATCATTAACCAAACACAAAACCCATCATCTATTCTAACCAAAAATATGAAACTAGACCTCAAATGCATAAACCCATCAAATTGATACACCACATGCTTACCAAACACTAACAACTTGTTTATTTAGATGTTAATTAGACTTAATTCCATGTTTCCCCCAAAAGCCCCAAATTTCAACCTAGGGTCGAAACCCTAATAAGCCATTCATGGCTTTTCAAAGCTCAAACTAGGTGTATTCATGTCTCTTTTACCTTATCCAAACACGAATTGCAAAACCCACTTGAAACCCTAGAAATCTGAATCTTAATCTTTAGATTTGAAGGTGTTAATGGAGGTTTTAGTGATAGTGTTATATATGGATAGAAAAAGGATGAAAAGATCTTCAATATGGTGGTGGTGGTGGGTGGTCACGCGCCGTCGTGTGGCGGTGGTGGCCGGAATAGTGGCCGTTGGTGGTGGTATTTAGGGTTAGGGTTTTTATTTAATTTGGGGAGAGAGAGAGTAGAGAGAGAAAGTGTGTTTTGTGTGTGTTTTTAGTGAGATAAACAACTAGCTCAAATGAGGGGATGGGAGGGCCTTATATACTTGGACAAAAAGGACTCAAAAATAAATAAAATGGGGGGAGGGGGCGCCGGCTAGGGGAAATTAGGGGGGTCGGAGTTGTAATTTTTCGTAACTATCCCGTTTACCCATTCCCGAGCCCATATATTGTCCCCCGAGTGTCCCACGACGTTCCTTCGACTTTCTAACATCGTTATTTACATTTTTTCATGAGTTTTGACTATTTATTTGTCAATTTTCGAGTTACGGTCTAAAAGTTACAATATTTCTCGTTTTAGGCTTTTCTAGTGCCGAATCGAATAGTGCCTACCAAATAGAGTTAAAACTCATACGATAACTCATTCAATAGTGACCGGCGGTGGTGGTGTTTAGGGTTAGGGTTTATATTTAATTTGGGGAGAGAGAGTAGAGAGAGAAAGTGTGTTTTGTGTGTGTTTTTAGTGAGAGAAACAACTAGCTCAAATGAGGGGATGGGAGGGCCTTATATACTTGGACAAAAATGACTCAAAAATAAATAAAATGGGTGGAGGGGGGCGCCGGCTAGGGGAAATTAGGGGGGTCGGAGTTGTAATTTTTCGTAACTATCCCGTTTACCCATTCCGAGCTCATATATTGTCCCCCGAGTGTCCCACGACGTTCATTCGACTTTCTAACATCGTTATTTATGTTTTTCCATGAGTTTTGACTATTTATTTGTCAATTTTCGAGTTACGGTCTAAAAGTTACAATATTTCTTGTTTTAGGCTTTTCTAGTGCCGAATCGAATAGTGCCTACCAAATAGAGTTAAAACTCATACGATAACTCATTTAATAATGAAATAATCCGTAAAAACCAATAGACGATATAAAATCAAGTCATGGTTTATAAAAATAGTGATAAAGGCAAAGTTCGGTTTAGTTTAACGTAATGCGGTTACCTAAAATAGACTCCCTAAATTGCCAGTTGTCACAACTGTCATCTTTAAAATGTCTAGTTATGCAGTCATCGTTTTTGAAAATCTTTCAAGGTTTAACAAAGTAAAGGTCACCTGCTTAGGATGAAACTGTACCTTTATGAATACAATTACAAAAAAATCACAAACTAAAAAGTGTTGTAACATTGTTGTAATCTAAATTACGGGTAACTTTTATATTACTTATATACAGAACAAAACACCAGCTTTTTTATAACAATAAAACAAGAACATTATTTATAAGTACTTTTCAAAAGAATAAGTAATAGCACAACAAAATACAATCAAAAACTTTTAATATCCTGTTTTTAAAAAAAAATTGTAATCAAAGTTAGACATACATACATTAGTACAAACTACTACGAATTCTAACCTTCAAAGCCGAAGCGAACCCGTATAGATTGTATGTGGCACTGAACTTTGGGTTTTTTTTTTCAATTTTAACAGACGATTTTTTCTGTGTATATGAACAATATTGACAGTCCTTTGATAAAAATTATACCACATATATTCTTTTTTTGGGTAAAAGGGTTAATTCACCCCGGTAAAATATATTACGCCAAAAACATTGAAGTACAAAGGATGAGGGTGAGTCCCTCATCTCAGTCCCTTAGGACACTTACAGACTCTCCTATAGGAATGCAACATCATTCCTATAACTTACAATATAAGCGTGACAAACCACACTTATAACTACACATCAGACTACAACGATAAAAAGAATAAAAATAAATGCACTTCAAGTAAAAATACTTGAATCTTCAAAACACCATAGTAGTCCAAACTTCCAGCGTCGTCCCAATATACAATATCATGGTACTCAAATTGAAGTACAGTTCACAAGTTTCACACAACGGTTGGTGATGGACTCTAAAACCACGGATAGAGCAGCAAGCTCAAAACTCGCTCCAAATGCGTATGTTGAGATGCAAAACTGAACACCAATAAGAATAACCAACAAATACGTATAAACCCAACGCACATCCACTATAGAACTTGAAACCAACTTCCATGCGATTCAGGAAAGCACCCATATCATAAAAGTGCAAATGACCATCCCACACACATGGATCATCAAACTTGAATTCAGTTCACAAATATCACACAACAGTTGGTGAGAGACTCTAAAACCACGGATAGAGCATCAAGCAAAAACTCGCTCCAAAGGTGTATGTTTAGATGCAAACCAAAATCAAGAAGAATAACCACAGAATAAGAGAAAGCCAACACACTTCCACAATGGCAACATCAAACCATCATCACAACTTCCATAGTAGCAGCTTCTATCCATAAACTCATGGCGATCTCAAAATCTTGCTCAATGGACAAGAACACCACAACCACTAACTTCCAATCAGAACGCACATACATGTAAGCAACCACTTGATACGCGTGACATACAAAATCCGGGTTCATGCATAAACATGTAGTCGAAACCCAATCCTAGCCACCAAGCACCTAAATGACGAACCAGGGATACAAAGACAATAGTAAAACTGAAAACGCAGCCAAAACATGCGTAACAATCTCACTAGCATTCGAATACCACAACCCAATCGCCATACAATCACAACATAAGTGTCGACTTCCAGCTCTCTTCAACCCACTAATAATACACGCAAGTAATATCCAGATTAAATCACTCACCAGATCGGACAACCCAACAATGTGTTACTTGCATCAAAAACGAAAGAACAAAACCCTAAATAATTAGGGTTTCGTTGAAACATGCACGAACAGCAGATCACATCAACCAGGCCTCAAAAAAATATGATAAAAAGAACATGAGGACCAAAGCAAATCGAATCAAAAATTAGTGAATGGTAACCATCACTAAATTGATGAAACGATCAAAAGAGAATCGCAAATAGAAACCCTAAAGGAATAAAACCGAAAACCCTAAAAAATTATAGGGCAATCGATTGGAGATAATGATCATTAAGGGTTACAGCCATAACAGAAACAGCGATTCATAGGGAGCCAACAGTGACCGACCCTCACCCCTAGAAGTATGAATGATATAATGGTTAAGGGATCAGTCGAATGTGTAATTAGATGATTTCACAGGATAAGAAACTTAAAGAAAAGCACACCGCCTATATGAATATATCCCCAAGAATCGATTGCATACCTACAAAGAGGTAGAGAGGCGATTTGAATGGAGGATTTGGCCGGAAAATTGGTTTAGGCGGCGGCCGGAAATCACCCAAAAGGGGAGAGCGTTTTTAGTAGGAAAAACCTTTGTTCATTGTACACCATTGCAAGCTTCAAAATCGTCAACCAAAGTCAATAAATGATTAGGGATGCAATTCCTGTCTTCTTTTCCCATAAACACCAGGTCTCCAACTACCAACAGACACACCCTAACAGCATCCTCATCAGAAAGAGATAACCACCTTTTTCCATCATTTTTTCCATCATTAACAAGTTCCAAAAGATCAATGGCATGTACATTTGTTATACCATTAGAACTTTTTTCTGGAAATACACGATCACAAAATGCGCTAGATCATTTAATCAGTTTTGAAACTTTGCCAAATCGAAACCCTGTTATCAGACAAAATTCTTTCTGGCCTAACTGTAATGAATGATCCCCCAATTTGGAATTGTTGGAATCACTCCTAAACCTTAATTCAAGTGTTAGTAATTAATGTGTAATAGTTAGCTTAATATGGCCTTTATGTTAGTAATTAACCTTAGGCTTATGTAGAAGGCCCATAAGCCTAGGCCTAGCCCAATAAGGAAAAGGATGGGAACTAGGAGTGTTGCCCTAGCTTCCCTCCTATAAATACCTCATGTAAACCCTCACTTGAGGGTTGGTTGTTCAATTTACTCTTTCATTCACACTTTACGCCTAACCTTTCATATTTGTACGTGTGTGTGTTTGTGTGTTGTTCAACCGATCTTCTTTCTCTCTATCTCTTTCTATTGTGCTTGTGTTGTACAACTAGTGATCTAACAGTGGTATCAATCGCCTACTAGTTGGGTGAATCGTTATTGCTTTTGAAGTGGGTTTTTGGTCCTACGCGTAAAGCTAACGAGATACTTTGGTTCGCTTAAAAACACTTTTTTTACACTTTTTAATCCAAGATTCTTGTACTTTCAATGTTTTAAGGTGATAAAATAACTGTTTTTGGCAAAAAGTTTCAAACTTGATGCGTGGATCCTAGTTTTTAAGCTTGTTTTTGTACGAGGGTTTCATCCTACGCGTAACCGTTTTAGGAGTTTTGGCTCATCAAGTTTCACACTTTTGTGTTATTTTGGTGATATTGAAGCTATCTCATCACAAAAATCTGGTTTAGAAACATCTTTGGGCAAAATCATTTTTACGAGTAAAGCTACGCGTAACAAAACCCTAGCTTTACGCGTAACTTTATCCTTGGTTTGATCTTCTGTTTCGTGGATTACTCCGTGGTTTCTTGCTTGGATAAGCCTGAAAACACGTCGACTTTGGATATCTTCTGCACTGTGATAGTGTAAAATATCATTTGGGATAAAACCCTAAAATTACGCATAAGCATAAAGCTTACGCGTAGAAAATCCTACACATAAGATTTATCCTACGCCTAAGCTTAGTCTTACGCATAAGGTAATCCTACGCCTAAGTTTTCTACGCCTAACTTCTTGTTTTACGCATAACTTTAGTGCTTTTTTCCTTACTTACGCGTAAGCTAATCCTACGCGTAACTCTTGTTGTTACGCGTAACATTGGTGTTTTTACGCATAAGTGCTACTTGGCTATTGTGATTTCTATGCCTAAGGATACTTCATCAACAAAGGTTCATTCGACTACAAAGATCCATTTGACAACACAAGTTTTTCAACATGTCACAACCACCATACTCTAACTATTTTCCTTACACTTATAATCAACAACAACAACAACAACAACTAAGTCCACAACATCAACAATGGAATCAACAACAAGCAATTTATCAACAACAATTTAATCAACAACATACTCCACTACTTGCAGCAATTCCACAACCTCTAATGATTCAACCACCACCTAGTCTTCAAGTACAACCTTACACAAATTTCTACAATCAACATCCATCCAGGAATACTATGAAGGAACCAGCATGGTTTGGCAAGATATGTGAAGCCTTGAGTAGCCAACAATCAATTCATGAAGCTGGCTCACTTGATAGACCTCCAATGGTCACTCCCGGTAATTATGATCAATGGGTAATTCGGTTCTTTAGGTTTTGTGATCTAAAGAAGCCACATGGAAAGTTTTTAAAGAAGGTCATTATGGAAGGTCCATTTCAGATGCCTACTATCGTTACACCCAGAGATCCTAATCTTTGTTCCACCAAGAGATGATGTCACCAACATTGCAACTGTTGCAGAACTCACGGGTGATGAACTTCTACACTTTGAAGCCGACGAACTTGCAATGCAATATATCCTTTTAGGATTACCCAATCCAATCCTTCCAAGTGTTGATGCTCAAAAGACTGCCAAAGCAATGTGGGAACAGATTCATCTTCTTATACAAGGCACAACACTCAATCAGGAAGACATGGAATCCAAAATCTACTTGGTTTATGAACACTTCATGATTGAACCAGGAGAGTCATTAGAATCTTATCATCATCGCTTTTCAGACATCATTAATGATTTGGACAAACACAATATCATCATGCCACGAATTGCTGTCAACACAAAGTTCCTAAGTAGTCTTGGTTCAGAATGGGAGAAGTATGTCATTTTTCTCCGTCAAGCTAAAGATATGCGTCATGATACCTACGGATTGTTGTACGACTATCTGAAGCCTCACCAAAAAGAAGTTGATAAGGAAAGGATTCTCCGTGGTCAAACTGTTCCACCATCACTTCCGGACAATCAACGACTTGCTTTGTGGGCTCAAACAAACATTCCTCCTCAACAAGCTCCTCAACCCGCTCCTCAAACAACTGCAACCATCAAACATTCTGATCCGTCACAGCTACAAACTCAACAAAATCAATTGGTTCCATACAACAACAACACTACTCAAGCTCTTTACAGTGAAGCTGATGAGGATTCCAATGCCTTCGATGAATTGCAACAAGGATTTGTTATGATTGCTAAAGCATTTGGCCGTTATACAAACAAATCCAACAATCGCATTCGTTCCTCATCTAATACAAGAAATCAGGCTGTTGTGAACAATGGACGAGTTGAAGTTCAAAATCGTGGTTATGGTCGTCAGATGGGAGGTGGTCAAGGGTTCAATGCTATGGGAAGGAATAACATTGGTGCTCCGCAGCAGCAAAGGGATCAAGTGGTTGAACAAGGAAATGCTCAGGTGGGGTTAATGGTCTTCGATGCTATAGCTGTAATGAGAAGGGTCATCTGGCTAATGCATGTCCTAAACCGAGAACAAGAGGCAGTGCTTATTTCAAAGAGGCTTTGCACTTGGCTCTTAAGGATGAAGCTGGTGGAACTCTCACCAACAAGGAACAGAGCTTTATGGCGGATCAGATTCGATGATGATATGGAGGAATTGCAAGCTAATGCAGCAGTGATGTTGATGGCACAAATGCAAGCTCTACACATGAGTGACACGGGCCCAGTATATGACACGGCGGCTTGTCTCGGTACTGAACAAACAATTATCATCAATGAGTGATATCTCTGCCACTTTCTCTATCGACAAGGATCGAGTGTTCAACATGAGTCTTCCACATCTCATTCCGATGATTATCAAATAGATCCCGTAGTTATATTTGATGATCAAAATGACCTTATGGTTAATATTGATAATCAAGTTGACTCCGTGGTTATATTTGAGGATCTAAATAATGATCATGTTGAGACTTACGTTGAACAAAATGAGCTTTTGTCTGACAGAGAAACTGAGCTCTTGACCTTAATTAAGGACCAACATTCTCGTTTGGAAATTTGCACGAAATTAAAAAAAAATGCACTGTTAACCAGGGATAATGAATGCTTAATTCGACAACTCAATTTTTTCAAAACTCAAGAAAACTGTGAAAAAGGTTTTGAAGCCGCTTTTACCAAATCACACCAAAATGAAAAATATTTGGAACGACAGATTTGTGATCTAGCCGCTTCGAAGAATGCTTTGTTGTCTCAAATAGAACAAATGAAACATGAACATAAACAACAACTTAACGCTCTTACTTTGGAAACTCAAAAAGCCAAGGTTGAGTTGTTAACTTGTCAAAAACAGTTCTCTGAGTACAAAAAGCATTCATCGAAACGAATAGATGACTATCTTGAGGAAATTGTCGACTTACAAACCAAAATCAAAGAGTTTAAAACTGTTGTTTATAAACATGGTGAATCAATCACAACGATTTAAAAGTTTTCTTTCAAACCTAATCCAAATGGATATGGACCGAATCTTGCTGATTATAAACCTAAATTTTTACACAGAGCCTTCAAACCAAATCCTGAAGTTTACAGTGCAGAACATAGAATTGATGATTCAATTATGACTGTTGTTGAATATAATCGTATTGAGGAATTAGATGCTTTGATGAGAGTCGGTCAAAAATGGAAAATGGCGTTTACAACAAACCATTTAACTATTCGAAAGCCGTAACTTTTGTCACACAACAAGATACTTCAAACACACCTTTGGTTATCACACCAGTTTCCGAAGTCAGTCCTCAACCAAAAGGTGCACAAATTAATGGTCCTTTACCTTCACTTAGTGAAGTAAAAACTAATGCCGAAAGTTGTCGCGTTATCAAATACTTTGACACTTTCTTATTTGATCTCAAAATTTTGGAACGTGAGATTGAATTTCATTCTGAAATAAAAGTTCAACATTTTACCTCGCCAATGACGCGAGAACATAGAGATATTCTTCAGAAAAGAATTTTACCCCATGTCAAAAATTTGAAAAATTATGCACTATATTGGGAAAAGGATATCCATAATGCTGTGTTATTACATTCTTTGCCATATGCATCTGGTGATATCTCTGCTGATTATGATTCTGTTGAGAATGTTGTGAATACTGATATGATGCATCAGATCGAGTCTTTAACAGATTGAAAATAACGATTGTCAAATAAGCTTTCAAATGCAATACGTCGTCTTAATTGGTGTCAAAAAGATATTCACGATCAACAACTTGCTTTTCAACACAAAATCGCCCAGTTGCGTGCAAAATCTTCCGATCCTAAAATTGAGCAACTGGATGATCAAAACGTGTCTTTTAAGTGTCAAATCTCAAAATATGAACAAGAACTTGCAAAAGTTAAAAGGAATATGGTGTCATATTTGATTTACTCAAACAGACTTCGTGATGAAGCATCAAACGAACTTGATCATTATCTCGCACACACTAAAGAAGTCATGAATTTTCTTTGGAAGTCTTCGTTCTGAAAATGAAGATTTGTTGCACACTATCACTAAGTTAAGGAAAATGTTAGGAAAGTATGAACAACTTCCTCCTACTGTGATTAAGAGAATAGCACCAGTAACACTTAGTAATCGTGAACCTAGAATCCCTACTGCCAAATCACAAGTTGCTAACGTGCTTCCTTCTACTAAAACAGGAATAGTTGCCTCTTTTCCAAACGTCCGCACTTCACAGCCTAGGAGCAATACAAGGAAGAATAGGAAGTTGCAACCTAAGTAAAGAACAATAAAGAATCTTTGAAGTAGAAGAACACCCTAGGACTATGAATAAGACTCATGTTGCTGCCACTATAAATATTGCGTCTAGTAAATGTAATAGGAATAGTGATGTAACAAATGCTAAACCTTTAAGTACTTTTGATATTCAGTCTGATGTACCTTGTGTTATTTGTCGTAAAAGTATGAATTCTGATTGTCATGACAAATGTGTTGCTAAAACTATCATCTCTCGTTTACGGAATCCTAAGATTCGGAATACCTCTAGGCCCACTAATCTTTCTAAGTCTGTGCTTGGTAAACCGCCCTCTTTAGATTCTATAAAACGCATTGCTGTCCCTGTAGCTCCAGTTTCACATCCTAGGAATGTATCACCACCTAGCACATTCACTAAGACTAAAGCTAAGACTAGTTGGAGATGGCAGAAATGGTTACATAATACACTAGGATTTAAATGGATGCCTAAAATCATTGATGTGTGTATTTCAACTATAACTGCTGAGGAACCCTCTAACACTTCGGGTTCCACATCTACCTCTATTCCATCTGTGTAGATGCATGTCTAAGGTAATACTGAGATCATCCTCTGGATTGTTGATAGCGGATGTTCCCGACACATGACAGGCAACCTTAAACTGTTATCAAACTTTGTTTCAAAGTTCATTGGCACTGTCAGATTCTGGAATGATCACTTCGCAGCTATCATGGGCTACAGAGATTACATTAATGGCAACATCGAAATTAGCAGGGTTTATTATGTGGAAGGCCTCGGTTACAATCTATTCTCAGTTGGTCAATTTTGTGATGGAGACTTGGAAGTAGCTTTCAGGGAGAAAACTTGTTTCATTCGTGATCTTCAAGGAAGTGATCTTATGTCTGGCCAACGCTCATCCAGTCTTTACACTATCTCAATACAATACATGATCGCTTCATCTCCCATTTGTTTACTCTCAAAGGCTACATCTACAAAATCTTGGCTATGGCACCGTCGTCTCTCACATCTAAACTTTCAAACAATCACCAATCTTGCACGACACAAACTCGTTGAAGGTCTCCCGCGATTCCGGTATTCTAAAGATCACCTATGCTCAGCTTGTGAAAAAGGGAAAATCACTAGTGCTCATTTTCCTTCAAAGGTGGAACACAGCTCTCAGCATGTGCTTCATCTTCTTCACATGGATTTGTGTGGCCCGATGCGCGTGCAGACGATAAATGGCAAACGCTACATCTTGGTAATTGTTGATGACTACTCAAGATGGACTTGGGTTTATTTTCTTCGAAGTAAAGATCAAGCTCCACAGATGATCATCACCTTTCTCACAAAAATTCAAATTCAGCTCCGGAACACCGTTAGACAAATTCGAATAGACAAAGGAACTGAATTTGTGAATCAAACTCTTCGGGAATACTATGAGAAAGTGGGAATTGAGCATCAAACATCTATAGCCCGCACACCAGAACAAAACGAAGTTGTTGAAAGACGAAACCGTACGTTAGTGGAAGCTGCCAGAACGATGTTAATCAATGCTAAACTTCCAGATTACTTATGGGCTGAAGCTGTCTCAACTGCATGCTACAGTCAAAACCGTTCAATGATTACAAAACGCCACAACAAAACACCATTTGAGCTTCTCCACAATCATAAACCGAATCTCAAACACTTTATGTCTTTGGATCTCTTTGCTATCCAAATAATGATCGTGATGACTTTGGAAAGCTCAAAGCTAAAGCTGACATTGGAGTCTTTATTGGATATTGTGAGAATTCAAAAGGTTACCGGATCTGGAATCGTCGTACAAAGCAGGTTATGGAAACGATTCATGCTAATTTTGATGAACTTACTGAAATGGCTTCTGAGTATAACAGCTTGGAACCTGGTCAAAACCGCTTAAACTTCCCCCAAACCCCATCATCAGCTGATACAAGCCCTCAGCTTACTCGTCAACAAATGGAAAGACTATTTGCTCCTCTGTTCAGTGACGATATTGATGAACGTGCTCCAGGTGTATCCGCTGTTTCCGCTGCTCAACCTGATAATACTCTAATACCTGATACACCTGCTACAACAACCACTGTTGAAGATGCACTACCAGTTGACTCTACTACAATAGTTGAACAAACCGCTTCCAACAATGATGAACCGGCTGATGATATTCTGAATGAAGTACCCCCACCTGCAGATTTTGATCCAAATGCGTTCTTTAACCCGTTTGCTAATGAATCTGCTGCACCTAATGTCGAGGAATCATCAACAAGTCATTTGAATCCTCAAAATCTGCACAACGTATACCAACATCAACCCTCTACACATAGATGGACAAAAGACCATCATCTGGAAAATATTATTGGCAACCCGAATCAACCAGTCGTTACGAGACAACGTCTTCACACAGATGGTGAACATTGCATTTATGCACTCACTGTCTGCCAATCTGAGCCTAAAAACATTAAGGATGCCATGACAAAAGATAACTGGATTGAATCCATGCAAGAAGAACTCAACCAATTCAAACGTCTTGAAGTATGGGAACTGGTTGAAAGACCAACAGGGGTCTACGTCATTGGTCTAAAATGGATTTGGAAAAACAAATTGGATGCTGAAGGGAACGTCATCAGAAACAAGTCACGTCTGGTGGCTAAGGGTTATAGACAGGAAGAGGGTATTGACTTTGAAGAATCATTTGCTTCGGTTTCTCGTCTTGAGGCATTCGGATATTTCGGCGTTCGCAGCTCATATGAACATAACGGTCTTTCGGATGGACGTCAAAACTGCTTTTCTGAATGGTCAACTGAAAGAAACAGTTTATGTCAGCCAGCCAGAAGGATTCGTTGATCCCGCGCTTCCGAACCATGTTTACAAACTGAACAAAGCTCTGTATGGTCTCAAACAAGCTCCTCGGGGTATGGTATGATAAGCTATCATCTTTCCTCATTGCCAATAATTTCACCAAAGGTTCGGTCGACCCAACTCTTTTCATACAATATCACGGGGCACATATTTTAATTGTTCAAATTTATGTGGATGACATCATTTTTGGGTCAACTCATAAAAAGTACTCAATCGCTTTTTCAAAACTAATGAAGAAACACTTTGAAATGTGAATGATGGGTGAACTTACGTTCTTTCTAGGACTGCAAGTTCATCAATCACCCCGTGGTATTTTCTTGTGTCACTCCAAATATGCCCTTGAATTGTTACACAAATTTGGAATGCAAACCTGTGACACCTATGCCACACCAATGGCTCATACCAAGAAGCTAGACGCTGATTTACATGGCAAATTGGTGGACCCTACCAAATACCGTAGTATTATTGGGTCTCTCATGTATCTAACAGCCAGCAGACCTGATATTGTTTTTGCCGTTTATCTTTGCTCCCGTTATCAGTCGCGACCAACTGAAACCCACCTCTCAGAGGCTAAAAGAATCCTCCGATACATCAAGGGAACCATTAATTTGAGGATCTGGTATCCTAAGGATTCTGGTTTTGAACTAATAGCTTTTTCAGACGCTGACCACGCAGGATGCTTAGATTCACGTAAAAGTACTTCAGGAGCTCTACAATTTCTGGGTGATAAACTGGTGTCATGGCAATCGAAGAAGCAGGATTGTACATCGCTGTCCTCAACCAAATCTGAATATGTAGCCATGTCGGCGTGTTGTGCTCAAGTCATTTGGATGAGAACACAACTCAAAGACTATGGTTACGTATTTGACAGAATCCCGATGTACTGCGACAATCGAAGTGCTATTGCAATCTCATGCAACTCAGTTCAGCATTCGAAATCAAAGCACATCGATCTTCGATATCACTTCATCAAGGACCACGTGGAACAGGGTACTGTTGAATTATACTTCGTGGGTACAGAATACCAATTGGCAGATCTTCTCACCAAAGCCTTAGCTCCTGCTAGGTTTAATGAGTTGGTCCACCGAATTGGTATGAGGTGTTTGACTCAAGAGGAACTGGATGAACTCTTAAAACATTCTTAAAAACCAGTCAAACACAAAAACCTCGTTTGTAAATATTTTTCAAAATCAAAATACAAAAATATAAAATCAGATAAAACAACAAAAATATTCTTACATCTATATTTCTTTTAACATTGCAAGTACATCCCTTCCGTCAACACTCAAATCTTTCAAAATTCAGTATTTTTCCGATCAAGTGTTGAGGGGGAGAAAATGAATATTTAACTGTTTCAAAATAACTGTGTACTTGCATGTTATCCTATCCCGGTTGTTTCTTTGAATAATGGTGGTCACATTTCTGGTTCACTGACACTCCTCGGACTAAAATTTACAGCCTTTCTTTATTTATTAATTCGAGGGGGAGTGTCGTCAAGTTTCTTTCTTAAAATCTATCATTTGGTAACCAAAATGGAAGTTAAAAGGCTTTGAATGAATATGGAAAAGGTGGAGGGACTAAAACTGTCAAAATCCAAAAGTTATTTTAATAAAACTTCCCACCTAACTTTTCATCCTCACATTTAATACACACAACTAACTCATCCTACGCCTAATAATCAAGCTTCAAATCCGTGTTTTTGATCATCATATTGTAAGTGTTTTCGTAATCTAAACGTTATTACAAGCAAGGGTTTTGATTTTTATGCAAATCAAACGGCTAAAACGAAAGATATGAATGATTATGTGTTCTACGCCTAAGCGTATGAACACACAATCATTGGTGTGTGTTTGTGGTTAAAATAAGAGTGTCAAAACATTTCAATAACATCAATGATACTATGTTTATCCTCAAAATCCACCCAGAAACACAAATTGATTGATTTTCAAAATTAGGGTTCATGAGTCGTTTTGGGTATTTTCAAATGAGAACGTTTTTGGTGATAAAGATTGTTGTATGAGGTTGTTTTCAAGTTGAATTGAGCTTATTTAAACCCAGAAACACTTATGATTCATAAATTGAAAATTAGGGTTCTAGTTTATACGAATTGGGTATTTTTGATTCATGGCTTATTTAATGTTAAAACTTGGATAAACATACTCTATATGCTTCTTAGACCTCCCAGAAACACTTTGATGCAAATCCTATGGCTAGATTTCATACGCGTAATTCTTGAACTATTAGGGTTTTAGTCTTACGCGTAAGATTTTTTACGCGTAACTGTTTGATGTAGTTTCATGCCATGATCTGTTTTAGAATGAATGTATGGGTCAAAATTGATGTTATGATGATTTTATTTCAGGCTTGCTACTCGTATAACTCAGAATCAAGGTTATTGAAACTCTACGCATAAGGATCACCTTACGCGTAGAAAGTTATGCGTAAGAGAAATCTTACGCGTAACTGTTACGCGTAAGGTTCTACAAAGGGACTACGCGTATCCTGTGAACGATATGCGTAAACAGTGACCTCTACGCATAAGGTCTACTCCTACGAGTAAGCCTTACGCGTAAGGTTTTATATACGCCTACGCGTGAGCTTTACTGTAACACCCCAAAAAAATCGGGTTTTAGCGGAAGCATACAAGTTTTGGGCGCTACTAATCGGTATCACAACACAAGCATAGAATAAAGGTTTTTCTTAAGAAAACTCATTTATTTAATAAAATCAATGTTTACAATAAAATTTAATACGGAAATAGGCCCATAATAAATAAGCGGTCCCCAAATACAAATATCAGAGTCGTCTATGACCATGCCATGCCATTGCCCAAGCGCCTCCTAAAGTAAGCAATTGCCTCAATACCTGAGAATACACACTAAAAGTGTCAACACGAGGTTGGTGAGTTCATAGGTTTTCATAAAAGTATTGCGAGTTCAAAAGATCCTTTCGATTAGGGGTGTGCACGGTCGGAAAACCGGACCGGACCGGCCAAGACCGGACCGGACTGAAAACCGAGTTCGGCGAAAAGCCAAGACCGAGACCGGACCCAATGTGGTCGGTCCGGTCTCGGTCCGTGTCGGTCCGGTCGGTCCTTCGGTCGGTCCGGTCCAACAAGGCCAAATTCGTCGGTTTTGGTCCGGACCGGACCGAGGACCAATTTGCCCAAAATCCGAGACCGCGGACCGGACCGAATGTGGTCGGTCCGGTCTCGGTCCGTGTCGGTCCGGTCGGTCCTTCGGTCGGTCCGGTCCAATCGGGTCATATGCTCACCCCTACTTTCGATCATTGTGGCGCCCACAATGTCGCGAAAACAAGGTTTACCTTTAAGCAAAAATAGTAAGGTGGACCACAAGGTTTTCAAGTGCAAATCAATACTCATTAACAAATCAAATTTAATCGAGGCATACCTTGCCTAATTCGCAGTATCAAAATATTTATCCGTAAAAATAGCTCATAAACAACCACTTGGACCATATAAAAAATCAAACACTACAATGAATATAGTGTTACGCAAGCTTAACTATTACGCAGGCTAAGTCATGAAACCATCAGTAGATAGGACGAGCCTTGACTATCTCTAAACACTCTAACAATCGACATGTTATACGTCCCCCACATGAGCCATGTTGGTTGGACGGGGTGGCCATTCCCAATAGATCTATCCATAACATTCGCACCATCCTGAGCCAGGATGTAATAATTCATAACAACGCTTGGGTTTCTAACCTTAACCTAGCACGTAATAGCTCACAAAAACATTTCCAGGTCCAATCAAAACAGTTTTCAAGCACTTGTTTCCACATAAAAACATATTTAAACCAAATCACACATTTCATCAAGCCAAGTAATAATAGCTTATTCAAATAAATCAAGCATTTGCATTTAATAAAAACGAGCATGTATTCTCCCCCAAAACAGTTTGAAAGCAAGTAAAAGTAGGGGCCATGAACTCACCTCGATACGAGCAACGCAAGAATCACAACTAACAAGACTGGCATCAAAGAGTAAGCACAACAAAATCATGAAGGAAGGCACGTCGATATCCAAAGAGTACAAGTACAAAGGTACTACATCGTCACGACCTAATAGCATACGTATTATCACAAAATACGTCTCAAAAAGTAAAATAATATAATATCCGAAAGACAGCGTGTCTTAGTTTTCGTGGAGTACTCGTGTCAAACATTTTCAAAAATTCCAGTATCAATATCTCAAAAAGTTTAGTTTTAAAGTTTCGTGTGGTGGTGAGAAATCAAGACTCGACATACAACTCACGCGCCAAAAGTAACTCACACCAAAGGTATAACTCACGCTAAAGCATAATGTATATCCTAATACATTATAAGGAATAGTCAAGTAATATTGACCAAGACTCAACTCGAGTAGAAAGTGATAAGAAAGACGTTGAGGAAATAACGATTCATAACTATGACAAGCAAGTAAGTTGATTGGTAAGTTTCGGTGTTTACCCATAATCCCAAATAGTTGATATGTCGTCAAAACGTATAAGTTTTGAAAAGTTTTCAGGATGTTAAAGAAATCATAAATGATTTAAGTTTATAAAAGATTTTACGAAATTTTGGCATGAGGTGCCCATTTATAAGACATTTCCAAGTCATAATGACTCTTGAATAATATAAAATTTATCGTTAAGTTTCCCAATTCATTAAATGTTACAATTTATAATATACAATTGAACATATCATTCGCGTATATATTAGTTGTTTAGTTTTATCGACCGTTTGTATAGTTACCAAAGGGCCCATAATGTCCAAATAACTAATACCGTGAATCCAATACGTCCAATCCTTGTCCAACAATAAATCAATGCCTCAATGCTCGTATCCGATCCAAGTGTTGCAATCAATCCCTTAACTATAAATACTTTAACCATTTTTATAGTTTCTTAATTGTTAGTCCGGTATTTCATATTCCTAAAATATCATTACCAAGTCAAACGATAAACACGTTAGTTAGGAAATTCAATAGCCGTAAACAATTATCATTATACGTTAATCAACGTTTAGACACAATTAAACACAACTAAATATTAAACTTTACCAACCTAAATGCCCTCTAGTCTTATATTTGCAATCCGAATTCAACAAGACTCCCAAATCGTTCATACCTTGCGACTAAATCAAAACAATATGTAAATTTATAGTCACGCTAAACACCTATTAGCATTTATTGATAAACCGAGACTATGAGTCGCCCTACATGGGTCGTTCAAACCAAGACTCAACCAACATAATAAGCTAACAAAACAAAGTATCTGCTAACACAGATTGGTTACAGATTTGATATGAATAATTAACATTTAAATAATTTTTCGATGAGTCACGAGAGGATTTGATATGATTAATTAACACAGATCCGGTTCGAACCCGAAATCAAACTGATGTCACCCGATACCAATCGGGTTTAACACTCGACCCAACTCGATAACACATCACCCTCGTGAACATAGATGCGTACCACATAGATCCAGTGCCGAAAATCACTAACACCACACGAATGTAAATTAAAACTCGATTTATTTGTTTTAAATCTCATGAAAACTGTTATCAACTCGTATTAAATCTGGTCATAGCCACGAAAATCAATATATCTCATTTACCTTTGCTTTTTACTTCCACGAAAACTCGTACACAAGATTTATTAGTCGGATTATACATAAATAACAAAACACGGTTGTGGGTGGACGGCTTACCCACCAAGAACGAGGGAAAGAAAGAAAGAAAGACGAGAAGGCGCGGCTATGAACACGAACCACACTCGAACAATGAACCAATCCGGTCTATATTCCTATTGTGACCCAAACGTCACATCTATTCCCGATTTGAAACCATATCTATCAAACTTGAAGACAAACTGCCCAAACCCTAGATTTATAGCGCGTGTGGCAGTTCTAGGGCGCGTACCACGCATAGAAAGAATCACAAGGACGATATCTATCGTTGGGGTAAGGCGGTGTAGTTAGTTGGTGGTCGCCGGAATAGTGGCCGGAAAAATAGACGGCGCCGGAACCCTAGACAAGGGTGGCCGGATATTATAGGGAGAGAGAGGGAGGTCGGTGTTTTAAGAGAGAGAAAGTGTGTGTGTATTATGAGGGGAAAGAGATAAGTGGGAGTATTTATACTCCCATAAGGACCATTTTTGCCAATCTTCAAAGTAGGGTAGAGGGAAATGAAAACATCATAGGGACCAAATCCGTAATTTAGGAAGTCTTTCACAAGTATTAGCTTCGGGACACATTTTGAGGAGTAAACGGACTCGAAAAATTACGAAACTTGCGCCATCGTTCACGAAATCCTTTTTCCAATAAAAATGAGTATTTACTTGACTATTTTCTCGCAAAATAAAATAACGGACAAATCAACATGATTTTATGAGTTTACAGCAGTGTCGGTACGCATTGTGTCTAATTTCCACGTTTCGTGAGACAGCTTTCTCGTTTTCTCGACAAATGAGCTCAGGAACGTTCGTAAATGAAAAACAGACCTAATTTTTTGAAAAATGAATATCTGGAAAAGTGCGAGTTGTCACAGACTTCCCACCTTAACGGAATCGCGTCCTCGCGATTCAATTCGAGTTGTTAGGATTGAAAAGAGGTAAGGATACTTACTTTCTCAAGATTCAATTTTTCTCATTCTCACGCGGATTCGAGATATTTCTTAGAGTTTCCACCGATGAGTAAAATAAGAAAACGACTTTGCTCAAGTCATTTGATTTCACGATTCATGATTTCACTAGGTTCCCCAATACAGCTTAAGCGTTCGTCGATATGGATATCTTCCAGCAAGGACAACAATTTCCTTCAACAGCTAGGCATTACCTCAAATTACACACATGTAAACGTCATGAATAGCTAAGTTCTGGCGGTAGCTCAAGTCTCTAAGCTACCAGTCCAACTCTAGCAATAGTCTTAAAAAGGATCAACACAACGAAGATTAAACTTTCCATGTTTACTAAACGTGTCATACAATTCCATGGTGAGACTTTTAAGCGTAGCTTTGTCTCCAATCATGGAATCTCCAAGATTTCCATCATTTTCAATCACAGCCCTTCTGACGACCGCAAGCAATTTGCATTCTGTTTTTTATCTAAACAAATTTAGGATAGAAAGTTGGGTATCCCCCACTTCGATTCGACAAATCGTTGAGCGGCATTTTCAACCATGAAGTACCTCGTACAACGTGGCTATGGTTGTAAGAGATTCCAATCAATGGGAGGTGTCTACCCCAACCATTGCCGAAATCGATCACGTGGACACGCAACATGTCCTTCAACGTTTAGATAGTCCTTTCACTCCAGCCAACAGTCTGTAGATGATACCCAGTACTCATACCAAGACTTGTTCCTATGGCTATTGGAGTGATGACCAGAAACTTGATGTGAAGCGACCTTCACAATCAGAATTGATAGAAATCGGCACGCCACTAAGTACAACAATCTCCTTCACGCACATGCGAGCAAGGTTGTCCATAGTGACTGTTTCTTCGATTAGCAGAGACTGAGCAGATTTGGTGACGACCAACAACTACCCAGATAGAGGTGTGGAATTCACTTCCAGGGTTCAGTTTAATATATAGCAGCAAAACATTTCGTAGGGTGGCCACATAATGATTTGTCGGAAAGTTGAAAGCAGTTTGAAAGACGATAGCGGTAGGGCTCAATATATCATAAGGAGGTAGCAAGAATAGCAGATATTCCCAAAGGGCGAGCGAAGGATTAGACGTCATTTCCAATGATCGCGGTTCAAGTTACTCCTTAAAATATTAAGGATCCTGTTGGGCCAACAGAATTTCCGTCGAAAAGAGAGTTAAGCAGATTCAGAGCACGACTCTGAAGGAGAGCATTAATTACAACTAGCAATCTATAGATTGATTCCGTAGTGCACTTAATACTTAACGCAGAAAGATACAATATTCAAATCCAACGTCATAATTTCCAAAAGAAATTCGACTACCTATCGATATCAAATCAAATTCTAAATACAATTGAACGACGGTGGTTCCAAAAAGTTATGCTAACAGCATACACATCGATAGAGCGCAAGGTGCAACATCAAAAGAATAGTATCAATGGAATAATCATCGATTGAAGACAAGGCTTGGAGTAGAGGCGTCTACAGCAAGATCAAAACAAAACCAAGAGAATAAGCGAATCCATTTTCACCATAGGAACCAAAATCGCAGAATCTAACAATCCAAATTCAACTTAGCCAAGATTGATTCCAAATATTTCAAGAAGTCCGGTGAGCTTATTACAACTTCCCGCAACCCAAATGCAAACTTGTAACCAATCGGGTCTAACCTGACCCGATGCAAAACAAGGTCTTACAATTCCAACGATTCCAAAAATAATCCAAAGTCATATAATGACTTAGACGGCGACGAAAAGCGATTCATAACAATGGAAGGATATCGCGATAAACAAGAATTTGTGATGCCAGTGTGTCGTGTGTGAAGGAAAGCTTTTCTAAAATTTCATGCTCGTATACACACACCAAAACATTTCCATTTCCCGAAATCAAACCAAAACCAACTGGACATAATTCTATTATAACTACTCCAAGTATCGCAAAATTCACCTCTGAGTCGGACATAGGTGATCAGGCTATGTCCCACTGTCCCTGGTTGAATATAGGTGATCAGGCTATATTCACCCGAGGTTCAATGAATTTTGATATACTTGACTTAGTTACTCTAGCCTCATGTCTATCACTTTCCAAAAATTCATTTTCAGCAGCTTAAAACAAGTGTCCACACGCAAGGACGAGTGATGAGATTGTTCAGGGAAAGAGACGCAACACTACAACAGATACGATGCGTAAACATAAGTATGTCGAAGATACTTATAACAGATAGTGAAAGATAAATGGATATACTCATCCAATAGTAAGGCACACATCTCATCAAATATATTAGCAATTGATCTGCTCCAAACCGTCAAGTTTTCTCACTCAAGCCGACCACTTGTGAATGGCCGACCGTAAGAAACTTAAAACAGCTTAGACACAAATGCAATTAAGATCAGGAGAATATAATGAATTCCCAGGTCGTTAAGTCCCACGGAGACTCAATGGTGTGTAAACACTTTCAGACGATAGAATGATCACTAAGGATAGTGATCAGTAAGGATTTGATTGGAAATTATACCTAAAGAAAAAATTTATAAATTACAGCAACTTAAATACAAATTAAGAAAATTAAAAAGTTAAAATATATTAAATAAACGCTATCACTATTTGCAAAATGATTTTTTTGTTTTTATGTTTTTATAAAACTGAATTAAAAACTACGTAACGTACAAATAAAAATGTGAAACTTACACAATATTAATCCTAAAAATATGAAAATGATATTTTTACAAACCTAATGATAAAAGAAAATTTTTAGAAAAAGAAAATTATTTTTACAACTATTTAATTAATTATAATTAATTAAAAACTATTTTTAATTATTTAATAATAGCCTAAAATACAAGAAAATATGAAATAAAGCTAGAAAAATAAAATTATGACTTGGAAAAATCTAAAATAACAAAAGAGAATTTTCAAAACTATTTTTATATTTTTCTGATTATTTTTCTATTTTCTAGGAATTAAAAACTATTAAAAACTAATTAAAGTGCTTAAAAATACAAATTTAACTAAGAAAAATTTGGAAAAATATTTTTTTGACTTTTTATATTTATCTTAACTTAAGAAAAATGAAAAATTATTTTTTTGACACTTTCTGAATTATTTGTATTAAATGCTAATTAAAAAGGCTTAAAAACTAATTAAAATGGAGAAAAATACCAAACTGACCTAGAAAAATCTGAAAAATTCAAGATAAGTTTAAAATATTATGGTGAATCTAGGAAAATTATAAAAACAGGTACTTGTGTGCAAGAATGTGAAACTGCTATGCAAAGTGCTTTAGAATAAGCACTTGAAATAAGCCACAAGCCACAAGCAAGCACCAAACTGTAACAGCAGCTACAATAAGTTAAAAATACCTAAATGCAACTAGTCTCAACTGCTCTTAACCTCAGAATTGCAAAATTAGACAGATTTGGTGTTTTGAGTTAATGTGCTAAAACAGGTTTTGATAGGCTACTTTAAGCTTAAGCACAAGCTACTTAATAAGCTGAGAATGAAAAACAAAAGTTGGAACTTAATCTAGACCTGGTTGGCTATCTATAATCCAAAGCTGAGACTTGGACAAGCTCAAATGAGCTTGGTGCAAGGGCTGCAAGAATCCTGTGCACACTCAGTTAATACTGAGTGTGTACAGGGGATTTTCAATCATATTGACAAGCATTTTTGGTGCTTATAAAAAAATTACAAAAATCTTCAAAAATGGTAATAAGAAACTAGACCAGATGAGCTTTTTAAAACCACAATTTCACTTGATATGACCCAGGAATGAATCAATGAAAATTCATCTTAGTTTGGCTCAAAACTGATTTTCCAAATTTTGACTTTTGTAATAGAAATGAAACTTTGACTTTTTTGAACTTTGATTCAAATTTAATGACTGGAATTGATATTTTATGTTAAACTAAGACTGAATCAAGCTATTGTACTGATTTCTACACATGAATCAGGCTATTGTTATTCCCAAATTCCAACAGTGAAGAATTAAAGACAGATTATTGTGATGTTTGACTTTTGTGGCTAGCAGATGTAATATTATGACTGATATGAGTATGATAGAACTGCACAAGCATAAACCAACAGGTTTCCACTCTAAAACAAACCTCAAACACAGATCAAGCAACAAATCCAAACACCCTTTAAACTTCTGATATGCAAATAAAACTAACCAAACAGCTAAACTAGCTAAGCCTAGTGATCAAACAGAATCTAATAGACCTAAATACAACTAATTAAGCAAGTATGAACTACTTATAACTACAATTACAGATTATGCACATGAAACTTGAAAATAACTTACAAATTGTCTTTAGCCACAATGGCTTGAAACTGAATTACAATGGACCTCTATCCTATAAAAATCAACCCAATTGACCTGAATCATCCCACATCCAGCACTGCTACACCATTATCCATTTCCAAGACCATTTTTGCCCCAGTTTGACTTCCTTTGACCAATTTCCAAAACTGCTTGACACTAAAATGTGAGCTTATAGAAAGCTATAATTAGCTTACATAAGCTTGTTGGAATTGAGAAATAAGCTATTTGAAGCTTGGTTATGAGAATTTAAAATGGAAAATTGCAACAGTGGACACAACAATATAAATTGATAATGCAACTTAAATTAGTACATGAAAATGGTTTATATTGATCAGATAACTTAAAATGAGTACATTACAACAAAAGATTACAGATTTTTAACTTAACTAAAACTTTATATTAAAAACGACATTAATGAAAATTTAAAAACTAAAGACTATCATTTCTTCTCATCCTTTTGCTTTCTTTTATAATCCAAGCTTCTTCTCTCTCATCTCTGACCAGTTCCCACTATTATTGATAGCCATTGGATGGCTTAACTTCATCTTGGCCATTGATTGGATTTTTGGCGCCAAATTGCATATTAGCCAGTTGGGGTTGAGTGAGATGGACAGGGGTGCATTAAATGTATCTTGGAGGTTTGTTGAGGAGGGGGGAACAAGGGGAGTGGATGCTGAGCTGGGGGGATGGGTGTTGGAGTGTTGCAGGCTAGTTTGGTGAAGGAGAAGACTTTGGCGGGTAAAGGGAGTTTGACTGGTGAGAGTTGACTGGGGGAAATATTAAAAGGGGGGTCAAATTGGTAAGGGTCCAAAGGGGTTGGCAGGGTCCAAGGGTTAATGATAGGGTCCAAAATGGTATTGAAGGTTTAATAATAACAAGGACTTGTTTGTCATTTCTGAAAATTGGAGGACCAATGCTGCCAATTTGCAAAGTTGCTCTAAAGGACCAAAAGTGACAAGCTTCCATAATACAAGGACCAAACTTGACATTTTCCAATTTTCAAGGACCATTTTTGCCAAATTTTAAACTTGGAGGACCAAACTTGTAATTTCTCAAAACTTTTGATATTTTTCACCAAAGGACTAATTTTGACAACTTATGATTTTAAAAGGACCTTTGGTGACTTTTCTTGTGAAATAAGTGCTCAGGGACTATTTCTGACAATTTTTGAAACTTGGGGACTGAAACGCCAATTTTGCAAACTTTGCTCATTTTTCATCTGATTTTAAACATTTTGCATCTGAAACATATAAAATGCAATTTTGGAATATTTTCAGTATTTTGATGCATTTATGAGCATTTTTAAACGTTTTGCAATTCAGATTTAACCAAAAATGATGAGTATTTACACACTCATCAATCCCCCACACTAAACTATTGCTAGTCCCTAGCAATCTTTTGAGAAAACTTAATGGATTTGAATCTCTTTACCAAAAGCCATTACTTCTGGAGTAGCCAAATGTTTCAGTTCAAGTAAGAACCATGGTACACCGATAACCATGTGATTTTGAGCAAACCACCAGCTTCCAACGGATTTGATTTGTCTTTACCAGAAGCCGTTTGCTTCTGGACTAGCCAACTCTTAGATAAATTATCAATATTATCTTTGGTGAGCTGATTACCAATTATGGTTTTTCCACTGCCTTTACCACAAGCCATAAACTTGCGGGCTAGCCAACTCTTCACTTTTTAGGATATGGTGAGCTGAATACCATACAATTTTGGGCAAATTGCAAGCCGTCAACGGTTTTGAGATATCTTTACCAAGAGCCGTTTGCTCCTGGATTAGCCAATCCTTTTGTTTATCAGACAAGGCGGACTGATAACCAATTGAGTAAGTGTAGAACACTTACTCCAAAAAAAATTTGGCCAAAAACGGGGGAATTGGGTGGATAATTATGTGATAAAATTCGTGAGAATTCCCCCCCACACTTAGAAATGAATATTTCCCTCAATATTCAAAGTACCGGCTGTTATGCCGAAACATAGAACGTAAAAGGGAAATACTACGGCCATTATTTGAAAGATTTTTTTTTTTTTTTACACAACATGTGGGGCAACTCCCCCACACTAGGGTGGTAGAAAATAGAAAGAAGTCAGAAATATGGGTGAAAACCCATATGGCATGCTACTGTTTTTGATTGCCGAGTCGCTAGCTTGACTCGACCCCGAATTAATTGGTTCATGGGGAAGCAAAGTGGAAGAAACAATCTCCATCAGACTTTCATTCAAGATGTTTGGACAAACATTTGAAGCACGTGAAAGTTCCACACCGACGAGATATACAGAGAAAGACCCGGCTCACAAATGATAAATGAAAATGCCGGGGTCAAAGATAGTATCTTCACTCCCGTGGGAGTTAAGACATGGAGAAGTCACGCCGTATGTGACGAAAGGAAGAAAGGTTCGGATGATGTACGTTTCAAGCTCAAACATCTCATTAAAATTTTCATCCATGTGTATTTTTCTTCCAACGAGTATCCCTGGATTAAAATTTTTGTCTTCGTCAGATGGCTCAACGGGATACTCGAAAGACATCTCATCAGTGAGGATAGAATCGTCATCACATGATGGAAGAGATAAGTTAGAATACAGAGGTGGGACAAGTGGTGTGCTCTGAGAGCTAGCAATTTCCACCACTTCCGTGATGGTCTCTGTATCGGCCTCAGACATTTCATCGAAAAGAGGATTTACTTTCCCAAAAGTGTAGTCATTATTAAATTCAAAAAGAGGATTTGAGAAAATCCCGGAAGTAACCTCAGAAATGTCGAGAGAATCACAAACATGCAAATCACAATCACTATCGGATATATCCTCAGACTCACTTGGGATTGGGATGAAGTTCTCAACATTAGACGATTCCGTTTCCGGAATTGTGCCAAGATGCTCATCCTCCATTATGAGAGAGTTTTTGGAAGCAATAATAGGTAAGATAGGTGTGATAGCAATAGACTGAGGGAGTTGAGAAATAATATCGTTCAATTGAATAGCACTCTCCTCGTTGTAATCATAATATTCCCTCATTTGAATAGTATCCTCATCATCATCGTCATCATATCGAATTCTTATATTCATCTGCTGAAGCTTACACACCATTCTTTTCATTTGTAGTTGCTTTCGAATGCGTATTTCTTCAGAACTTTGTGGAAGATTACACTCCTCGTAATCATTGAAATGCTGTGAAGGCTCGGAAGTCTGATTACTAGGATTAGCCGTTCGTTCCTCAGCTAGTAACTCTCCAATAGTTTTATCATGAGGATATTGATGAATGATGGAATACTGTGGGGGTTGGAAATTGTCAAAACCGGGAGAATTGGAATTGTGAAAATTTTGATTCATTGGTTGACATTCAAAAGTCGCATGAGGACCCCGCAATTCTCACAACAGAGATAATTGGGAAAATAACTTTCACCAAAGTTTTGATTGTAACATGGTTCCGGCTCATAGACAAGCGGGACCCGTGGTGGACAATCAAAACCGTAATGAGAATCATTCCCACAAAACTCGCATGAGTAGGATTCGTATTGGGGCTGTGGAGGTAGGTAGGAAGAATCGGGTGTTTCATTATTAGAAATGGGATCGGAATTACCGACAAACTTGTCTCCGAAACTCACATTGGTACATCGCCGACAATTTCCACCGTTAAATGGACCTCCACACCAGGAACATGTCGAAAACCATGACATAAAGAATTAAACGGATAAGAGGGATAAGAGATGAAGAATTAAACGGTTATAGAGGATAAGGAATGGAGAATTAAACAGATTAGAGGATAAAGGATGGATATTTTTGGATTTTTGAAAAACATGCTATAAAAACAAAGAATGAAAATATTTTTGATGTTGTTCACACTTTAGGAAAAGTGTTAATGAACTTTTTGGATTTTTGATAACTTTACAAAAAACTTTTTACAAAAGATGGTATATGTGCAAGAATGGGTCTGAAAAAGGTTAAACACACGCTAAAGCCTCCCGTGGCCGCAAAATTTGATCTGCTCCAAACCGTCAAGTTTTCTCACTCAAGCCGACCACTTGTGAATGGCCGACCGTAAGAAACTTAAAACAGCTTAGACACAAATGCAATTAAGATCAGGAGAATATAATGAATTCCCAGGTCGTTAAGTCCCACGGAGACTCAATGGTGTGTAAACACTTTCAGACGATAGAATGATCACTAAGGATAGTGATCAGTAAGGATTTGATTGGAAATTATACCTAAAGAAAAAATTTATAAATTACAGCAACTTAAATACAAATTAAGAAAATTAAAAAGTTAAAATATATTAAATAAACGCTATCACTATTTGCAAAATGATTTTTTTGTTTTTATGTTTTTATAAAACTGAATTAAAAACTACGTAACGTACAAATAAAAATGTGAAACTTACACAATATTAATCCTAAAAATATGAAAATGATATTTTTACAAACCTAATGATAAAAGAAAATTTTTAGAAAAAGAAAATTATTTTTACAACTATTTAATTAATTATTATTAATTAAAAACTATTTTTAATTATTTAATAATAGCCTAAAATACAAGAAAATATGAAATAAAGCTAGAAAAATAAAATTATGACTTGGAAAAATCTAAAATAACAAAAGAGAATTTTCAAAACTATTTTTATATTTTTCTGATTATTTTCTATTTTATAGGAATTAAAAACTATTAAAAACTAATTAAAGTGCTTAAAAATACAAATTTAACTAAGAAAAATTTGGAAAAATATTTTTTTGACTTTTTATATTTATCTTAACTTAAGAAAAATGAAAAATTATTTTTTTGAAACTTTTCTGAATTATTTGTATTAAATGCTAATTAAAAAGGCTTAAAAACTAATTAAAATGGAGAAAAATACCAAACTGACCTAGAAAAATCTGAAAAATTCAAGATAAGTTTAAAATATTATTGTGAATCTAGGAAAAATAGAAAAACAGGTACTTGTGTGCAAGAATGTGAAACTGCTATGCAAAGTGCTTTAGAATAAGCACTTGAAATAAGCCACAAGCCACAAGCAAGCACCAAACTGTAACAGCAGCTACAATAAGTTAAAACTACCTAAATGCAACTAGTCTCAACTGCTCTTAACCTCAGAATTGCAAAATTAGACAGATTTGGTGTTTTGAGTTAATGTGCTAAAACAGGTTTTGATAGGCTACTTTAAGCTTAAGCACAAGCTACTTAATAAGCTGAGAATGAAAAACAAAAGTTGGAACTTAATCTAGACCTGGTTGGCTATCTGTAATCCAAAGCTGAGACTTGGACAAGCTCAAATGAGCTTGGTGCAAGGGCTGCAAGAATCCTGTGCACACTCAGTTAATACTGAGTGTGTACAGGGCAAGGTTGTCAGGATCGGGATCCTACCTAGGATCGTTTTTGGCTTTGCAAGATCGTGATCGTAGGATCGGATCGGGATCTTAAGATCCTATGAAAATGTGTATATTTTTGTATAGGGGCTGTAGTTCTATATATATATATCTCGGCATAAGTCTACACTTAGTCAATTTGTATACTATATAACGTTAAAAAATAAAAAGAATGCCCATACTTTAAAGTTTACTTCGTGGTGAACAATAAATAAACCAGTTTTTGTTTATCCTGTTTGAAATGTACATAGACTTAATATAAATTAATAAATCATATGTGTTGGTAAAAATAGCATGTAGTTGTCGTGAAAATATTGTTAGTCATTATCGTAATAATTTTGTACTTAATTTAGCCAATGCTAACACTAATTTCCTACAATGTGCATCTGTCACTTTAAACCGAATGGTCATTTGTGAAAAACAATGAATTAAAGTTCAAAAAAAAAGAAAAACAATGAATTAGTGATTGAGATTGGGCTTTTTTGAATCAAACATGGGGCTTAAATGCTTCACATAGAAGAAAAAAGTCCAAAAATGGTTTAGCAGGATCGGATCACGATCTACGATCGATCCTACGATCTGAACGATCCTACCAGATTTCGATCCTCGCGATCTAGGATCGTAGGATCGTGCGATCTAATGATCGCGATGACAATACAGGGATTTTCAACCATATTGACAAGCATTTTTGGTGCTTATAAAAAAATTACAAAAATCTTCAAAAATGGTAATAAGAAACTAGACCAGATGAGCTTTTTAAAACCACAATTTCACTTGATATGACCCAGGAATGAATCAATGAAAATTCATCTTAGTTTGGCTCAAAACTGATTTTCCAAATTTTGACTTTTGTAATAGAAATGAAACTTTGACTTTTTTGAACTTTGATTCAAATTTAATGACTGGAATTGATATTTTATGTTAAACTAAGATTTGAATCAAGCTATTGTACTGATTTCTACACATGAATCAGGCTATTGTTATTCCCAAATTCCAACAGTGAAGAATTAAAGACAGATTATTGTGATGTTTGACTTTTGTGGCTAGCAGATGTAATATTATGACTGATATGAGTATGATAGAACTGCACAAGCATAAACCAACAGGTTTCCACTCTAAAACAAACCTCAAACACAGATCAAGCAACAAATCCAAACACCCTTTAAACTTCTGATATGCAAATAAAACTAACCAAACAGCTAAACTAGCTAAGCCTAGTGATCAAACAGAATCTAATAGACCTAAATACAACTAATTAAGCAAGTATGAACTACTTATAACTACAATTACAGATTATGCACATGAAACTTGAAAATAACTTACAAATTGTCTTTAGCCACAATGGCTTGAAACTGAATTACAATGGACCTCTATCCTATAAAAATCAACCCAATTGACCTGAATCATCCCACATCCAGCTCTGCTACACCATTATCCATTTCCAAGACCATTTTTGCCCCAGTTTGACTTCCTTTGACCAATTTCCAAAACTGCTTGACACTAAAATGTGAGCTTATAGAAAGCTATAATTAGCTTACATAAGCTTGTTGGAATTGAGAAATAAGCTATTTGAAGCTTGGTTATGAGAATTTAAAATGGAAAATTGCAACAGTGGACACAACAATATAAATTGATAATGCAACTTAAATTAGTACATGAAAATGGTTTATATTGATCAGATAACTTAAAATGAGTACATTACAACAAAAGATTACAGATTTTTAACTTAACTAAAACTTTATATTAAAAACGACATTAATGAAAATTTAAAAACTAAAGACTATCCTTTCTTCTCATCCTTTTGCTTTCTTTTATAATCCAAGCTTCTTCTCTCTCATCTCTGACCAGTTCCCACTATTATTGATAGCCATTGGATGGCTTAACTTCATCTTGGCCATTGATTGGATTTTTGGCGCCAAATTGCATATTAGCCAGTTGGGGTTGAGTGAGATGGACAGGGGTGCATTAAATGTATCTTGGAGGTTTGTTGAGGAGGGGGGAACAAGGGGAGTGGATGCTGAGCTGGGGGGATGGGTGTTGGAGTGTTGCAGGCTAGTTTGGTGAAGGAGAAGACTTTGGCGGGTAAAGGGAGTTTGACTGGTGAGAGTTGACTGGGGGAAATATTAAAAGGGGGGTCAAATTGGTAAGGGTCCAAAGGGGTTGGCAGGGTCCAAGGGTTAATGATAGGGTCCAAAATGGTATTGAAGGTTTAATAATAACAAGGACTTGTTTGTCATTTCTGAAAATTGGAGGACCAATGCTGCCAATTTGCAAAGTTGCTCTAAAGGACCAAAAGTGACAAGCTTCCATAATACAAGGACCAAACTTGACATTTTCCAATTTTCAAGGACCATTTTTGCCAATTTTTAAACTTGGAGGACCAAACTTGTAATTTCTCAAAACTTTTGATATTTTTCACCAAAGGACTAATTTTGACAACTTATGATTTTAAAAGGACCTTTGGTGACTTTTCTTTTGAAATAAGTGCTCAGGGACTATTTCTGACAATTTTTGAAACTTGGGGGACTGAAACTGCCAATTTTGCAAACTTTGCTCATTTTTCATCTGATTTTAAACATTTTGCATCTGAAACATATAAAATGCAATTTTGGAATATTTTCAGTATTTTGATGCATTTATGAGCATTTTTAAACGTTTTGCAGTTCAGATTTAACCAAAAATGATGAGTATTTACACACTCATCAATCCCACACACTAAACTATTGCTAGTCCCTAGCAATCTTTTGAGAAAACTTAATGGTTTTGAATCTCTTTACCAAAAGCCATTACTTCTGGAGTAGCCAAATGTTTCAGTTCAAGTAAGAACCATGGTACACCGATAACCATGTGATTTTGAGCAAACCACCAGCTTCCAACGGATTTGATTTGTCTTTACCAGAAGCCGTTTGCTCTGGACTAGCCAACTCTTAGATAAATTATCAATATTATCTTTGGTGAGCTGATTACCAATTATGGTTTTTCCACTGCCTTTACCACAAGCCATAAACTTGCGGGCTAGCCAACTCTTCACTTTTTAAGATATGGTGAGCTGAATACCATACAATTTTGGGCAAATTGCAAGCCGTCAACGGTTTTGAGATATCTTTACCAAGAGCCGTTTGCTCCTGGATTAGCCAATCCTTTTGTTTATTAGACAAGGCGGACTGATAACCAATTGAGTAAGTGTAGAACGCTTACTCCAAAAAAAATTTTGGCCAAAAACGGGGGAATTGGGTGGATAATTATGTGATAAAATTTGTGAGAATTCCCTCCCACACTTAGAAATGAATATTGCCCTCAATATTCAAAGTACCGGCTGTTATGCCGAAACATAGAACGTAAAAGGGAAATACTACGGCCATAATTTGAAACATTTTTTTTTTTTTTTTTTTTTTTTTTTACACAACATGTGGGGCAACTCCCCCACACTAGGGTGGCAGAAAATAGAAAGAAGTCAGAAATATGGGTGAAAACCCATATGGCATGCTACTGTTTTTGATTACCGAGTCGCTAGCTTGACTCGACCCCGAATTAATTGGTTCATGGGGAAGCAAAGTGGAAGAAACAATCTCCATCGGACTTTCATTCAAGATGTTTGGACAAACATTTGAAGCACGTGAAAGTTCCACACCGACGAGATATACAGAGAAAGACCCGGCTCACAAATGATAAATGAAAATGCCGGGGTCAAAGATAGTATCTTCACTCCCGTGGGAGTTAAGACATTGTGACAACTCGCAATTTCAGGTCATTTCTCAAAACAATTCATGCTTCACCATTTCATCATTTATCGTAAACTAGGTTTGCGTGTTCCAAATTCGCGTAACCTTAATGGTTTAGCGGCGAATTCATGATCATATCATCACGAACATTTCATATAGACTAAGTTTAGTCTACATTTCATTAGCATCATCTGCATCATGTTAGTTCATTCATGACTTTGCATTTCACATTAAACGCGTAAATTTCATATTAAATAAACGTTATCGCGTAAGTTATTATTTTGAACATTTAATCCGATACTTCCAAAAATGATTCCGATATATTTTTATACTTACATTTGGTTTATAAAAATAATATTTTGAGTTTACCTAGTGTTTTAAATATATTTTGTATATAAATTGTTAAATTTATATAATTACGACGGTTTCTTTAAATTCAACCCGATAAATATTTATTCACTCAAATCTTTCAAGAAATGTATTTCTACTATTTTTATGATCTCATTATACTTTACTTTGATTCATTAAAATTTATTTTTAAGACCAACACTACTCTAATTGCACATATATATATATATATATATATATATATACTAGTTACAACTTATGTTTATTTAACCTCATTTTACTTACACATTCATTTACATAATAAATATAAAAAAAAAATATATATTATTAAATATATACCCCCTTGTCGACACAAGGGGGGGATGATTCACAAGATTTGCAATATTTTCTTCTTTATACATTTCTACACTCAATCTTCTTACACATTCTCAATCAAATAATTCAAGGTGTAAGTAAAAGTTTTCTCTCCTCTTTTTCTTTGTCTCAAAACCGGTCACTCACACAAGGAAGGAGGAAACCAAAATTTTTCTTTTCAAGATCAAGTATTATACAATCTAGTTACACTCTTATTAAAGGTTTTGAAATAAAAACCTAGGGTGTTTAGGTTAATCCTTGTTCTAATCACCTCATCATAGTAGCTTGTAAGCATATCACTTTCATTTTATATCTTTCATTTTCATTTCATATGTATTTCATCATTTTCTTAGCAAGCATGCAAGACTTATTGCCATTTATACCATTTTTACATTGATTTTAAGAGTTTGATATATATAAGTCATCCTATAATTTATCCCTTGTTATATATTGGTCTTGATGATGTTTAGGAACCCATGACACCCTAATAAGGTGTATGGTAGGATTAGAATAGCTTTGGAGTTGTTTTGAAGGGATTGGAATAGGTTTAGTACGAGAAAAACTCTTTTCGACAAGTATAAAAAGTGGTCTGATCTTGTTTTGTTTTTCTGGAAAATCCGACAGTAGACATGAGTTTTTGGCCTAGATAATTAGAAAATATACTTTAAAACGAATCCGTAGCCGCTTGAACGGATTAAAAAGGAGTTATAACGAAGAAGTTATGAATTTTTCAAGTTTGACGATGAAATATATATTTTCTGAAAATTTCAGCAAACAATTTTTGTATTGTACGAGTCAAAAACGAGTCTTAAGCTTCATAAATTATTTCGACTTATCAAAAATATATTAGTATACTTTGATACGAAGCTAAGGACGTATAATACGTAGAAAACGGATTTGTAACGACTAAAATATACACGTTTTCATAAAATTTCCGTAACTTTCTTATTTAAGAAAAACTATATTATTTTTACGAGACAAGTGTTACGGTAAACAAAACGACCATATTGAAGGCTATTTTTAACGATGACGTAGAACTTTTTGTAACGAGATGTCTTTTAATAAAATTGAGATTACCAAGCATATTTTTCAAAATGACCAGCCGTTTGTATAGCGGAGTTGTAATAAATTATTTACGGTTGCTTAAACTTTGCTGAAACTCACTTTTTAAACCACATTTGGACAAAATCACCATATTTAACCTCTATTATCTTTATGTTCGAGACCTCTATGACGAAAACTCATGTACTAAAACTTCTAGATTTTGATACAAGCTTTCCAAAACCGTTGAGTTCGTTTCCTAACGTTCGACGTACACCATTTTACGACTAGCTTTTCGAGGCCATTTTTGTCACTTTCATGAAATTTCCAACGACATTATTTTACGACGAAAAGTTAAAATTTCACAATAAATCATTAATGAAACTATTGTAGGATGACATTTTGACGTAAATACTTACACAGTAATTTAAGATTGGTCAAGACGTCAAAAGAGTATTTTTCGACGAAGAGTATTATTTTCAAAACTCACAAATGGTATAAATAACATACGAAATGCATGCATAACATTACATCATGACTTATTACATATCATATCATTCATAATAGGTCATTTTCGAGTATCACGCTACATTTCAGTGTATCCACTTTTGTCATCGCATCACTTCATCAAGTGAGTTTTCATAGCCCCATTTTCAATTGTTTTGAACTATTTTGGGGGAGATACATGCTTAACTATTTTTCACAAGTACTTTAGATTTTTAAGGATAACTTCTATCATGATCATCATTGTTTCAAACTGAATGTTGTACTATATTAGTTGTTTTTGTTTGCTTGGTATAGTTCTACGTCGTATAAAGTTCTATGTCAGTTGACTACTGATACATCGTCGTATAAAGTTCTATGTCAGTTGACTACTGATACATCGTCGTATAAGGTTCTATGTCAGTTGACTACTGATACATCGTCGAATAAAGTACTATGTCAGTTGACTACTGATACATTGAGTTAGGTGCTATTGATTATGTGCTATTGATTAAGTGCTATTGTTCTACGTCGAGTTAGGTACTATTGTGAATTCATTTGACATCATGTGTTGCACATAAACTACACACATTTTGGCAGTGGGTTGTGAACACACAGGTTGCAAGTTTTGTATGGGCGGAACTTGGAACTGGGTGGATTTACAATGCCTTTGCTGCATAAACGATTTTGAAAGGCTTTACATTTCAACACAAACTCTATGAACTCACTCAACCTTTGTGTTGACACTTTTTAGCATGTTTTATCTCAGGTATCTAAGGCATTCACTTCATGGCATGCATGTGGACATAACATAGAGTCGCGGTGACGACGCGTCTCACTTGGGTTTTATGCACTTTAAAACATCGTTTGAATTGTAACAAACTTTATTCCGCACAAGTTGATTTTCATTTGGGACCTATACTTTGTAAACTCTGAATGTTTTATTAAATCAAACGATGTATTTTCCAAACGACACTTTAGGTCGTTCAATATATCTGTAACTGTGATGCTATGACAGTCAATCCCCAGGAATTCCATTCCGCTGCAAAACAGGTAATTTGGGGGTGTGACAGATTGGCATCAGAGCTTCGGTTATAGAGAACTAGGTTGCATCATTGACCCTAGACTATAACTACATCATCATAGCATCTCATCATTTCATCATAAGTGCATGTTCACTTTGCATGCGATTTATACGTACATTTTTCGAGTTATTTACTTTCATTTCAAAACGATTGTCACATGGATGCCCTTAAATACCCATCCCATTATCCTTTCCTCATACTCCAATGTGGAGAATGCCCCGTCATTCCCTATCACAATTTTTACACCGGTTGACTTAACACCAAACATCATATGAGTCGATTAGTCCAAGCATTGCATAGTTACTCCTAAATTATACATAGCCTGATCACCTATGTCTAATTCAGGAAGAATCATGCAATGAAGGGAGTAGTAGGCTTATATGTGTAAGCAATTCTATGACCGAGCCAAATTTTCAAAAGACCCGTTACTCGAACCGATTTAGCCTAATCTCATGACAGTTCTTGTTTGATGAGTTGTGAGATTAAGTAAAAATCGGTTACCAAAAAGTCTTTTGAGGGTTTTGCTCGAGAATGGGAAGGCTTGCCTCATTAAACCCTAACCCTGAGAGACCAACACGAACTGAATTCAGGGACTGAATTCCTTTTTGGATGGGCGAATGTGACAACTCGCAATTTCAGGTCATTTCTCAAAACAATTCATGCTTCACCATTTCATCATTTATCGTAAACTAGGTTTGCGTGTTCCAAATTCGCGTAACCTTAATGGTTTAGCGGCGAATTCATGATCATATCATCACGAACATTTCATATAGACTAAGTTTAGTCTACATTTCATTAGCATCATCTGCATCATGTTAGTTCATTCATGACTTTGCATTTCACATTAAACGCGTAAATTTCATATTAAATAAACGTTATCGCGTAAGTTATTATTTTGAACATTTAATCCGATACTTCCAAAAAGGATTCCGATATATTTTTATACTTACATTTGGTTTATAAAAATAATATTTTGAGTTTACCTAGTGTTTTAAATATATTTTTTATATAAATTGTTAAATTTATATAATTACGACGGTTTCTTTAAATTCAACCCGATAAATATTTATTCACTCAAATCTTTCAAGAAATGTATTTCTACTATTTTTATGATCTCATTATACTTTACTTTGATTCATTAAAATTTATTTTTAAGACCAACACTACTCTAATTGCACATATATATATATATATACTAGTTACAACTTATGTTTATTTAACCTCATTTTACTTACACATTCATTTACATAATAAATAAAAAAAATATATATATATTATTAAATATATACCCCCTTGTCGACACAAGGGGGGGATGATTCACAAGATTTGCAATATTTTCTTCTTTATACATTTCTACACTCAATCTTCTTACACATTCTCAATCAAATAATTCAAGGTGTAAGTAAAAGTTTTCTCTCCTCTTTTTCTTTGTCTCAAAACCGGTCACTCACACAAGGAAGGAGGAAACCAAAATTTTTCTTTTCAAGATCAAGTATTATACAATCTAGTTACACTCTTATTAAAGGTTTTGAAATAAAAACCTAGGGTGTTTAGGTTAATCCTTGTTCTAATCACCTCATCATAGTAGCTTGTAAGCATATCACTTTCATTTTATATCTTTCATTTTCATTTCATATGTATTTCATCATTTTCTTAGCAAGCATGCAAGACTTATTGTCATTTATACCATTTTTACATTGATTTTAAGAGTTTGATATATATAAGTCATCCTATAATTTATCCCTTGTTATATATTGGTCTTGATGATGTTTAGGAACCCATGACACCCTAAGAAGGTGTAT